>JAUNZO010004068.1:0-227614 GCA_031894775.1 Chloris gayana | reverse complement strand
AACGCCGATCGGCTCGGATACGGTCGTCCGAGTCACGGTAGCCGCTATGAGAATCCTTTTACATTTTGGCCGATTCGATCGTGCGGATTCGGTTGACGTGTCCTGTGTTTGCCTTTGCGATAGTTGACTTGTCCTAGGCGCATGCAGCCGATTGGCTAGGGTGTAGATCTACTTTCATAGTTAAGACGTTTATGATTGTGCTTGTCCGAATCGGCGGGCGTGCGCGGCCGTTAGACTAGTCCGATCGCGTGCCATCGGTTGACTTGTCCTGTTGGAGCGACCGGTCGATTCGAGATCTGTGTGGTTGTATTTGTCTTCTTGTTCTTTCGGAGTGTTTAGCCGATTGTTTATCACGTTCATTAGCTGTTTTATGTTCAACTAGTGCCAAATCTGTTAAAGCTGCCTTTGAACCCGAGTTATTAGTATGATTTCATTGATCATCATTATCCATCTAGATAGATCTAATAACTCACTTGTTATAATCGATGGCGAGAATCGGCCGGATGCCCGATCGGCCGATTCATTGCTCGATTGATGATTGAACCATCCTTTTGCTATCAAATTAATTACATCCCATTAATAATTACTTTGTTTATATTTTATTCGATAATGCATCCTGCAAAGTCTTAATGATTTGATTGCTCACCGACGAAATCGGCTGCTAGCCACCGATCACATGTTATAGCGTCGGCCGATTTCGTATCGTTTGTATCACAGTTCGCTTGCACTGGCATTTAATATATAAATGGATGGGCCGTGCTTGTTCCCTGTCGATGGTCGATTTTGTCTATCTTACGCCGAGAAATCGGCCACGGCCGCACATCGGCCTATCCGGGCCGATGACCCGAATTTTACACTTTTTATTGTCTTTGTTGGTTTGCAGGAAAACCATCCGGCACGCACCGGCGCACACAAGAATCGGCGAGCCGAGCCGGTCCGTTGGGAGCACGGGGCCCTGCATCGGCCGGGGTTTCGGTGGACTCTCCGGACAACGGTGTGTTGGCGACTTTTGACGTCAACAACGATCACCGAGATACGGAGTTTTCTTGGATTGGCGGGATACTACGGACGTTTCATAAAGGACTTCTCTAAGATCGCTAGACCCATGACCGAACTCCTATCGAAAGACAAGAAGTTTGATTGGACCCCGACTTGCCAAGCCGGTTTTGAGGAATTGAAAAAGAGACCGACATCTGCTCCCGTATTGGTATTGCCGGACCTCACCAAGAGTTTTCATGTGTATTGTGATGCTTCAACGCAAGGACTCGGGTGCGTACTCATGCAAGACGGTCAAGTAGTTGCTTACGCCTCTAGGCAGCTACGCACGCACGAGAAAAAGTACCCAACCCATGATGCGGAATTGGCAGCGAGTGGTACATGCTCTAAAGATGTGGAGACACTACCTTGTCGGACATCGTTGTGAAGTCTTCTGCAGACCATAAGAGCCTCAAGTACATATTCACGCAGATCGATCTCAACATGAGATAACGACGCCGGTTGGAGTTGATCAAAGACTATGATGTGGGAATCAACTACCATCCGGAAAAAGCTAACGTTGTTGCGAGATGCCCTTAGTCGGAAGGTTTACTGCAATCGGATATTGATGAAGGAGTTGCCGCTCGAGCTATGCAAAGGGTCCGAGCGATTCGACCTCGGATTCTTGAATGAGACCACCGTCAAAGAAATTGAGCCTACATTGCTAAAGGAAATTCGAGAGGGACAGAAAGGAGATGAGAAAATAGAGGAGATCGGAACACTCATAAAAGATGGACGAACCACGGAATTCTCGGAGGATGAACATGGCACCATTTGGCGAGGCAAGAGGATCCGTGTACCCGATCTCGAAGCACATTCGTGATACGATTTTAAAAGAGGCACATGACACCGCCTACTCTATTCATCCGGGTGGCACCAAAATGTATCATGATCCGAAGACACGATATTGGTGGTATGGCTTGAAGCGTGACGTTGCTGAATATGTCGCCACTTGTGATACTTGCCGGCGTGTAAAGGCGGAACATCAGAGACCTGCCGGATTGTAGCAACCCTTGAGGATCCCGGAACGGAAATGGGAAGAGATCGATATGGATTTCATAGTCGGGCTACCTCGTACTCGATCCGGGTACGACTCCATATGGGTTATAGTAGATCGATTAACCAAGGTAGCTCACTTTATCCCGGTCAAGACGACCTATTCGGGAGCCGGATCGGCGAGTTGTACATGTCCGGAATAGTGTGTCTACACGGAGTACCTAAGAAAATTGTCTCTCCGACGGGGGTACTCAATTCACGTCACGATTTTGGGAGAAGCTACATGAGTCAATGGGTACCAAACCGAATTTCGGTTCTGCGTATCATCCCCGGATCGATGGACGGACAGAGAGGACGAATCGGATCCTTGAGGACATGCTGAGAGCTTGTGCTTTGGAACACGGTAGGAGTTGGGATAAGAGTCTCCCATATGCAGAGTTCTCCTATAATAACAGCTACCGAGGCTAGTATTGAGATGGCACCCTATGAGTTCCTCTACGGAAGGAAGTGCGGATCACCATTGTTCCGGAGTGAGACAGAGCGAGAACAAGGTCTTTGGACCCGATATTATGAAAGAGGCGGAGGAACAGGTCAAGATTGTGCGCGAAAACTTAAAGGTCGCACGATCAAGGCGAGAAAAGTTACGCGAGATCATAGGCGAAGGGATCCGAGCTTTAAGATTGGTGACTTCGTATATCCGAAACTGTCACCCATGAGAGGACTCCGACGCTTCAAGGTCAAGGGAAAGTTGGCACCCCGTTACATTGGTCCTTTCAAGGTACTCGATAAAAGAGGAGAGGTAGCTTATCGGCTAGAGTTGCCTGGAGAATCTCTCGGGCGTGCACGATGTGTTCCATGTATCTCAATTGAAGAAGTGTTTGCGTGTACCGGAGGAACAACTACCCATGGAAGAAGTGGATGTTCGCGATGATCTCACCTATGCCGAACAACCGGTCAAGATCCTTGAGGTTTCCGAACGGGTGACCCGAAACAAGACCATCCGTATGTGCAAGGTTTTATGGAAACATCACACGAAGCGGAAGCCACATGGGAACGAGAGGAAGACTTGAAAGCCGAGTTTCCCCATCTCTTCTCCGATCCGACCGAATCTCGAGGGCGAGATTCCTCTTAAGGGGGTAAGTTTGCCCCGGAGCTCACCGGAGCGGCGCTCGGTGGCCGGATTCTCGCGGCGCATGGGGGAAAACGGACAGGGGAACGCGGGGATCCTCACCGTGGGGTCGCGCGCGAGTAGAGGAGGTCGGAGCGGGCTTGACGGCGACGAGGTAGCGGTGGCGTGGTTCGGCGGCGGAGCTCGTCTCCGTCCGGGGATCTTTTCGCTTGGCGTTGGTCCCGGTGGAGGCGGTGGGTGACGAGGAAGCGCGTCCGGGGCTCAAACGAGAGCGGAGACGGCCGGAGGTGAGCTCGCGACGAACGGGCGGCGGTGCGGGTCGCGAGCGGTGGCGCCGGCGTGGGGGAGAACGGTGGAGCTCAAGTGCGGGAGGGGGAAAAGTTGCGGGGCATCCGTGGCCGGGTTTTATAGAGTGGAGGGGGTCTAGGGCGAGACGGCGCGGTGTGGGCGGTGATTTCTCCCGCGATGGCGCCCGCGGTTGATTCGCATTGATGGGCATCAATTTGGCCGATTGAAGGCGGGGCGGGTAAGGAAGGGGGGGCGGTGATCATGCGCACGCAATTGGTGCGACGCGGGAGGGCGTGCGGGGCGCCCGATTCGAACGGGGAGAGAGAAGATTGGGGGCGGCGGGTTTGGGGGATGGCTAGAGGAAGAAGAAGGCCGCCCGGGCCTTGCTTGGCTGGGCTTGGGCCGGGGAAAGAGAAAAGGAAGGGAGGGGGAGGGAGGTTTGGGCCCGGGGGTCTTTGGGATTTTTATTTCATTTTCTATTTTCTTTTCTTTATTTGCTATTGTTTCTTAAGTAATTGAAAAGGCTATTAAATTAAATTAAACGTCACATATTCTACATGCCATGATGCCATGAATGAAATGCGGAAACTTTATTATTTATTTAAGAAAATAATTTTATCGCCCTTTTTTAGTATATAATAATAGAGAAAAATGGTTTATTAAGAAAATGAAAAGTAGGGTGTGACAATTCATTGTTAATTCTTGATAGAGGTGAGGTTTTGTGAAACGATATGACAATAAAACATGTGGTTATGTGACACTAGCCATAATACTTGATGTTTTGTGACACAAGGACCACAAAACATAGGATTTTATGAAATTTACTCTAATAAAAAATATGTATGAGCATATAAAAAAATATGTGAACCATTATAAAAAAATATTTTATTACATATATAACTCATTGTCATTCATATTGCTACAAATAATTATGGTGCTATTCTCTTTGTGGAATCTATATTCAAAGGATTATTGTAGCATCACAAATTCTTTTTTTCTTTGGGAGAAAAAGCTTTATTAATTACGACATAGCATTCATATAAAGTTACTCAACACAACCCAACAATTTCTTGCTTCCTAATGCTACATTTACATACCGGCCGTCGGTAGTGGAGGCAACACTAGGATCATGTCTTCGAGTAAGATTTGCAGCTAAATAAGTTTGACAACGAGACAATACTTAAATCAGATTTTTCAAAGCTTGTTGCAAATGTCATACAAACCAAAAGCAATAGGTATGGTGAACAAGATCAAGAAACATGCCTATTGCTACAAGAGTTTACGTTCACAAAAGTTATAGCAATGATATGCACATCACATGCCTTAGCTAATTTAATTAGCATTTAGGAATAAAGATTCCGTGAATCCGAGAATTTAGTCATCACCCTGCGTTATTAGATTTTGATCTTCATATAATACAACTAACTAAACCAAATAATGGGATGTAACTAGCAAACACAAAGAGCGACGCACTAATAGTGGGTTCTTTTTCTAGTTACATAGGCCCTGTTCGTTTTTTGCACTCTAAAATTTAGCACTCGTCACATCAAAGAGAATCTTATTATTTATGAATATTTTGATCAATTTAATGACAAAACCCTTTTGATGATTGGTTCTAATTTTCGAGATGAATCTAATGAGCTTAACTAATTCATGTTTTGTTAAAGTGATGCTACGATGAATCTGTCTTCTAATCACGACTTAATTAACCTCATTAGATTCGTCTCGTGAATTAGTCTAGGGGTCTGTAATTTAATTTATAATTAAATTTTATTTAATATTTTTAAATAGTAAGATTTTTTTGATGTGACACTCTAAAATTTAGACCCGGAAACGAACAGGCCTGTACTAAAGATCATACATGTGCTTCCCCTCTCCGACCTGTCGTCCCAAATCACGCGCCTCGCTTCTCCTTCCCTTCCCTTCCTTTCCCTTCCTCGAGTCGCCCGCGCCGCGAGATCTCCCCGCACCATATGCGACACGACGGCCTCTGGCGAGCTCCACCACTATCGAGGTAGGCCCGCCGGATCTCGAGGAGAATGGAGGCTTCAGGCGCCGGTGCGGCGGAGGAGCGGTGGGCGTCGCTGTGCAACTGCGTAGTGAACTTCCTGCTGGAAGAGCGGTATCACCTGACGGCGCTCGAGCTGCTGCAGGAGCTGCAGGAGGATGGCCGCCACGCCCACGCGCTCCGCCTCCGCGCATTCTTCTCTGATCCGGTCCTTTTCCCGCCCGACCTAGTAGGGCGCGTTTCCTCCGTGACGACCGGTAAGCATGTCCATTGAACCCCCCCGCCCCCCCCCTGGCGCCCAGTTAACACTGACAGATTTTGATTCAGATTCAGAAATGTGCATTTTATGAACGTTATACGTTATAGTATAATCATTATCTACATTGGTAATTACACTGATATACCATTAATTGAACTGATGCTATAAGGAATACTTTCTAGATGGTATTTTATTTATCTCATTATTTCTACCTGGATGGCCATTTAAATTTTTTTCCCAAATGAAACATATTACAAATTCATGAAGGCACATACATGCTATCATTAGGGCATCAATGCATATTCTTTTCCATTTTTATGAGATAGGGTGCCAGGCGGAGACAAGCGTTTTGAGGTGAAGAGTAAAGTTCGTTTAGTTGGTTGGGCTTGGTTCTTAGTGAAGTTTAACTATCCAACTTAATTGATTCAACTTGATTATTCTATGTTTTTGTTGACAGGTGCTGATCCACAGAGTTTGCTAGAAGAGAAGATTTCAGCAGAAGAAAAGTTGGCGCTCGTCGAGTATGATCTCCGACTAGCCAAAGAAGACCTTTCACAGTTGAAGCTTGAGTTACGAAAGCAAAATCCTTTTCAAGATTCAAATGGTATGTCGGTACATGACTTTGGAATTATGTTCAAATTGATACATGATAAAGATATTTCAGTATGCTGTACCTTTTAATATCATATAGTTCTGGATGGAGATAAACCATTTTCGATCTTAGCTACTGAATCAAGTCTTTAGTTCAGTTATATACCTTTGCTTTGATTAGTCTCTTTGTACACACCCTCTATCACCAAAGTATAATCATAAGAATGGACTTTATTTGTTGCATGTAAAGGTGTAATTTATTGGGCTTAGAGGAAGGTTTTGTCTGCTTAGAAGGTGACTTAGATTTTTCTCATCTCTAAGTCACCATTTCCAGATCTTGATCCAACCAACTAGGTCTTTTATCCACTTGTGCAAAATAAAATGCTTTCTGAACAAATGAAAATGTTCCACCTTATAACTAATTGTTCGAGCAGTACGTTGTTATTATTCCATTAGTAAATTAAATATGACTAAGACAAGCGAAAAATTAGTTAACTGCCCGTGAACAAATCTGTTAGAGGAAACTAATATGCGATGAAAGCAAGGGTAGACAGATGCTGCAACGGCAGTTATATTTTATGCTACTTGCATGGAGGCCTCCAGTATACAAAAACCAGGGCAGACTATTGGCCTTGGTCACTCCATAACATTTACTAAAATGGTATATAAAACTGGTTTTATAGATCAGTTGTCCATATTAAAAGATGCTTTTACATTTGTTTGTCACTGGGATTCACATGAAAATAAATGATAATTCACACATTTGACATACAGGGAGCCTTTCAGATGCATCTACACACAAAGGATCAATTAGCCAACAGGACAAAAGCGATGCCAAAATTTTAGCGTTAGGTCCTTTAAAGGATAATGAACGGAAAGATCTGAACTGTGCTGTAAAAGAATACTTGCTTTTGGCTGGGTATCGACTTGCTGCAATGACATTCATTGAAGAGGTATCTACTATCTATATAGCTTTTCCCTTACTATTTGACTTCTCTTATTGCTATCATCTTGTGATTTCTTGAGAATCTTAGACAATGATATTTCGCATTGTTATAGCAACTCTTGTTATGTTTTTCTAATAAGATCAATGGAAATAGTTCCATATGTAGTTGGCGGTTGAATTAAAGAGGTTTGATAACTCAACTTCAAAATATCAAATATTTCTAAAGAGGGAGAGTTTTTTTTTCTTTTTGGTGTGACTTGAGAGCAGTAGGAGAGACTCCTACTGCGATTTTTATTAAAAGAGTAAAAGAACTGTACGGGGGGGGGGGGAGTATTTCACTAACTATGACTATGTTTACTATCATCTCAATTGCAGGTTCCTGATCAAGACCTTGATATTTGGCCAAACAGTTCAGCCTGTGTCTCTGATGCCCTTCGCCGTTATTACTATCTGTACCTTTCATCCACTACAGAGGCTGCAGAGGTAAGTATTATAGTCAAGTTGGAATTTATGTTACTTGACTGTAGCTTGATGCACTACATCATTATATACAAGCTAACACAGAAGTAGATAATGCAGAATTGCTTTCATATCTCATCGTCCTACCCTTATTCTTTCACTGGGAGGGTGGTAGACAATTGAAAATTCTGAAATCTACTGCATGTATTATGTGGTGCATTCCTTCAGAAGCAGTCGAGTGGTTTGCTGATATTCATAAAAAATCTACAACATAGTTGTGTTCCATTGGTGCAAACTATCACATTGTGTTTAAACATTTTGTTAACCATTTGAAGCAGGAAGTTCCAAGAACAAAAATGAGATGAAAACTGCTGCATAGCCAATAGGAATCTGTGATGCCTTATTATTTGGTTAACTACTTTAAGTATATTTTAATGTTGATGACTTTCGGTCAGAATAAAGTTCATGCCATATTCTGTTCCACCTTTTTCTTGAGCAGTCCAGACATTTATTTATATTGCGGGTCCTATATGAATTCCAGATCTTATAAGTATCCTTCTTCATTTGTGCAACATATCTCAGGAGAAAATGTCCATCCTTCAAGAAAATGAAACATTACTTAAGGACAATGAACGTCTCAAAGCTGCAAATGACTCCTTGATGAAGACCAGGGATGCAGCTAATAGTCAGGTTGCTGCTTTAAAAAGGTCTTTGGAAGCCACTCACAAGGATATAAAAGAGAAGGAAAAAATGGTAATAGCCTCTTAGAAAAATATCATCTAGATGATGGATACTTTAAACTTTATGAGTGCTCCTAACCTTCGTTTGATGTAAGGTTCAACACCTGAAGCAGTCGCTGGATGTCCAAAGAAAGGAGCTGAATGACTGCAGAGCTGAAATTACATCACTTAAAATGTACATTGAAGGGGCTCAATCAAATAAACAATCGTCTGCAGGAAATAGTGATGGTCGGAAAGGGTCGCATTCCGTTGCTACCTCTATGGGATTATCAGCATCATTGAATAAGGAAGATGAAAACTCAAAGGGATCTGAATCCATAATGAATAAAATATCAGCATTGAGCTTGACGGAGGATGCACAAAAGGATCACCAAGGTGTAGAAAGTACTGCTGAAGGCCCCCAGTTCTAGAAGCATCAGTTTCTGGCTCAACTGATGAGAATGGTGGCCGTGGTACCTCAGAAGAAGATAAATCTGTGTTAAATGGTAATCTACATGGAGCTTCCATGACGGGTAAGAGGCATGGGAGTTCAGATGGCCTATCTTTTTGTTTATCGGAAGATAGAGTTCCTAGGGAGAAACTAGAGAGCCCAAGTAAACAAAAATCTTCGGATAAGATGGTTAGTGTCCTAATTTATCCCGTGTTCAGTATTTAGTCTGCTCATTTACTTCTAATGGTCTTCATCACTCTTTCATTCATTCATACATGCAGGCTTTGGAGACTATAAAGATAGTTTCAGATGCACTTCCAAAGATTGTTCCCTACGTGCTCATAAACCATCGTGAGGTTTATCTGTGATCTTCGTTGTTTTATCCATCATTATTTAAGTGTACAACTAATATAGGTGAATTCCACATGGTTACAGGAGCTTCTTCCATTGATTATATGTGCTATAGAAAAGCATCCAGACAGTGATGTACGCGATTCCTTGACTCATACATTATTCAACCTGATAAAACGACCTGATGAACAACAAAGACGTATAATTATGGATGTATGGACATATGACTTCATTAAGTGTGCATCTATACTGCATATTTTAATCTTTTTGTATTTATGTCCCACCTTATTATTTCGTGTCAGGCTTGTGTAGAGCTAGCTAACAGTGTTGGTGAGATGAGGACAGAAACGGAGCTGCTTCCGCAGTGCTGGGAACAGGTACTTTCATTTTTTGATAGGGTTTCTAGCTTTCCAGCACATGATCTTACATCTATTATATCTGTTGATGTTTAGATAAATCACCAGTATGAGGAGCGCAGATTGCTTGTTGCACAGTCATGTGGAGAACTTGCTGTATATGTTCGCCCGAGATACGGGATTCCCTAATTTTATCTATTGTGCAACAACTTGTCGAAGATTCAGCAACAGTTGTAAGGGAAGCGGCAACGCATAACCTGGCATTGCTTCTTTCTCTGTTTCCAAATCAGGATAAATATTTTAAGGTCAGCCTCTATTTAGTAGAATCAGAAATGATTATAAATTGATTCATGGAAGTAGCTAAATTTAATCTGCGTGGAAGATCAGTACTTGTGTTTTTTTTATTGGAGACTTGAAACCTTGGAGGATGGAGGGTACAAATAACTGAAGACAATAAGTTCTTACGAAAGTCCCTGAATTCCTTTTTCTTTTTTGGTAGGTTGAGGAACTAATGTTCCAGTTAGTCTGTGATCCTTCTGGGGCAGTTGTGGAGGTTGCACTCTTGGAACTTGTTCCTGCTGTAGTAAGATGGGGAGGCAAACTGGATCAGATATTAAGAGTACTGTTGGCACATATCCTGGCATCTGTTCAGGTATAGCATGCTCATGAATGGGAACCTTTATATTTTCTATGAATTGACGTATACGTCCTCATAATCTGTTATTTTCTCAGCGGTGTCCACCAATTTCTGGTGTTGAAGGTACCATAGACTCTCATCTTCACGTTTTAGGAGAACAAGAGCGCTGGAACATTGATGTCCTCCTTCGAATGTTGACTGAGCTGCTACCATTTATTCATCAGAAAGCTATAGAGTCCCGCCCGTTTGCATCACTTGATCCTACAAAGTCCACACCAGAAAGCTGCTTCTCAGCATCCTGCCTAAAACAATATGCAATGTGAGTTTTCCGTTTTAATTGTATTCACTGACTAGTTGTAGCAATAATTATTGGACACACTGTACGTGAATAAGTTTATCTTTGAGTAAACTGCATCATGTGGAATTTGTCAGAGGTGACACTGAGTGGTCAGCATTTGAATGGATGCACACTGATTGCCTACCAGATCTGATAAAGCTTGCCTGTTTGTTGCCTGCGCAAGAGGATAACTTAAGAATCCTTATTACAAAGGTAAATCTAGAAACTACTTCTCTCATACACATCCAATCAGCTCCAGGTGTAGATCTGAACAATTGTTTCTTGAAAAATGCCAGTACCTTCTGGAAGTATCCCAACTCTACGGAAAAGATTATTTGGAACATATGATGCTACCTATATTTCTTGTAGCAGCTGGTGATATTGATAGTGGTGATTTTACCTATTTTCCTCTTTCAATCCAATCCAAAGTTCGTGGTAAGAATGCATCTACTTAGTAGGTGACATTGTTTGGTGTAGCTATTTTTTTTTCACCTTTGTGCTGATTGTATTACAGGCTTGCGGCCAAAAACTTCAACTTCTGAAAAACTTGCAATTTTATGTGTTTTTCCGTTGTTGTTATCTGGTATTTTGGGTTCTTCCAGTCAACAGTTAGAAGAATATCTAAGGAAAGTACTTATCCAAAACATTAACGATGGTTCATTTTGTATGCATCATACTACCGAGATCATTAATGGAATCCGCTTTCTTTGGTGAGTTAGACAAACTGAAAGTGTACCACATTCAATATCTTTATGTCATGCATGCTTTGTTTTCAAGTGTCTGACTTCTTATGCTTAAAGCTTATTTGTTTTCATGTTTTCATTTGTCTGGCCTCGTATGCTTACAGCTTATTTGCGGAGCACCATAGGATCATATTTAATATTTTGTGGGAGATGGTTGTGAGCTCTGACACCACCCTTAAAATTAATGCCGCAGCTCTACTTAAAGCACTTGTAAGTTTACTTTACATGAACAATTTAACAATCTTCATTTTGTTTATGGTGTTTTAATTGTTGCACTCAAGTTTTGTCATGGGCTAGGAGGATTGTGGCCGTGCTACAATAGCCGGCCCAGTACTGTAGCGGAGGCTACTGTAGTACGCCTAGGGTTAGGAGTCTATTTAAGAAAGGGTTAAGGAGTCATTAGGATTAGGCTTGAAGTGATTAGATCTAGTAGTCCCCTATCATCCTGCCCTTGGAGTGCAGCCACCGCTGTTGCGAGGACGTGCTCCTTTGGTTCAGGACCAGTTCATGTTCATGACAATTGGTGTCAGTTAGCTTTGGTTCCAATCCATGGCTTCTGCTGCCGAATATGCGCCGCTGCTGGTTTCGCCGTCACCATCCCCATGGGTGGCGGCCACTGAGGTCAGCTGTGGCGAGTTCCCCACCTATGATGGCACCGGTGATCCCCGACCACGATTGATCCAGTGTGAACAATTCTTTAGCGTTTATTGCATGCCGAAGAACAAGAAGGTGTCCTACGCCTGATTCAACCTCCTCCCCAGTGCGCAGTTGTGGTACTACCGCTTGGAACTAAGGGCAGCCCTCCATCCTGACATCAATTTGTACAGCTTGTCAAGACCTGCTTTGCACCGCATTTTGTTGCTGATTCGGCTGCGCCGCTGCTGGTTTCGTCGTTGCCATCCCCACGGGTGCCACCACCGAAGTCAGCCGTGACACAACCGTTCCAATCTGCTATTGCAACCAGCACGGCATCCCTGCCTCTGCCGTCGCCATCCATGGCTGCTGTTGCGCCGCCACTGGTTTCGCTGTTGCCCCACAGTCCTACGACAGCGCCGCTGCCAAGATCGCTGGTCGGCACTCTCCATCGCCGTCCATAGCCCCAAGTCATGCCATCTTCAAGAGTTGCCGCTGGATCAGACGAGCAGCGGCGCAAAGTCATCCACTTCTTCGTCAGATCGACAGCACGTTGGGCTGCCACGGGCAGGGCACGCGGCCGCTGGTCAAGAACAATGCCACCTGCTATTCCTCTACTGCTGTTCCCCTCGTTACTTTGGATGGTGGGTCCGACACTTTGGAGTGGAGCACAGCAGGTGGTGCACTTGCTGTTGTTCTCGTGAGTACTGATGGTGGGCCCAATGCTTTTGGGTGGAGCAGCTCTAGCTGTGCGCCTGCTGTTGACACCGGGGTTGCTCTAGCTGCTGCTCCTAATAGTTTCCTCCTATATCTCTCTGCCTCTGGATGGGGACCACCTTTGCTGGGCCAAGGACGAGAGAGATTGAAGGATAAAGAAGGTTCAAGCTTTAGTTATCTAGTAAACAATAAAATATGAAGCCGAGATGTAAAAGGCTTAGTATTGTGTCTTATTTTGGTCAGTGTGTTGAGTCGAGTCATCGTTGTTGTCGCCCTGCCTGCAGCTCGAGGACGAGCTGCTTAAAAAGGAGGGGTGAAATGTCATGGGCTAGGATTGTGGGCCTACAGTAGCCAGCCCAGTACTGTTGCTACAGCTACTGTAGCACGCCTACGGTTAGGAGTCTATTTAAGAAAGGGTTAAGGAGTCATTAGGATTATGGTTGAAGTGATTAGATCTAGTAGTCCCCAATCGTCCTGCCTTTGGAGTGCGGCCTAGGCCGCGCTCCTTTGGTTCAGGACCTGTTCATGTTCATGACATTTTTACCATACAAGAGCAGTTCAACAATCTTCATTCTTGTTTGTGGTGTTCTAATTGGTTTAACACAGGTACCCTATATTGATGTGAAAGTAGCATCAACTCATATTTTGCCAGCACTTGTTACCTTGGGCTCTGATCAAAATTTGACAGTAAAATATGCGAGTATAGATGCATTTGGAACTGTTGCCCAGCATTTCAAAAATGACATGGTAAAGTAATATTATTCTTTTTCCTTTTGAGGTTTTGCATACTGTGTGTATTACCTGTATTCCTTAACTATGTTTCACTAGGTTGTTGACAAGATACGCATACAAATGGATGCTTTTCTTGAAGATGGATCACATGAAGCTACTGTTTCTGTTATTCGTGCACTTTCAGCGGCCGCATCTCATTCAACAGATAGGCTTCGTGAATATATCCTACTCGTTGCCTTCAGTACCCAAGCCTGCCTCTAATTTTGCACTATCTTTATCTTGTGTTCTATCCATTTGATTTCCTGTTTTCTTTGACATGGCATACATCTTATAGCCAAGATATTTAAGTTGACGAGCATCATACCTCCTGGCAATGATATTGAACGGCGTCGTGAAAGAGCAAATGTATTTTGCGAAGCGCTACGTGCTTTGGATGCAACAGGTTTGTCTTAACTGAATTTAGCACATCTCCATATGTTAAACATTTTTATCCCGTCTCAATTTTTGCTTGCAGCATTATTAATTCCATTTTCGAAATTGTTTTGAAGGCTATACCATAATCTTGTTAGTTATAATTTTCATCCCTTACATAACAAACAGCCAGAAAGAGGACTAAAGATGGAATCTGATTTGGTTTCTAGCATCCACCATTTTTGTTTGGAAATTTATAAGTTACGTTGCTTGGAAGCTAGGGATGTTAAAAGAAAAACTACAAGCCTTCAAGACTGCAGTATCTATTCTTATAGGAAAACTGCTGGGTTCCTGTACAATCCATCCTCTAGTTAGTAAGTTATGTTTATAGTTATTATAAGACTTTGAACATAACTAGGTAGCATTCACAAACTAAATAGTATTAAAGCTGTGCTTGATTTTATTTGTGGACTAAGTAGCTTGATTTTATTTTTGTGGACGAAGTATTCAGCATGCATCACTATATCCAGAGTCTTGTGACACTGCATGCAGTATATGTATCACGGAATTCAGTACATGTAGTCTTGCGACACTACATGCAATATATGTATCACGGAATTCAGTTTTGTCTGTTAACCTTAAACATACAAGAGGGGGAATTAGCCATGATCAGGAACATATACTGTGGTGTATGTCTGAAGCTGTTTTGCTTTGCGAGTCTCGTCGCTTTTCATGTGCTTTATGAAAGTATTTATTAGCGGAAATAGTCACGCATTAGATTGATTGTGAAACACAAGGGTTACATATATAGCCAGGTGTTACTTGGGCCAGAGAGGCTGAGCCCATATACAAGAGCCTAACAGTATTGGTGTAGTTGTCTTATGGAGGCACCTAGTCCTCTTGCGGTCTTATTTTCTTAATGACATGACTATTCAGTTCTCGTGTTTTCAAGAAAAAAAATGATCAGAGAAAGTAGATTCACATGTTGGCTATTGCTTTAGAATAAAATGACCATACCTTTCTTAAATGTGTGAAAAGTTTGCTGATTAGTGCATGTGGTAAGCGTGATAACATGATTTGCATATAGCACTTTGGCTCAGAGTCAGATAGAACCTCTGAATCATCGGCCAGTTATTAGGAATGTAGAAGATAACTGCTTTAATATGATTAGCAGAAATGGTAACCCTGTGGTTCTCAAATACGAATTCTCGGTATCCAGTAATCACTAACCAGCACTGTATCTCTGAACTACTCCATGTTTTTATGGTAATCTAGTGCTAATCGGTCAGGATCGCACAGTTGGTCAGCTTTGATAATTTTGAAGGCGAATTAAATAACTGTGGACCTTAGTAACCAATTGGTTTCTCCTTGATCATTGCAGATCTTCCTGCCTCAAGTGTACGTGATCTGCTTTTGCCCTCAATACATAACTTGTTAAAGGATCTGGATGCTCTAGATCCTGCACACAAGGAAGCATTAGAAATTATAGCCCGGGAAAGATCAGGAGGTACTTTCGAAAGCATCAGTAAGGTAATGGGGGCACATCTTGGGATTGCATCCTCTGTCAGTAATTTCTTTGGCGAGAGCAGCCTTCTTGGGAAGAAAGAAGGTGGGGAGCAACATGATTCTACTGGTCCCAACTCGGCTCAGTCTAATGCGCAACCTCAGACTGAGAACACGAGGTTTGGCCGCATAATGAGGGGTGGCTTTGGAGACATGTTGCGTGGCAAAGCGAAGAGTGTTGATGAACCTTGTTTGAAATGATAAATCACATACGCAAGCTGTCAATACGACATTCTTTGTTCACTGTTGTAATATAGTGATGCATGGTGGATTTGTCATGCTGAGTGAAAAGTCTGATTCCATGTTCCTATTGTAGTATGGCACCAGACTTCTTGGATAGATGAAAGATAAAGCATGTTGTATGTATTTAATCAGTTGCTCATTCTTAGGACTCGTATGTTGTAGGTTCCTTATTTCGTTGATTGACATCAAATTACAAAAAAGCTGCCCTACAATATCAAAGGCTTTGCCCAAAATTAGAGTGATTTGCTGTGTTTTTTTCTTGGCTATTATACGGGTTCTTCCACTTTTATGTTTTTTTGGGTTGTTGGTGCTGGGTTTTGGATGTCCTACAATCTCTCTCATGCGCACTATACCAAGATCGCTCTCTCATGCACTATACCAATATCGCTCTCATGCACTATACCAATATCGCTCTCTCATGCACTATACCAAGATATATATATCTCTCTCTCTGGCCCTGAATATATTTTGCCCTGATATGTTCTGTCAGATCTGAAAATGTTTAAGATTGAATATATTTTGCCCTGATATGTTCCGTCAGATCTGAAGATGTTTAAGATTGAATATATTGATGATGGTTTCAGTGATTTGTTAGTCTTGATTCTATGATCGTGCATCTGCTTGCTACGATTTCTTAGTTGTAGGCTAAGTATTTAGATGTTATCTTAATCGTGATGATTAGGATAATATCGGGATCTTGTATTGGTCGTAGTTACTTGATGATGCTAGATGTGTTTTTAGTTGTGATAGGGTTAAGTTAGGACATCACGTCTATATAGTTATGTAGGGTAATATGCTTTTATGATTATTACTTGGACTGATCTTGGTAGAGATAAATCGGGATCCTCCATCGAAAGGTGAGTGGTTTTATTCATCGTAGGTGTAACAACTCTCATAACTAAAAGTGCATTTCATGTCATTAAGCCTCATGGCATCATGCTATATTTTTGGAGTCGGTTGATTTTACGCAAAATGTGCATACAATATGGTTTAAGTTAATTTGATTTATTCTTTTAAAAGATGCAATTTAAATAAAACAATGTGTTTGACAATTTTTCATGGTCAAGCATAAACCTAAAAGATTTATGGAGTTTTTGCCCAAAATAGTTTTAATTATTAAAGCCCTTGCAAATTAGAATTTAAGTTCTAGTTTTATTTTAACTTTGAGTTTTTATCTCCAAAACAATTTCGAATTGGAACCTTGACCCAAAAGGAAAAATGTTTGAAATATTTTTCTAGACACCCCAGATTTTTGTCGAATTTTTCTGAGCTCTAGAAATAGGTTTTTAATAATCAAAAGCTGAAGGGCCTATTTGCAAAAATGCCAAACCGGGGCCACCGCCGGTCTCTCTCTCTTTCCTCTCTCGGCGCCGCCCGCCACCGTCGTCTAGGGGCTTCCCGATCGCGCGTCCCACGCCGAGAGCGCCACGTAGCTGGCCTCGCTCGCTCGCTTCAGAGCACATCCGGCCAAGATAAGCCTAGGCCGGCCTTATCTCGCTCCCTTCCTCCTCCGTTCGAGTCACCGTAGCACCCCGCCACCATCGCCTCGCTGCGCCAACGCCGACAAGCCGCTCCGGCCACTCACCATCCAAGCCACCACCACCAAAACATTCGCAAGACTCCACCGCACCTCTCCTTTCACCTCAATCGGCCCTAGCCGTCCTAGCGCGAGGAATCGAGGCCGTTCCCCGCGAGCGAGTCACACCCGTCGACCGCAGCGAAACTTAAAAATTCCTCCTCCACGGTGATCCGTTTCACCCCGTTCTTCTTCCTAGATGTGCGCAGCATCTCCCTCTTCGTCCCGAGTGTACTCACCGTCCCGGTCTCCTTACAGGGCTGACGGAATTACGTCGTTTCTCGGAGCTTCGCTATCCGCCGCCTACCCCCTTCCCGTTGCGCACCCCTTTCCGGCCGCTCCCGAGGTGGTTCATCCTCTTACCGTGCTTGCTCATGTCTATCTCATGCTCACGGCATGTTTTTCCCTAATTTCCGAGCATCGAGGCGAGCTCCGTATCTCGCATGAGTTCCGCCATGGCCGTTCCTCGCCGCCGGCCGATGTCCGGCCGGTCCCCGACGGAACCAACCCCGGTGCTACGTGCGCCGAGTCGAGTAGATGGTTTAGGGGCCCCGTGACACAAGTTTTCCCCAAGTTTGGCCATCCCCGGTGGCCGCGCCACCGCCGTCCGGTGGCCACGAGGCCATGCCATACCGCGGGCCACACGGCCCGGATCGCGTGTGGCCACGCAGGATTTGGTGCGGCCCACCCCGTGGCCTCCGGTGTGGCCTAGAAACATTTCCAAATTTTAAAAATTCGTAGAAATTCCAGAAAAATCAGAAAAATGCCAAATAAAGTTTATTAGATACATAAAATTATTTTCTGTTTGATTATGTATTCAAATGACTATTTTGAGAATTTTAATTTCATAAGTTTTAATTAATTGCATTCTTTTGATTAAGATAAGTCATTATTTTATGCTAATTATTGTTTATTTTTAAGAAAAGAATTTGTTTAAAAGAAGGAGATACTGCAGATGAAAGTTTTTGTCGAAGTCGTTTCCCAAAATTAAGCATAAACATCGTCATTTCATGTGATCATAGTTTATCATTTCGGGTATCGTTGTATATATCGATATTAGAATTATTAATCGTCGGTTAACGACCATGTCGATGAAATCATTACATGTCACATCATACACATTCATGCACGCATGTTGCTGATTCACGACGTATTGATGATCGACCTAGGTCCCGACGTGATCGACTTCCGTCCGAGGCGAAGCGGGAGACGTGAACATCGACGTCGACCGAACCACCGAGGAAGCGAATGCCGACGTGAATCGAGGCAAGCCCCGGTGCATCCTACCGATGTTTTAATGTCTTTTACTTTTATCACAGTAGTTAAGTCCTGGTTGTGCACTAGGTGATAGGGATTGATTGACACCATAGATGCATGAGTTAGGATTCCTTTTATTCGTAATATACTTGGTACAGGTAGCTCAATAGAAGCTAAGCTTAATTCATAGTCGCAAGGTAGTTGATTCAAGTGATCTTAAAGCATGGAGGCTTTAAGTGATTGCTATTGTTGTCGTTAATTCGAAGAGAGTGTTAATGAAATTGAGACCGGATGGGCCTCGTAGGAGAAAGGGCAAGACGAGATCGAGGTCTTGCAAGGTGGTAGCCCCGTCCGTGTCGGTCAAGGACCGTACCGTTGTCGACCCGGTTGAACAAGTATTGAACGTACCGTACTACATGCTGGTGTAATAGGCCCAGCAAGCTGATGTATTCTACCACCCCGGTGATGTCTCGTAGCCAACTCTCTTTTGTCTGGCTGTTAGTGAGATCGAAGTCTCACGGGAGGGAAATGGGTCGCCCACGGATGTATCGCGTGGGGTCTCCATATTCCCGAGGCGGTTGGAAATGGCTAATCTTCCGCAAGGTGTTGGCGAGAAAGGTTGTCGTATACGACCGGTGCGGTGCGTTTACATCGTGTAGTCGGGTTTTGCCAGCTGGTACAAAATTGATTTGAATCACCGTCACTCGCAGAAATGAGTACCGCTTGTTCGGTGAGTCGCATTGTAGGTAATCAAGTGAAAGATGAAGGAAAGAGAAGGAAGAGTCTGTTAGTCAAAGATAATTCCTTTCTTGCAAACTTGTTTGCAGTAGTTATAGGCTGCAAACAGTAGTTAGGTAATGAACTTAACATGGAGCTAAAACTTGAAAGTAAGGATCCACCGTTAGCGCTGTTTTCGCAAGAAAGTCAAACCCACAGCCATAAAGCCTTCGCATCCTAGGCGTCGGCCTTAGCGTGCTCGTTGACGGGTCGGTCTTGCTGAGTATTAGAATACTCGGGGTTTGTTCGTTATGTTTTCGAGGCCACGAGTCGTACTACTACGACTCGTACGGTAGCTTCCCCGAGGAGGAGCAGGTGCCCGAGGGTGGTTCCCTCCGAGTGGGAACGGATCCCGACGCCGTGAAGGACGAGGATCGTGGTGTATGGCGGGCTCGGTGCATCACGTTAGTCGTCCTAGGTGGTCTTTTCTTGTAAAAAGAATAAGTTCCGCTGCCGGACTCTTAGTGTTTCAAACTTCGATATTGTATTAAGTTTTCATTGTACAATGTTTGTATTTCGAAAACCTGGTTGTATTATACCACGATGTATATATTCTGGCTTGTATGAGATGTTGAACTGTTGTAACTCGCTTCGTCGAGTGTTCCCCTGTGCCGATTCCTAGGTGTCCCGGAAGGATGTCACGAGTAGGTTTTCACTAATCCAAGTAATTATTTATTATGATGCTATCTAATTATTCCTTCTAGTTACGATCTCAACTAGTAGATATCTCGGTTACTCACATAGCTTTACTTAGGTTATTAAACAAGTCTTTCACGAGTCGCTAAATCGCCAAACTAGCTAGTGCGCCGATTGGCACCAGATTGCGTCGATCGGCACAATAGTTAGCCACGCGTCGATTGCCACCGTAGTGCGCCGATCGGCACCATCAACCCCTTCCAGTGAACGATCGGCACAATAGTTAGCCACGTGCCAATTGACACCATCAACCCCTTCTAGCAAACAATAGTAGCTTAATTAGATCTTTTTGTGACATCCCATGTCACGGTTAGGCGTTAATGACCTAGCTAAAACCCTAATCACCCACTAATAAAACCCTGGAGCTAATTACCCTACTTAAACCCTACTTAAAGTATGAAAAAGAAAAATGGGAAAATCGAAAGAAAAAGGAAAAACCAAGGGCCAAACCCTAACCCTAAGGAAAAATTCACAAATTACAACAACACTACCCACATATTTTTGCACCATCAAGTTGCTCATGCAAAATCATGATTTTAAAGAATTTTTACAAAATTTTTGAACAAAGTTTTAAAAGCTCAAAAATTCAAATTCAAATTTGAAACCGTGTTGCTTATGAATTTTATATAAATTTTTGAAGGCCGAATCAAAACTTTGACCTAAAACAAAAAAGGTAGATAGTTTCATGCTAAAGCTCCCTGTACTTTTGTTTTAATTTTTGGAGCGCCATAAGTAGCGTTTTGGATCAAATTTCAGAGAAGCAAATTCAAATTTGAAAATCTTCCCTCGAGCTCATTGCCCGCCGGGCAATAGCGGCGTGGACGGCCGGTCCGGCGGCACCGCAGGCCGCCCCGCGCGTGCTCCCGCCCCGTCCCATCCACCACGCCACCCCGGCCACCTCTCCAACTGCATTTGTACCCGGTAGCCAACAGGAGGCCGCCGGAGTTACTGCTCCTCCCCTGCCGCCGCCCACGCCCGTGCCGCCCCTCCCCTTTTTCTCCGAAAATTGGCACAAAGGCCAAGCTCGCATCGCTCCTCTCGCCTCACACCTGCTCCCCAACTTACTCCGCATCTCACCGCACCGCCGCCTTGCCCCCTCTCCCCCTTGCAGCTCGCGCGCAAGGAGAAAATTACGCCGCGGTCCGCCATGGCCGCACCGCACGCCGCCACGTCGCACGTCGCCTAGGAGGTCGGTTCCCCCTCCCGTCTTCGCCAAGCCGTGCGCAAGAGGTGCCCTCACTTCCCCTCTAACTCCCCTCCCTTTCCACGCAGCATCCTGCCGGCGGTTTTGGAGGAAAGCCGCCGCCGGCGCCAAACCGTGCGCAAGAGGTGCCCTCACTTCCCCTCTAACTCCCCTCCCTTTCCACACGGCATCCTGCCGGCAGTTTTGGAGGAAAGCCGCCGCCGCCGTCGCCTTTCCGCCACCCCCACGACGAGCTCCCATCCCCGGCCCATCACCGCGCCGCCCGAGCCCACGTCGCCCCTCTACTTCGCTAGGTGATGCTATCGGAGCATGCCCCTCCCTCTCTCTCCCTCTCGCGCTGGACGTGCGCCGCCGTCGGAGTCCCGCGGGCGTCGCCGCTCTCCGCGGCCCGTCTCCGACCATCGCGGGGCCCGGCAGCCCCGCCATCGTGTTCCCCGCGCCGCGCACGCCATCCCCGCCAAAGCGCAGGCTATGCGACACCCCAACGCGCCGCCGCGAGCGAGCTCGCCGGCGCCGACCACCGTCGCCTGCGCGCGCGCCGCCCAATTTGCCTAGTGGCAATCTTGTAATTTGTGCGAAGTTCGTTCGATTTTGAAAAATTCATATCTTGCGATTTAAAAGTCCAAAAATTGCAAACTAAATTGCTTTGGAAACTACACAGCGTGTACTTTCAGAAACGTAACATTAGCTCGTACATTTGGTCATTTTCATATTTTTACAAAAATGTTAAAAGGCAATCTATGAAAACTCACTTAGGTCATAGAATTAAAAATATAAGTCCAACTTGGATGCCACTTGTATAAAACTTGCATCTTAGTACCCCTGAATTTCTTGCACTGGAAAATCGCCATTTCATTGCATATTTTTCAAGTTATGGCATTAATGGCATTTTCTGTATTTAATTTTTAATTACATGTATATAAATTATTTGTGCATGAAACTTGGTAAATCTGCTCACCATAGCCCTTTACACTTGCATAAAATCCCATGTTTAATTTTGAGCATGCTAAATATTTATTTTGCTGCCCCTTTGTTTAATTCCAGAAAAGGTTTAATTTCAGCATATGGAATCTTGTTTTATGTTCCTAAAAATTACATTTTGGCATGTTTATGTAAATCTCACTCTCCATAATATTGTGTAGCCCACCATGGTCAGTTTTGTGCAGAGTTATCGATTAATTCACACATATATTTATTTTGTAAGCATGTTCTTAATATATGGTTACACCGTCATCGCATGTGATAATAAACACCCCCCCCCTTAACGCTAATTGCATCGACTCACGTTAAACTTTGCTCATCATTTCAAATCTGAACATTTGAGTTGTTGACAGCACTCATGTCCGTTGGGTGAAACCATTGCTCATGTATGTTAGGGCTACAAATGGTAATTTAATTAACTCCATTAAAAGAGAGCAATTTATGTATTTATGCATACTAGGAATTTCACGAAGCTATGTTTTACTAAACTTATGCTTATGGCATTCACACAAGCAGCTTCCATGCATTACCATCATCATCGACCTTGTATTCCTTTCACTTATGCATTGCATTTCATTCTCTAGGTGACGACGTCGAATTGATTTCGCCGGAAGAAGCCGTTGCAACTCTCAACGCTTGTGAAGCTACTACTAACTTCGATCACTCTCAAGGCAAGCCCCGGTGCATTCCTATTATTCTGAAAATGCTTTCTTTTATCACTATATTGAGGATGATGAATGTGCATTTACGTTCTAGGAGTTGTTTGGAAATCCACGTGCATAATTTCCCCATATGTCCAATGTAGAATACGTGCCATAACTTCGATAGAAATGCTATGCTATGGTTATGGAGTCGACGATAGAATGGGACACTCACATATGGCTTATGATTAAATTTGAATATGATGAATTGGTAAAATTGAGAACACCCCATTGTGGCTCCGCAAACAAGTTTGAGTTGTGTACCACTTGCATACCTTTCTTATGGGGATTGGTAAACCTATATAGCTTTTAAATTGTAAAGTGGGCCGGATATCTCACCGACCCGGAGGTGATGTGTATGGCACGGTGGTTGCACGGGTTGAGGACCGTTGGAGAGTACACGGGTTAAGCCTTGGGCACATTGTTGAACGGGTCGCAAGGGGGACGTGTACTCGGGGTCGGTGGCCTCGTGTTTTGCTTTATGATGAACTCGCGAACAGTGACCATACATGTTCTTAAATGATACGTATGTCGTGCATTTGGGCCTTTCCAACAGGATTAATAATTCGATAATTATCGCCGTTTCCTCTTGGTTAATGAGTACCACTTGTTTCGAGCAGTTTACAATGTTTAGTAAGAGGAAAAGAATGAGATGCTCGCTGTTTTATATTGATATAAATTTGTATTGCAAATTCTTATATTGCTTAGTATGCTCACTAAAGTTCCCTTATGCAACAACCCTATTAATTTAGGCTAATCATAAAAGTGCAAACCTAATTAGTTAGGCGCCGTTTTATACAAAATGCCAAGTTAAATCGGTCAAGCCTCATGCATCTAGGTGTCGGTCTTAGATGGCCAATTTGACGGGTAAAACTTGCGGAGTATGCTAGATACTCGGGCTTTGCCGCTACATGTGTATTTTCGGGATTCCCGCAAGCCGGGTTTTGCGATTGTTATGGTAAGGTTGTGTGGGATGGAGAGGAGCCCAAACGAGTGGACCATCGAGTGGGTCCCTAGCTCTCGACCCATGATGAGTGAGCCGTGGCCTAAGCCGGCATGGTTCACGTAAGCTATTTATGTATCGTCGTGTTATGTATTCGCTTCCGCACTTTATTTCGAACAAAGGTCATGGTTCACGTAACTTAAATTCGAACCTAATGTATCTTTTATTTGGAACCCTATGATGTAATTCGAGACTTAATTATGTAAACTTGCAATCTTGGATGTTTGTTAATGTGATGCTATGTATGGTTGCTTCGTCAATCATCTCCCAAGGTGATCCGTACCACACTAATCTATCTTCCGGGATAGGGGTGTGACACTTTTACTTGTTAATAATATTTAATTCTCATTAGTCCTTGTAGATTCGATTAAACATTGGAATACTCTAAGGAAAAAAGTGTTACAATGTACACCGTCCTCTTTGTGGTATATGTGCATGCGTAGTAACGACCAACAACTCTAAAACGGTGAATTACCGACTTGGGGGTGCCATCCTGGTCGTTGCCACCCAAGTCGGTGGATCGAACGATGAAATGGGAGAAATTCCCACGCCGCCCGCGAGCTCATCCGGCACGTCCACGTAGAGGCCGTTACCAACCGTCGATTATGGATGGCCGCCGGGCCTGGCCCTTTTCCCCTATGCGCCAAGCGCCTTAGGGACTATCCCTTAGGCTATAAAAGGAGGTCCCTACCGACGGTTACCGAGTGTTACCGGGGTGAAGGCGTCATTTGGGGTTCACTTCACTCACTTGTTCCACTTACATAAGAGTCTAGTCGAAGGCTTTTTCTTAGGCTCCTCTTGGTCTTGGAGTCTTGGTGGGTCTTCATTGTATCATCGACATTTATCTCATTTAATATAGTTGTTTTCTTATTTCACATCTTTGTCTTGACTTTTCTCTAATTGATTTAGATTATAGTTCTACTTAATTGCATAATTGGGATGCAACTTATCTTTTATCCTATACGTTTACGGGTTACTAGATTGAGCTTTGTAGTTGAGACTTAGTTCTTTTAGGATTAAGTCTTGATTATCTTGCTTGGTTGCTTTTCCGTTCGTGGGAACAAAACCATGAAGGGGCCGCGGAAAAGTACTAGTGCTGCGTAGACGGCGGGTGGTGACAGACCTTGTCCGTCCTTCGAAGTCCACCACCCGGCAGGGCGTCTATTAGCGGGATTTAATAGTGTAAGCATGTCCTTTGCCTACGAGCGGTTAATTATCGACCCATAGGGAAAGTACTTATGTGTATTGAAGTAAACTATAGGTAGGAGCCTTTCGAAACATAATCTATTTTGTGAGCCTTACCCCCAAGTAATTAAGTGGCATGACTAGATTGATTTAGGATTATAAACTTGACTAACTCGTTGTTCTCCCGACTAGCTTTTCTTTATTTTTAGTGTGGTTCTTCTCACTTGTCACCAATAAAACTTGTGACATCCCATGTCACAAAGTTCATGTGAAGAGTGGCATTTCATCAAACTTGCGTGTTCAAATTTCAAATTTGTTGGAAAGCAATTTGAATGGCTAGGGTTTGAAATTTAATTTTAAATTAAGCCCAAACTAGCAAAATTTTCAACAACCACCTGCCAATATTTTTGCAGAACCTTGTGGGGAATATCAAGAAAGAATTTTGAGACATTTTTCATAATTTTTAGTAATGGATAAAGGCTCCTAAAAATTCAGTTAATGAATTTTTCTGAGCGAAATCTAAACTTTTGCCAATAACAAAGTTTCTCCATATTTCATGCTGAGCATGCACAAAAATAGGAAAGTCAAAATTCGGTATAGAAATATAGTTTTTGAGCAAATACAGAGGTACTGCAGAATGGCAATTTGCTAAATTCTTAGAAATTAGTGGAGCACAGTGCGCAGGGCCACTGGCAGCCAGACCTCGGTGTTGGTGCCCATACCACCGGTGAGGACAATGATTGAGCACCGGCCCAGCTCTCCCAGACGTCAATGATCAACGAGCTTGATTTCCTGTTGCCAGTCGCCTCCCCTGTGGCTCCTTATCCCCGAAGGCATCGAGCTCAGCTTTCCCTGCCAGGACTCCGCTCTCCAGCTCCCCAATCGCAACTCAACCATGCGCACACGCCTCCAGCACCGCTACAAACCACCAGCATCGCCCAGCGCTTCTCCTCCCCGGCGAGCGACAGCAAATCGATGAAGCCCCGGCTCTGCATCGCCATGGCTGCCATGGCAAAATTCTCAAGCTAGGTGAGCTTGGGTCCCGATTCCTTCCATTACAGAATGCCTAAAGGTTGCGCGCAGGTTCCTGACCCTCCATTTTCTTGTTTCGTTCATCGAGGAGGGCGCAGTCCCGTTTTTCCCCACCACAAACCACCATAGGAGCACCACCCCGCTGGTGAGGGCCCTGCTCTGACCTTCCCGGACCTCGTCCATGTTCACGCCGGTCTTCTACACGTCGCTGTGAAGCTCCCTGACCTTAAAGCCCCTCATCTGGAGCCCTGTGTTGCTTGTGCGCCGCCACCGAACTTTCTCTGCCCTCCGCCGCCCGTCGCTAGCCATCTCCGGTGAGCCCCTGCCGTGCGCCCTTTCCTATCTTCTTCTCCGTGTCCCGTCGGGCTTAGGCGGCAGGACCCAGGCCCAGAAGCACCATCTTTCGGTACTCCGGCGAGGCGCCGCTCACCTCCGGCGACCCAGTGCCGCCGTGCGTGCCTGGGTAGTTTAAATAGAGCCAGTGACAATTTCGTAATTATTAGCGAACTTTGTTTAAATTTATAAAAATCATATCTTTAAAAGTACAAGTCAGAAAAATGCAAATGATAACTTTTTAGAATCCTTGCAACATGAACTTTACATTGTCCAACTTTGTTACCTAGGATTATGTGCAAGAACTTGATGTTTTATCTAAATAGAAATAGCATCTTGTTAAGCCTTTAAAATGCACATTTAATTCCTAGAAACTTGGAAAATCATGAAATTTGACATATGCACCCTGCATAACATGTTGGACCCCATGATGCATGAGTTTGATGCATCCATACATGTTTTTCATGATATCTTGTATAAATTGCTTTTGTAGCATATAAATTCCTATTATAATTGTTTAGGGTTTTATCCACAAGAATTCATGTTTATTATGCTTAGTTTATGCTTTTTCACATGATTCATGTATAAATTTGCTTAGTAGAATTATTTGCTCAAGTTAAAATAGCTAAGTTCAATATCTACCTTTACATTGCATAATTATCATATTGACTTATATGTTTAATTCATTTAGGGTCTACATTTTATGCTTGCTTGATTGTTATATCTTTATGCACTTTCCACAGAATTCATGTATAAGAATGCTTGTAGGACATCTTGATTAAATTAGGATTTGTTAAGATCAATGTTTATATTAGCATTGCATATTTGCTATATTGCATATAAATGTTTTATTTAGAAAATTCTCGGCATTAGAACTACCTGGTCCCTCACGAGCATGGAATTCGATGGTGCAACACACGGAACACACAAGAACATGAGATTTTAGACAGGTTCGGGCCTCTCGATTGAGAGTAATACCCTACGTCCCGTATGTTATAAATTAACTTTAGCAGATTGCTAATTGCGAGTTGTCGAGTGTAGGAACTTGTCCTAACTTGTGAGAACTTATGAGAACTTGTGCTTCTAGGGGTCCCCGCACCCGCCTTATATGTCCGGGGAGGCAATGTTACATGTAGAATCCTAGTCGGATACAATATCTACGTACTTAGAAACTCTATCTCTAAGCTTCTTTATCAATTCGAGTCCTACTCGGTCGGTCTTGTACTTTCCTTAAGCATGAATCCAGCCTCGTTGTCCGCCTTTGCTTCCATACCGGTCTTATGGAACCTTCGGAATCCTATACCGGTCGGACACCACTACGTGGCCCGCCCGACCGGTCTTATGTCTTCAATATGCAACCATATCCTTGACGAATCATTCTTCCGATCAATATATACCCGTAAGGTAAGTCTACGACATATATTAGCATTGCATATTTGCTATATTGCATATAAATGTTTTATTTAGAAAATTCATCCAAAAAATCACATCTTATTTGTTTCTGGTGCTTATCATGAGCAATTTGTGTTTTGCCATAGAATTCATGTCTAGGATTGTTTTGTAGCACTCATTGCTTAATTTTGAATGCTGCCAAGTCCATATTGCCATAACATGTCATATTGCCATAATGCTAAGTGTTAAATGTTGTACCTTTCGTATATTTCATGCATGACCATCTTCATCATGAGCTAAGTTACATACATGGCAGCAAGATAGTTTACATAGGTTATCTTTGATGCATCGTATGTCATGGTCATATTGCCATATAGCGCTTTAGCAAGTCATACACTAAATTAATGCTAGGGTCATGTTTTATGTAAACCTAAGAATATAATTGTATGTTGCTTAAACTATGTTTTAATTAATTAGAAGTTTGTTCCCTTGACTTAAACTATGTTTTCCTATCCATAAGAAATTTGCCTCTATCCTTTTGCGGGCTTACCCTTGTCTTGTTTATTTGTGTTGTAAGCGGGAC
Organism: Chloris gayana; assembly: GCA_031894775.1. Classification (NCBI taxonomy): domain Eukaryota; kingdom Viridiplantae; phylum Streptophyta; class Magnoliopsida; order Poales; family Poaceae; genus Chloris; species Chloris gayana. The sequence continues at coordinate 199,290 of JAUNZO010004068.1, read as the reverse complement.
GCTTTATGACTGGTTTTGACCTACTAGTAAATTTCAGCCACGACCCCGAGCAGTTCATAAGGAAAGTACGTCAACGGGTGCAATCTCCCAAAGTTGTACTCGCTCTTTCTCGCTGCTCCAAGAATTCTCGCTCTACCGCTACCTCTCGTCCACGTCCGCTCAACCAGCCATGGCCGAAAGGACGATCCTTGACCGAAAGTTGCCCGGAGGGGGGGGGGGATAGGCAATCTACCTTGAAAACATAAAAATCGCAACACTTGAACAAACACGTTAAAAACGCCCAGGACGGAACTTCCGTCGGGGCTCGTGAGGGAAACCTAGGGAGGAACACAAGGAAGCAAAATCTCACAATTTCGCTTGAATAGAAACCTTCCTTCACCTCCTAGAAGTGTTGTACATGCAAAAATTTGATAGACACACCACACACGGGTAGATCGGGCACAAACAAGACAAAGGGAGAGAACAACTTGGGAGAAAGCCCGTCTAAGCGTAAGGATGAGACACGGAGATTTTTCACCGAAGTTCGGACCCCTCACAAAGAGGTTCCTATGTCTTCTTTGTGGAGCTCACAAAGAGCCGGGTCTCTCTCAACCCTAATCCTCCCCAAATGGCCACAAAGGTCAAACTTGGTTTTCTTCTTCTTCTCTTGATTCCTTTCCTTTCGGAGGCGAATCACAACCTTCACAACCTTCCCAAGGCTCACCATAATCTTGGAAGCTCTAGGGTCACACCTAGCCAATCTAGGAGAACGAATCTCTAAGAGTAAAAAGTCAAATAGAGATTGCTTGCAAAGGGAAGATGTGCTCTAGGTTGGGGTGATGCTCTCAAGCTTGGATTCAAGTTGGGGACTCTCACAAATGGCCTTGGATCTCAAGGGGAATGGAGAGGACCGAGAGTATGAGCTTGAGTGAGATGGGATAGTTCAAAAAGCACCAACACTTTTGCTCACGAGTTGGGGAAGGCTTTATATAGTGGAGGTCCAAATAGAGCTGTTGCTAGGTTTAGATCGGGTTTGACGGAACTTCCGTTCGTGACGAAACTTCCGTCACTCCCTTGGAATTGGCTAGCAAGCTCTCGGGACGGAACTTCCGTCATGGGTGAAAGCGCAACTTAAATCGCCAGGACGGAACTTTCGTTTAGGATGGAACTTCCGTCCCAAACTCTCTGGAGTTGATGGAACTTCCATTTCTCCTAACGAAAGTCCTGCCTAGCTAATAAAGCTTGGTTAGGTTGGCGTTTTGGACTTGGCTTTTTTTGGCATTTTGGTTTCCAAGCTAATTTGGTTTCCTAGAGCACATTCTTCCCCGCATGTAAGATCGTTTCACCCCTCTTGATGGTTTGGCAGACCTATACTTAAAAGGCTATAAATATATTCTTTTAGCTCTTGCTTTTGAGTACTAGTTCCATCTTTTGTATTAGGGGTACACTATCTCACAATGTGGGTATTATTTCTTTGTTGTCATGCACATGCACTTAAGATCATGTTAGAAGTTTTAATTCCTTGTCATTGATCACAAATACCCACTAGGGGGGCTAGTTGTATCTTCAATCTCCCTCTTTTTGGTGATTGATGACAAATAATTAAAAAAGGGATAAGGAAATCAAAAAGCAAAAAAGAAACAACAAAGAAAACAAAATATAGCGGAGCTCCCCTAAAGGGATGCATGGATCACTCAAACATGTGAGAGAGCTCCTCCTATATTTTGTACATGTGGGGTGCCTAAGCAATGTGCACAAGTGATAGGCAAGTGTGTATGAGCAAGAAGCAACAACGCGTAAGAAGCTGCACACCACATAAAGCAAGCCATATATTTAGCAAAATGGATACGATTCACACATTAAAGCGGAAAACAAGCACCAATCATCGTCCATAACATAGGTTTGCAAAGGTAATTAAACTAGCCCGATTACAATAAAAGAGCACCATATACCACATAGTTCACACATTACATATTGTGCCATGAGTTCCAACACTAGAAGATACAAAGATAAAGCAAAGTGATCCCAAAGAGTGGACCATCGAATGGGTCCCTAGCTCTCCAACCCATGATGAGTGAGCCGTGGCCTAGGCCGGCATGGTTCACATAAGCTATCTATGTATCGTCGTGTTATGTAATCGCTTCCGCACTTTATTTCGAACAAAGATCATGGTTATGTAACTTAAATTCGAACCTTATGTATCTTTCATTTGGAACTCTATGTTGTAATTCGAGACTTAATTATGTTTGCAAATTGTGTATGTTTGTTAATGTGAAATGTATGGTTGCTTCGTCAATCATCTCCCAAGGCGATCCGTACCACACTAATCTATCTTTCGTGATAGGGGTGTGACACGTGGTATCGGAGCCGACTTGGGATTTGTGTCACGCTAACACTCATTCTAAAAATCTTAAACCCGTTTTTGTGTCACGGCAAGATACGAGTCTAGAAAGGCCAATATAAGAACTATATAGGATGGTGGAAAAACTAACCCCGTGTTATGATTGCCTAATATTTTGCAACTACGGCTTTGGTTAAGGTATGTTTGCAATTTCAATTAGCGCTCCGTGCCCGCGGAAGTAATAATACAGGACAATGCCGGCTCGTGGTGATACCACGGGGCGATCCTTTTCATGAGTCGTAAGAGTAGAATTGTGATTTGTTTTGGTAGTTTCTTTTATTTTGATGTATTGTTTCTGGAATCCATCTCTTGCAGGTACATAACAACGCTTTAGTTCGTGTAGTATCGTGTGAGAGGTGTGTGTGCCACCGAGGTGCTTGTCCGATATTCATATCGGCGGGCACGGTCTTTTAACTTTGCGAGGACGTACGAGACGACATATTGAGCATTCATCATATTCGCATACCATATCATCATGTCGAACATATGCATGTGAACATATCTAAATGAAACAATCATGAAAAAAATGGATCACTTAGCTTCATTCCCACCAAAAGTTGAAAACCGGAATGAAAAACGTGGCAGATTTGTTAACTTTCACGAAAACAAGCATAACTCTCTCATTACTTAACCAAATAGGGCAAATGAGAACTTTCTGGAAAGCTTGTGTTATGCAATACAACAATATTCTAGTCTCAGGTCTTGCAAAAATCTGGAACATGGCTAGAAATGGCCATTACAGAGAGATATTCTGGATTTCCACAATGTGCTCCGGTTCTGTCACTGTCGTAGATCGATCATATCTTTCAAACGACAAGTTGGATTGAGCTGTTCTAGGGTGCGTTGGAAAGCTTAAGAAATTTTCTACAACTTTTGTAAAAATACAAAAATTTAATTCTGCCCAGAAGCTGGAGCAATTGTCGAGTTTCCAGAACAGGTCTAATCTGTCTAAAACTGAACCGTGTTAGGTTATTAAGTGTTGAGTTTTGTTGCATTCTTTTGCAAGCTTGTGCCATTCCATCTTTCATGCTTTACTTATTAGCATGTATTGTTGTTGGATATTGAGTTTTGACTTGTGTTTTTAAAGTTCTCCGACAGATGGCCCCCGGCAAGCTCATGTTGGACCACGAGAACCTCGCGCGGCGTGTGCACGAGTTGGAGCAGGAGCGTACTGCCTTGCAGGCCGCCCTCACCACCCGCAGAGCCGAGCTCACTACTCGAACTGTTGAGCTTGCTGCCCGCACCGCCGAGCTCGCCGAGCGCACCACCGAGGTGGACACCCTCCGTACGCAGCTCGAGTATAGCGAGGCGGAGCGTTGGAACCTCCACGAGCAGCTCCACGACGCCAACCTCGCTCTTGAGGGCGATGGAGCAGCCGCTCTACAGGCCACGCTGAATGAGCGTGAGGCTCGGCTTACCGCCGTGAATGAGGAAAACTACATCCTCTCCGGTCAGGTCGACGCCCTTCTTGAGGAGAAGGACGAGTTGGAGTTTACTCTCTTGAGGATCGGGGTGCTAGGGATGTTACGGAGGGCAACCTCCATGAAAGTTGCCTAGAGGGGGGTGAATAGGCAATGTAAAACTAAAACCTGAAAATCACAAAGAACTTCGCACCAAGTTAAATTCTAGGACGGAACTTCGTCAACCACGGAACTTCCTTCACCGACGGAACTTCCTTGTTGACGGAACTTCCGTCGGACAAATATTCAATCTCGATGGGATGCGGAAAATAAGAAGGAACTCACAAATCTACTTGAATAGAAATGTAGATCCAAGGTCTAGGAACCTCCTCCTGCAAGGCTTAGCTAGCAAAGCAACACACAAGTAGATCGGGCATAATATGTGATAAGCAAAAACAAGAACAAGAACAAGAACAACCACACAAGGATTTATTTCCCGGAGTTCAACAATCAAGTTATCTACGTCTCCGTTGAGGGATCCACGAAGGACCGAGTCTCTTTCAACTCATAACCTCACCAAGCAATCACCAAGATCAAGCTTGGGCCACCAAGCAATCACCAAGATCGAGCCGGGGCTTCACTAAGTTTGCTTCTTCCCTTTCGGAGGCGAAGCCGACCTGCACAAACTTTCCGAATGGCTCACCACAAGATTGGGAGCTCTAGGGCGACGCCTAGCCGCCTAGGGGACAAATCCCCAAGAGTAATAAGTGAATCGAAGCTTGTGAGTGAGGGAATCAAGATGCTCAAGTTTGGAAATGGAGTTTGAATGCTTGGATGATTTGGTTTTCCTCTCTTTTGGATTTGGATCTCAAGAATGAGTGGAGAGGGAGAGCAAGGAGTTGGAGCACAAAACCTAGGGTTTCAAATGAAGTCTCTCACCTTTCTCACGGAGTGGGAGAGAGGTATTTATAGATGGGGACCAAAAAGAGCCGTTGCTAGGTAAAGATGGGGATTGACGGAACTTCCGTTGGACTCACGGAACTTCCGTTGAGTCTTGACTTAGTGTAAGAAACGAGGCTAGATGGAACATGGAAGTTCCGTCTTGTACTCTCTGGAAATGGTTGACGGAACTTCCGTGGTCTCCACGGAACTTCCGTGGAGACTTGGCAGGTTTTCAAGCTCCGGGGACGGAACTTTCAAGTTCTGTCCTGCACTCTCTAGAATTGACGGAACTTCCTTCATTGACGGAACTTCCTTCATGACGGAACTTCCTTCACCGACGGAACTTCCTTTGTGACTGGTTCACTAGTTGAATTTGACCCCCTTTTTCGTTTCTTTTGTGGTTGGAAAGTCATCCAAGACTTTTTGGTACTTGAGCATAAGGATTCCCAACAAAAACAAGATTAGTTCACCCCTCTTAATAGTGTGGCTTGCCTAGACTCAAAGAAAAGATGGGAATAGAGAACAACCACTTTGAGCTTCCATAGGGTTGATTTGTTGCCGCTTTCTTTACTTAATTTGATATTGGGGCTGCCACTTGTTTTCTTATTTCTTGAGCGTCATCACCTAGAGTTTGACTTGGAATTTCTCATCTTTGAAGATCACTTTCCTCATTGTATTCACAAATCACTTAAGATCTTCAATATACTTGATACTTAGACATATATAACTCTTGTTGCTTGGTACATCGACGTTGAGTTTCACCTTCCCTTCTCCTATAATCCAGTTCCTCGGCGCTAAGACACACTTGCCCTTCACTTTCACATGGTCCATTGGAATAGGTCATGCACAATTCTTCACCATCGAGCTAACTCAAGTCATACATAACTTGTATTCAATGTTGCGCTTCATATCAAAGATCTCCAATATTTCTTTGATCAAGTTGCTTCAATCTTGAAATAGGTCTTGTCATAAAACTTCACTTGATCATTCCACTCTTGTTCATGCATAAGCTTGTGTTTATGGAACCAATATATTTTAACCATTGTCTTTGTCCCATATCTTGAATTAGTGCACATATATGGACTTTTCAATATGTTCTTCATTCATGTACACTCACGAATATCTCACTGATCTTCACAATGTACATCCACAAATATAGTCCATACGAAACGCACTTACAATCTTCATTCCTGTTTGAGCATTCTCACAAGAGCATTAGACCTTTAATCATGTTGTCATTCAATACACCAAAACCCACAAGGAATCTTGATGCACTTTCAATCTCCCCCTTTTTGGTGATTGATGACAAACTTGATTAAAGCTTACATAAGATTTTAAATAAGCATTTTAAATGCAAACATATAGAATGAGCTCCCCCTGAATATGTGCATTGTGAATTGAATTTAGAAAATCGGCCTCAAATGCCATTTGCACATTTTCAGCAAAGAATATAAGAGCTCCCTCCTATATGTATGCATTCGTGGGGTGCAACAAGTGTGTGTGAACATATAGTACGTGATGCATATGACAAGAAAACCAAAAACAAGTAAAACAAGAGAAATCTGAAAAATATTTCATCAAATCAATATGCATCACAAGTTACCACAAGAGAAGATACTTAAAACATAAATAAAGAGGTTCACACACATAGCACTCATTACAAATTGTTCTCAAGCCCACAAGGAAGTGCCACCTAAACTTGAGCTTTAATCTTCTCTCCCCCTTTGGCATCTAGCACCAAAAAGGATGATCAATAAATTCCGTAGCTTACATTCTCCAAATTGCATTTTGCTTCAGTTCCGAGGAGGGTCAAAAGAAGTAGCTTGACATGAGATAGAACATCCTGTACCTCTCCTCCAAGTCCATAATTGCAGACAAGCCATCAATATCAAACCACCATAAATCTGAGAAGCATAATCATTCTACTCAAAAACTGACCTTCCTTTCATCCAAGTCTCTTTTGCTTGCTTCTCATGTTGTGGTCTCACGTCAACCACATCCTTTTTTGCTGAGTCAAAACAACATTTTCATAATCTTCTGTTTGCTATGTGTGGAAGGATTTTTATATGATATGACTTGTGCTCTTCCTTGCACACAAAGGAGCCACAAGTGACTCTCTCAATCATATACATGATGTAATGAGCATAGCCACAACTTTTCAAAGAAGAATTTCAATAGAATTTATCTCCTCCCAAATAACATCAAACACTAAGAATGGAGTACTATGTCAAAGAGAGAGGACCATAACAGCAAGGATGGACCTATTATAGGGAGAAATGCTTGTGGAGTCACCTTCCCTAGGCATGAGAGTTCTCATGAACATCCTATTTATGTAGCCATAGAAAAGAAGCAAATCATTGATGTATCCTCTGCTGCCATTTTGTTCCATGGGTATATAAATTCCATTCTCTCAGTCTTGGGAGCACGGTCAAGGAGTCTAGCACATTGTGCAAATGTGATCTCATGCCACTATCCTTCCATCATCCAATACAGTTTTCCGACATTGTCATGCTCCTCAACAAATAGAGTGGTATAAAACTGAGCAATGATCTCATCAATCTCTACGAAATGCCATGATATTGCTCACATTCCTAGCCTTCCACTCTACAATTACACTCGTTTAAGGTGGGATCATCCGTGTCAATCATCTATTCCAATTCCACCCACTGAGCAATGAAATTTGGCTTGTCCTTTGGTATGATCACAGTCTCATGACAATCTCAATGAAAGTAATACCAAAACCTGTAATTAGTGTCATTTTTCCATTGGAGCAAGATTGGAGTTAATTGCTCTCATCTTCCTCACTTCTTCCATGTTTCCCTTGTAGTTGAGTTTCTCCCTCCACACTAGATTCTGAGGGGTGGTGAAGAGAGGAGCATCACGATTTCTAGTGACTAGTGCAATGAGCTCCTTACCATCAAAGATCTCCTCATGTTTCTCAAGAGTTTCTGTCCCACCTCCTCGCTGCCCTAGAGGATTCGGGCTCTACATCCTTGTCTCATCCTTCACATCATGATTAGAGGAAGTACCATTGCTGGCTTATCCTTTATTTACATGTCCCCCGTGTGCGGTGCCTTTCTCTTTATAGCCTCTTTTGCCTCCGATAGGCATTTTCATAATGACTACCTCGTGTATCATCATGCCTTGCCTTCGCATTTATTTCTCCCTTGAGATCCGATATGCTACCTCTTGTCATGAATTATGAGTAGACAAACCATAAGAGACTGCGTGGATATTGAATGAATAGAGATAGAAATCAAATTGTCCAAGTAGAATGCATTTGTGTCCGCTCTAAGAAAACCGAACCCTTTGGTTTCCGAAACTGGACCATTCGGTTATCTTAGAGAGGACAAAATTGCATTTCATTGTAACAAAATGGCTTCTAGAGAATAATCGATATTATGGATCCGGCAAGGTGATGGTTGCTCCTAGGAACATCGAAACAACCAAAATTAGCAAGCTAGGGTTTGTCCGCCAAAACCGGAGCATTCGATTTCAAAAATCAATACATCCAATTTTCACGGTCAATCCCTAGGTTGATAATCCCCATTGATTTCGGCCATATGACTTCAAACAAATTGAAGAGAACAAGCTGTATGACATCCTAGGAGACAAGGTATAAGAGAATTTCAGATTAGGTCAAAAGAGTCTAGGGTACCTTTGGAGAAGGAGATGAAGAATCAAATTTGGAGAAGGAATGTTGAATCTTCGAACTTGAAGCACTTGATTTCACAAAGAAATCAACTTCTCCACGGGTTAAACCCGATCAAGACGGAAGTTCCGTACGTGTGACGGAAGTTCCATTGGTTCCGAGAGAATTTCTAGCGGATGTTCGATGAGATCGGATTTTCTCGAGGTTAAGTCTCAAAAAATGCTAAATGTAGAGTGCCAACAGAAGGTATTTCATGGAAGCTCTAACCTTATCGATTTGGATGGCTTAAGATAGTTCAAGAAGTTTGAGATAATTTGAGCTTATTTCTTTTCCATTCTTTGCAAACACCCTTACCCATTATTCTCAAATACTCATTTCCATAATTTGCAAAACTCCTTTTCCATATCCATGATTTTTCTTTTTCATCCTTTGCAACTTCTTATTCCATGTTGAGAGAGGATATGAATTTCACAACATGATCAACGAATTGAGCAAGTTGGATTTTGGGCTAGAGATAGACGATCTCACAAACTTGTGGTTAGACAACAATCAACCAAAGGAAGCTATAACCACAGACTTTGCTTGACATGATCACAAAGATCAAGAATCAAAGTTTTTTTTTAAAACCACACTTAGAACATAAAGGAAATTTTCGAAAAATTTGTCCTAGCTCACAAAGAGCATGCTATGACACAAAGTCATACACCCAAGGTAAAACCTATCACATGAGTTCTATATGCAAAGGAACAAGAAGTCTGAAACAACAGAACATACCTTTGCCTTGATTTGTTTTGCTCTTTATCTTGTGAGAAATCATCTATGCATTTGTGGACTCTTGTATGTTTTTTCAATGATCAGCTCAATACATTATTGAATCTTAGGTATGATAGATCTTAAGGCTCATGCCCGTTGAACGTCTCCAATGGCATCAGTCACATCTACCACTTGATTTGATGCACTTTCAATGCTTTCATCATGATAATAGTTCACAATCTATGTAGTCCACATAAATACTGCTCACACAATCACTTAGAGCAAAACATTAGTTCCTCCTAACATAAGACATGGTATGAATCTCCTCCCTTATGTGTGCACCATATTATTGAATAATACTCGACATGTGCACATTGCTCGGTTACGATCATGAGGAGGTTCAAACTATGTCTTAGTTAAGGCATTAGAATAATCAACTAGAATTTTGAGATGTGTCAAGAATGACTCACAAACCAAGTTTATAAGCTTGCTTATGACAATGAGAGACTTGGGAGTTCAATGGCACAATTGACTTAAGGTCTTGAAACCACTAGAGAGATAAACTCAATGAATTTTCAATTCATTTCTCCTTCCTTTTTCCGCCATGCATCTCTTGTGCCTTGTGTAGTTTTCTTAGATTTGTGTAGATGGTCCACCTCACCCGAGAGATACATCCCAAACACAGATTTCTCCATAGGAGACATTAATTGCATCTTTCTACACAAATATGTAAATGAACACAAGCAAGCAAAAAACACAAGATGTTGCAAACACATTGCAACGCTAAGAGCAAACAAGGAGAGGAAAAGAGAACTTATTTTGGGTGGTGCTGTTGATGTAGAATATTTGAGAGGATCTTCACACTTGACAATTTGCATGTTTGTTCCACCTCTTAAGTTTGCCAAGTCATCAAAGCACCACTCGCACCTTATGCATTTTCAAGCACATTTTGGAACCCAAATCTTGTTGGGTCCAAGAAGGTTGACTTCACGCCGCTTTGGCATCCAAACTGATTTTGCAATACTACTTGGTGATCCAACCATCATGGGAGTATCCATGTTAGTATTGGCTTCATGACTTGTTGAAACCATGTGGCTCTTGTTGGAAGTGAGGGTATGAGACATAGGACAATTCTCACTTATGTGACCCTTTTGTCGGCAAACATAGCAGATTTGATACTTGATTTTCTTTGCCCTGTTCTTGATCTTTCTTCTTGTACCTTCAGTTTTGTTCATGTACTTGTTGCATGGTGACACAAGTCCAATTGTGAACTGTCCAACCATTTTAGACTTGTGTGTGTAAACTAGACTATTCGGTTTCCCAAAATTGATCTGTTCGGTTTTGACACACGTCCTTCACTCTTGTTTGTGTTGAACATTCATTGACTTTGTGTCCTTTTTCCTTGCACCCAAAACACCTTCTCTTAGATAGGCTTTATTGTCTTCTAGAAAGTGTTGTTTGAGCCTTCTTCTTGTTTAGACACATAGATGCAAGGTGTCCTTTCGTTGAGCACTCAAAGCCAATGACACAGCCTCTTGGCTCATTCTTTTCTTTGTTGCTCAAATCATGCCCCTCTTCCATATTGGATTTGGAGGCCTCGATACATGTGGCGGTTAATCCCTTCTCAAGCTTCTTTACCGTGTCATCACGGTTATCTTGAGATGGTTGCACAAGATTTCTAGCCTTTGTCCACATTAAATTTGTCTTGAGATGCTCAACTTCTCTTCTTAGGGCATCATTTTCACTTGCAATGAAATCATCACAAGTTTCTACAATCACATGCTCATCATAAGATGGCTTTTCTTGAGGACAACATACGTTAGCACATGATACATCAATGGAAATAGGTGCACATGTGCAAGTGTGAGGTTGAGAGGGTTTTACCATTGTTAATGCAACCTCATGTGTTGTTTCAAGCATGGCATGAATGTCAATGAGCTTTTCATGTTGTCATAGAAGATTGTTATGCCTCTCTTGTAAATTCAAATGCCTTTCTTGCAAAAGCTTATGCTTGCGAGCTAGCTGCATAAATTCCGTTAGGAGGAATTTATTTGCTTTCTCCAATTGTGCTACATAAGATGAAGAGTTAGTAGAACATGCATCATGGTTACTCAAATCATCACCTTTTACAAGTGTGGATATTTTGGACTCTCTTTGTCTCGTTGTCATGAGACTAAAAGTGTCCTCATCCTGCAACCATGAGCTTGTAGGTGATGTAGACTCTTCATTTGGCCTAAACCTGTTTTCTTGATCTTTTGATTGCTTATCTTGGTATTGATCACTTGAGCTTGCCAAGTAGGAGATTTTCTCGGGCTCACTCTCCAATAATGATTTCTCATCATTGCTAGAGCCATACATCTCCTCGAGTGCTTTCCAAATCAAATGTGCACTCTCGAGGTGACCATACTTTTTCAAGATCATGTATTCCACTTCTGCACTCAAAGCACTACATAAAACATTAAATGCATAGGCTTCGAGATATAAGCATTTGTCTTGAGCTTTTGTCGATGGATGATCACCAAGGTCATGAGAAAAGCCTATATCTACAATCCACCAAATTTGAGAGCTCATTGCACGTAAGTAGGAACACATGAACATTTTCCATGAAGCAAAGTTTGTACCATCAAACCCGGGCAACTCAAAAGATGGAGTGGCAAATGTTGGAAGCGACATCGTTTCTCCAAGCGGTTAAGCCTAATAAGGAGATTAGGCTCGATACCAATTGAAAGTTGCCTAGAGGGGGGGTGAATAGGCAATGTAAAACTAAAACCTGAAAATCATAAAGAACTTCGCACCAAGTTAAATTCTAGGACGGAACTTCGTCAACCACGGAACTTCCTTCACCGACGGAACTTCCTTGTTGACGGAACTTCCGTCAGACAAATATTCAATCTCGATGGGATGCGGAAAATAAGAGGGAACTCACAAATCTACTTGAATAGAAATGTAGATCCAAGGTCTAGGAACCTCCTCCCTGCAAGGCTTAGCTAGCAAAGCAACACACAAGTAGATCGGGCACAATATGTGATAAGCAAGAACAAGAACAAGAACAACCACACAAGGATTTATTTCCCGGAGTTCAACAACCAAGTTGTCTACGTCTCCGTTGAGGGATCCACGAAGGACCGAGTCTCTTTCAACTCATAACCTCACCAAGCAATCACCAAGATCAAGCTTGGGCCACCAAGCAATCACCAAGATCGAGCCGGGGCTTCACTAAGTTTGCTTCTTCCCTTTCGGAGGCGAAGCCGACCTGCACAAACTTTCCCAATGGCTCACCACAAGATTGGGAGCTCTAGGGCGACGCCTAGCCGCCTAGGGGACAAATCCCCAAGAGTAATAAGTGAATCGAAGCTTGTGAGTGAGGGAATCAAGATGCTCAAGTTTGGAAATGGAGTTTGAATGCTTGGATGATTTGGTTTTCCTCTCTTTTGGATTTGGATCTCAAGGATGAGTGGAGAGGGAGAGCAAGGAGTTGGAGCACGAAACCTAGGGTTTCAAATGAAGTCTCTCACCTTTCTCACGGAGTGGGAGAGAGGTATTTATAGATGGGGACCAAAAAGAGCCGTTGCTAGGTAAAGATGGGGATTGACGGAACTTCCGTTGGACTCACGGAACTTCCGTTGAGTCTTGACTTAGTGTAAGAAACGAGGCTAGACGGAACATGGAAGTTCCATCTTGTACTCTCTGGAAATGGTTGACGGAACTTCCGTGGTCTCCACGGAACTTCCGTGGAGACTTGGCAGGTTTTCAAGCTCCGGGGACGGAACTTGCAAGTTCCGTCCTGTACTCTCTGGAATTGACGGAACTTCCTTCATTGACGGAACTTCCTTCATGACGGAACTTCCTTCATCGACGGAACTTCCTTCGTGATCTGGTTCACTAGTTGAATTTGACCCCCTTTTTGGTTTCTTTTGTGGTTGGAAAGTCATCCAAGACTTTTTGGTACTTGAGCATAAGGATTCCCCACAAAAACAAGATTAGTTCACCCCTCTTAATAGTGTGGCTTGCCTAGACTCAAAGAAAAGATGGGAATAGAGAACAGCCACTTTGAGCTTGCATAGGGTTGATTTGTTGCCGCTTTCTTCACTTAATTTGATATTGGGGCTGCCACTTGTTTTCTTATTTCTTGAGCGTCATCACCTAGAGTTTGACTTGGAATTTCTCATCTTTGAAGATCACTTTCCTCATTGTATTCACAAGTCACTTGAGATCTTCAATATACTTGATACTTAGACATATATAACTCATGTTGCTTGGTACATCGACGTTGAGCTTCACCTTCCCTTCTCCTATGATCCAGTTCCTCGGCGCTAAGACACACTTGCCCTTCACTTTCACATGGTCCATTGGAATAGGTCATGCACAATTCTTCACCATCGAGCTAACTCAAGTCATACATAACTTGTATTCAATGTTGCGCTTCATATCAAAGATCTCCAATATTTCTTTGATCAAGTTGCTTCAATCTTGAAATAGGTCTTGTCATAAAACTTCACTTGATCATTCCACTCTTGTTCATGCATAAGCTTGTGTTTATGAAATCAATATATTTTAACCATTGTCTTTGTCCCATATCTTGAATTAGTGCACATATATGGACTTTTCAATATGTTCTTCATTCATGTACACTCACGAATATCTCACTGATCTTCACAATGTACATCCACAAATATAGTCCATACGAAACGCACTTACAATCTTCATTCCTGTTTAAGCATTCTCACAAGAGCATTAGACCTTTAATCATGTTGTCATTCAATACACCAAAACCCACAAGGAATCTTGATGCACTTTCACTCCATAACGCCCGGGCGACCATTGTGTAGAACAATGCCACCATAGAGCACCTAAAGGCTGCCAACGACGCCCGCACGCCATCCTTAATGGCGGACCTCCCGAGCCACTTGAGATCATCCCACCCGAGGAGGACGTGGAGATGGGTGATGGTGAGGATGCTTCCGACGTCGAGGACGGAGCACCACCCTCTCCCATGAGGGGTGACGACGACTACTACGGCGATGACGACGTGTAGTTGTCACGACCGGTGGTCGTAGCTCTATGTATTGTAGGATTGTAATCTCGTGAGGCATGTAACCGTGTATGGAAAACGATCCGCGTGTTGTTAATTAAGTTCTCCGAGTTTTGTGTTCGTGTATGGGTCACATGTGATGTAACCTAAGACCGTGTTGTATCGGATTTGTGGTTTCCCGTGTATCAAAAATTTCTATCATGTTGCTAGCTATGTTGGAATCTATGAAATATGTGTGTTGTCAATGCATTATGCTTATTTCATAACCATTTCTTTTGTACATGCAATCTGAAATTTTTGATCCCTTATGTCAAATGTTATGTTTTTTTTGCCATTTTAGCTCTTGTTCTAATGAGCTAACGTGAGAAAATTTTTCATATGTGACGAGATGGTGAATACCCGCCGTGGTGAAGCTTCCGGCAGTGGTCAAGGTGAGAGGAATGAACCGCTACCTAACCCTCCACCTATGACTCCATTAGAGCAACTCGTCTACAATCAAAACGAGATGTTCCGCTTGTTCTTTGCAAGTCAAGCTAATCAAGGACAAGGCCAAGGACCGCCACCCAAAGGGCCGAGAAATTCCACCTATGCCAACTTTTGGGCGACTCAACCGCCAAAGTTTGGTGAAGCTACTACCGATCCTTTGGAGGCGGACAACTTTCTCCGCATCATTGAGTCGAAGTTTGCTCTCCTTAATTTCACATCGGAGCAAAAGGTCCTCTTTGCGGCTCAACAACTCCGCGGCTCCGCTAGTGCATGGTGGGCAAGTTTCACCGCCACTCTTCCCGCCGGTATCGAAGTGAATTGGCCGGACTTTTGAGCCGCATTTCGCGCGCACCACATTCCCGCCGGTCTCCTGGAGCGCAAGTTGCAAGAATTCCTCAATTTAAAGCAAGGTACCGGAATCGTGCAAGAGTATGCACGGAAGTTCAACAACTTGGCTCAATATGCATCCTATCACGCCGACACGGATGATATGAAGAAGGATTGCTTTCGTTCGGGGCTAAGCCCCAAATTGCAAGATCGTTTGGCTCAAGTTACACCGACATGTTCAATGACTTGATGAGTGCCGCAATTGTGCAAGAAGATGCTATCCGTGCTCACCAAGAGGACAAGAAAAGGAAGCGTGCCGTAGGAAATCCATCCGGCTCCGCTCCGCCTAAGAACAAGTTGGCTATTACTTCCCCGTCCGGACAGAATTTTCGGGCCGCATTGCCGCCGACGGGGGATCACGCCAATTTGTGCCGAGCAACACCACCACTCTCACGGTGGAAATCAGCAGCACAACAATTCCACTCGCCCTCCGCAGCAGCGATACCAAGGTGCTAGACCCGGTCCTCAAGGTCGATGCTTTAATTGTGGACGTCCGGGCCATTTCACAAAGGATTGCCGTGTTCCGGCACGTAACCCGGGAAACAACAACAACGACAATGGTTCCGGAAGTGGCAACAACACTCAAAACCGCAATGGGATAATGGAAATGGGAACCGCAATCAATCATACACTCCGAATACTAAGAAGCCGAGTAACTTCTCGAAGGTATGATGTTTCGGTCAATAACCACTCCACTTTGGTTCTTTTTTATTCCGGTGCAACTCATGATTTCATTAGTCAAGCATGTGCAAAAACCTTACAACTCACTCCTACCGTTTTGGATATTCCCTATATCATCACATGACCCGGTGAAAAAATAAAAAAAAAAAAACTAGAGTTGAGGCAAGTACCACTAAACCTAGAGAGAAAAGTATACCCCTCCTCTCTCATAATTTTGGGAGGGCAAGGAATAGACATAATCCTAGGTATGAGATGGATGAAACTCCATAAAGCCGTCTTGCACATCGATTCCCGAGAAGTTCACCTAAACTCACCACTCCATGGTTCATCTATTCTCCGATTACCCCATCCAAAATTCTCCACCTCTAAAATCTACCATCTTGAGGGAAAAAGGATTGAGGATATTCCCGTGGTATGTGAGTTTCCCGATGTGTTTCCGGATGACTTACCGGGCATGCCAACCGATCGGGATGTTGAGTTTAAAATTGAGCTCCAACCCGGTACGGCACCAATTCCCCGTAGGCCGTACAAGATGGCTCCCAATGAGCTAGCGAGTGTTAAAAGAGCAATTAAGTGAGCTTATGGATAAAGGATATATTCGCCCTAGTTCATCCCCGTGGGTATGTCCCGCTCTTTTTGTGAAAAAGAAAGATAAGACGCTACGTCTATGTGTGGATTATCGCCCTCTTAATGTGGTAACTATCAAGAATAAATACCCGCCCCCTCGGATTGATATTCTCCGATCAATTAGTTGGTGCTAAGGTCTTCTCTAAGATTGATCTCCGATCCGGTTACCATCAAATCAAAATCCGAGCCGAAGATATTCCAAAAACCGCATTCTCTACGCGGTATGGTCTCTTTGAATATCTCGTCATGTCTTTTGGGCTTACAAATGCTCCGGCTCATTTCATGTACTTGATGAATTCGGTTTTTATGCCCGAGTTGGATAAGTTTTTCATGGTCTTCATTGACGACATTATTATTTATTTGAAGTCCGAAGAAGAGCATGCCGAGCACCTTCGCATTGTCCTCCAACGGCTTCGGGATCATCAATTATATGCCAAATTTAGCAATGTTAATTTTGGTTGAAGCAAGTTCCTTTCTTGGGTCATATCATATCCGCGGAAGGTGTTGCCGTTGACCCGAGTAAAGTTGAAGAAGTGCTTACTTGGAAGTCCCCAAGATCGGTGAGGCAAATTCGAAGCTTTCTCGGTCTTGCCGATTATTATCGGAAATTCATTCCCAATTTTTCAAGCATAGCCAAGCCTATGACAAAATTATTGGAGAAGGATGCTAAGTTTAAATGGAGCCGTGAATGTGAACAAGCCTTCCAAACTCTCAAAAAGCATTTGACCTCCGCTCCGGTGTTAGCACAAGCCGATATCACCAAGCCGATCGACGTGTATTGTGATGCGTCCGACACCGGTCTAGGGTGTGTGCTAATGCAAGAAGGTGGTGTCATTGCTTATGCTTCCCGTCAACTTCGCAAGCACGAACAACACTACCCCACCCATGACTTGGAATTAGCCTCGGTTGTTCTTGCATTGAAAACTTGGAGGCATTATCTACTTGGAAATCTTGTCAATCTCTACACCGATCATAAGAGTCTCAAATATATCTTCACCCAACAAGACTTGAATATGAGGCAATGTCGATGATTGGAATTAATCAAGGACTATGAGTTGGAAATTCATTATCATCCGGGTAAAGCTAATGTGGTTGCTGACGCTTTGAGTCGCAAGGATCAATGCAATCATATTACCGGATGTTCTATGGAAAATTCGGAAATTTCATATTTTAGTGAACCAAGCTTGCGAGTTATTTCCTATGGCTCGTTGTATAATCTAGCTCTTATTCCTACCCTTCGTGAGGAAATTATTGAGGCACAAAAGAAGGATGAAGGAATGGAAGTTATCCGGCAAAAGATAGAAAAAGATGAAGCTACATTTGTTCCACAAGATGCCGATGCTGTGTTATGGTTCAATTAACGTCTCGTTGTTCGAAGGATATAGAGTTATGGAAGAAAATTATGGATGAGGCACACTTATCTAAATATTCCATACACCCCGGTAGCAACAAAATGTATCGCGGCCTAAGAGAAAAGTTTTGATGGACACACATGAAGCGCGAGATTGCACGGTATATGGCCGAGTGCGATACTTATCAACGAGTGAAAGCCGATCACTTTAGAAAAGCTGGATTATTAACCTCATTGAAGATTCCTGTTTGGAAGTGGGTGGACATTGCTATAGATTTTATCATTGGATTGCCTCTTACAGCAAAGAAGCATGATTTAATTTGGGTTATTGTGGATAGATTAACCAAATCCACGCATTTCATCCCTGTCCATACTACATACAATACCAAGAAGTATGCCGAGCTATACATCTCAAGAGTGCTATGTTTGCATGGAGTACCCAAAACCATTGTTTCCGATCGAGGTCCGCAATTTGTATCTCGCTTTTGGGAGCAATTGCATTCTTGTCTTGGTACCCTTCTCATTAGAAGCTCCGCTTATCACCCGCAAACGGATGGGCAAACCGAAAGGTTGAATCAATATTTGGAGGATATCTTGAGAGCAAGTGCTATGGAAAATTGAGGAAATTGGGATGATTGCCTTCCGTTCACCGAATTCTCGTACAACAATAGCTATCAAGAGAGTTCGGGAATGTCACCGTTTGAAGCATTGTATGGCCATTCTTGTCGTACACCTTTGAATTGGTCGGAAGCGGGTGAGAGAACGAATTTTGGTCCCGATCTTGTCACTCAAGCCGAAGAAAAGGTGCGACAAATTCAAGCCAACATGAAAGCCGCACAATCTCGCCAAGTTAGCTATGCTAACAAGAGGAGACGCCCATTGGAATTTGAGAAAGGAGATCATGTCTATCTTCGTGTCTCTCCGAATAAGGGCGTATCTCGGTTTGGAATTAAAGGAAAGTTAGCACCCTGCTATATCGGACCCTATCCGATTGTGGAAAAGAATAGCGCTTACCGATTGCAATTACCGGAAAGTCTTGCTCGTGTGCACAATGTGTTCGATATCTCACAACTCAAGAAATTCTTGAAGCCTCCGATAGATGTGGTCATTTCCGACACCGAGCAACAAGAAGAAGATCTCTCCTACCCCGAATACCCCGTCCGGATTATCGATCAAAGCGACCGAGTAACTCGTAATCGCACCATCACCTTCTATAAAGTGCAATGAAGCAATCACATCGAACAAGAAGTGATGTGTACGGGGTGTCCCGATCTTTCGAAAGGTTCCGATAAACAACGATTTGGCGGAGGCTTGACACAAATCGATCGGCTTCCGAACAACACGTTCCGAACCCCGCAATCATAGCACCACGTCTCCTCTGGTTATCAACTGTGCAAGCTCGATTGACCTCGCCAAGAATGCTAATCCTTCCTTGCAAATCGAAGAACACAAGCAAGAACAAGATAGAAGCAACCAAACTGCAAATATATGATTAAACTCACGAGTTGGGGTCTCACAAACCGACAAAACGGCAAAACTGTTCTTGACAGAATAATCTAAGCAAAACCCAAACCCTAAGGAAGGGCGGCGGCTGCTTATGAGGTCCCTAGGGTCGTCCATCTCCCCCTGGATGGAGCCCTAAGTAGGCTCAATAAAATACACGGCCCAAAGGCCAAAAGACGGTGGTGCAACACCGGGATAGTTTACGGACGTCTTCGTATTTCGGCGATTCCCGACGACTCGGGAAGAATTTGGATATGAGACCAGCGCCAATGGAAAGGTTATCAAATTATCCTTCTATCCATATAAAGAACGTCCCAAACGGACTTTATGCGATCGAGGCGTCCGTTTTGGTGCAGGCTATTTCTGGACTCCAAAACGGAATCGAAGTCGACTTTGTTTGGGCCTCCAACTTGACATGGACGTCCTTGCTGGCCTCCACGCCTCTAACCTCCTCCTTAACCATATTATCATCATCTCCATGGTTCCTAACAATAATAGATCCAGCTTCCGAACAACACGTTCCGAACCCCGCAATCGCAGCACCACGTCTTCTCTGGTTATCAACCGTGCAAGCACGATTGACCTCGCCAAGAGGTCTAATCCTTTCCTGCGAATCAAAGAACACAAGAAGGAACAAGATAGAAGCAACCAAATTGCAAATATATGATTAAACTCACGAGTTGGGGGTCTCACAAATCGACAAAACGGTGAAACTGTTCTTGACAGAATAATCTAAGCAAAACCCAAACCCTAAGGAAGGGGCAGTGGCTGCTTATAAGGTCCCTAGGGTCGTCCATCTCCCCCTGGACGCAGCCCTTAGTGGGCTCAATAAAATACAGGGCCCAAAGGCCAAAAGACGGTGGTGCAACACCGGGACAGTTTCTGGACGTCTTCGTATTTCGGCAATTCCTGACGACTCAGGAAGAATTTAGATATGAGACCAGCACCAATGGAAAGGATATCAAATTATCTTTCTATTCATTTAAAGAACGTCCCAAACGGACTTCGTATGCGATCAGGGCGTCCGTTTTGGTGCAGGCTGTTTCTGGACTCCGAAACAGAATCGAAGTCGACTTTGTTTGGGCCTCCAACTTGACATGGACGTCCTTGCTGGCCCTCCACGCCTCTAATCTCCTCCTTAACCATATTATCATCATCTCCATGGTTCCTAACAATAATTAACTCATTAGGTAGTAATATATTCTCAAATATAAATAAAGAGATCATTAGGAACATGCTCACCCGTAAATTTAATTGCCGTGCTCTAGTTTTTGTCCTTGAATTATGTATGCGTATTGGAGGAGTGTTGGTTATATCCGAGGGTGTGATGTCCTCATCATCCTCCCGTTCTTGATGAAAAGCCGTCCTCGGCGTCGTTGGTGCTTGAATGATTATTTTGAAGGATATCATTTCCTTATTGTTCTCCTCTCCTTGAAAAGAATCTGTCCTCGGTTTGACGATAGTTGTAGAAGATATCGTTGGTGAAAACCACCAATGCTCTCCTTCTTGGAAGATAGCCTGTTTCTTGAAAACAAAACTAGAGCAACTGGATTTTACATGATTAGTGTTACTATAGCCCTCTAATTCATCGTATTGTTGCCCAAATAAAGAAGATTTTTGTTTCGTACAAATATAAACTCGATGCACCATATATTGTCCTTGACAATTATAGTTTCCTATATAGTGATATGTATGTCTAGGCAACCAAGGCAATTCAGCACATAAAAATTTCTTCAAACTAATTAGATCACAGAGAGTATCAAATTCAATGTAAACTAAAGTACTTAAAGAAGACAACAATTTCAACTCATCAATTTCAGAAGCAATCAGAAGAAAGGTTATATTATTGGCACAAATATTTTCATTCATTAGTTGTTGCAAAGGTATAAATGAAGCACTAGTACACAACACATCTTTATCACAAGGACCAGCAGGAAAGTCAACTTGTGACAAAGGTAATTCAAGAGAAGGTTCCACTAGATGTTGCTCTATATTAGTATGATTGGTGGAAACATTCGGCACATCATGAGAAATCTCACAGTCCATGAGTGTTGCATTACCTTTGCTCTCAATTTCAGCATGAGTATTAAATTCATGATGAAGCGATGGTTTTGAAATATAAAATGAGGCCGTTGGCACCTCAACATTATTCACGTCATCTCCTTGTTGTACATGCTACAAGATATTAGCTCCAACAAAAGGCAAAGAAATATGTTCCTCATTTAACAACTCAGATTTAGATGAAAGTGTTGCAACTTGTGAAATCACCCATTCTTTTCTAAAAGGTTCATTCTTTCTTCTCTCAAATCTTTCTAGATCAGCTTCTAAAATTTCAACAGCACTAAAAGGTTTGAGAATAATTTTAGTGCCATTATGTTTGAAAGAGTATCTATTAGTGATGGTATTGTGCACAACATTATTTCTATTAATCCATGGTGTACCTAGTAACAAATGACATGCTTGTATAGGTACTATGTCAAAATCTGCATTATCCTTATAGTTACCAAGAAAAAATTGATACATGCAATTTTATTTACCTTTATCTTCTCACAAAAATTGACACCTTGGATGTAGTATGGACGTGGGTGTGGTCGTGTGGTCAAGCCAGGCTTCTCAACCAACTCAGAACTTGCAATGTTGCAGCTAGTATCACCATCAATGATAACACGACAACGTCGATTCATCACAACAAAGAAAGTCTGAAACAAATTGTTTTCTTGATTTTGTTCCGCCTTTGCCATTTGAGAACTAAGCACTCGTTGTGCAAGAGTACTCATATCATCACCTGTCATTATGAGCAACAAAGACAAAAACAGGAACAATCCGGTAAACGTTACCCCTAGCACACTACTAGAACAGTGATGACTCTCACAAAAACAAATGGAAGCGTCTTACCAAGCTCTTACAGGGTTCTAATTATTAGCAAAGCAAAGGATTACCCGAAGAGCATGAACCGACAATTGCGAGGGTCAAAATGTGCTATTCGGAAGAATATATGTGGAGCTTGGATAGGCAATATGTGAGTAGCAATGATTGGCAAATTTCAAAATCAGATAATGCAAAGTTGAATAATAGTCAAAGTACAAGTCTATGTTGCTGGCCTAAAACCCGCGGTCGGACCTAGACCAAGCTAGGAATGAAAATATGCCTTAGTACCTCGGACTCAAAAGGATGCAAGCACTCCGACTTCTTCTTTTTCTCTTTTTTTTTTTGTTCCTTCTTTCTTTCTTTTCTTGTTTGGTGTGGCTCTTTTTCTTTTTCTTTTTTTAATGCACCTTATGCTTTTTTTTCAGAAGTGCCGCATAAGAGTCCGCAACTCGGAAACAAAATCACATGCGACTCTGCAATTGTTAAGATTATAATTAACAAGTTACAAGGAGATATACGTCAAAGCAGACACTATGAAAACTCAGCTCTCTCTACAATTGGCGCTAGGAAAGTGTGTGCTTCAAGGATAATTATGAATTAGCCAAAAACACAGCTCACAGAAAAATTCTCTCGTTCTGTTTGTGGTTCTTTTTTAAGCAACGTAATGCTCGGGGATGCACCGACGTGGCGCATCAATTAGAAGGATAATAACAAGGAAGGCACATGGAGAAAACAACGTGGTTTGGCAACAAGAGGAAAATTTCGTTTCTCTCTCCAACTTTCTCTCGGTGGAAAACAGAAAGTCACACGAGGACCTTCTAAGATACGGACAAAAAAACTTCCAAAATCGATTGGATCCTCACGATCTACAAGAAGACGACGATGTGACCAGCAAAACGACTCCGACGAGAGACACAAACTCAACAAAGCTAACTGAAAACGAAAAGAATGCTAATCCTTCCTTGCAAATCGAAGAACACAAGCAAGAACAAGATAGAAGCAACCAAACTGCAAATATATGATTAAACTCACGAGTTGGGGTCTCACAGAACCGACAAAACGGCAAAACTGTTCTTGACAGAATAATCAAAGCAAAACCCAAACCCTAAGGAAGGGGTGGCGGTTGCTTATGAGGTCCCTAGGGTCGTCCATCTCCTCCTGGATGCAGCCCTAAGTGGGCTCAATAAAATACACGGCCCAAAGGCCAAAAGACGGTGGTGCAACACCGGGACAGTTTCTGGATGTCTTCGTATTTTGGCAATTCCCGACGACTCGGGAGGAATTTGGATATGAGACCAGTGCCAATGGAAAGGTTATCAAATTATCTTTCTATCCATATAAAGAACGTCCCAAACGTACTTTGTATGCGATCAGGGCGTCCGTTTTGGTGCAGGCTGTTTCTGGACTCCGAAACATAATCGAAGTCGACTTTGTTTGGACCTCCAACTTGACATGGACGTCCTTGCTGGCCCTCCACGCCTCTAACCTCCTCCTTAACCATATTATCATCATCTCCATCGTTCCTAACAATAATTAACTCATTAGGTAGTAATATATTGTCAAATATAAATAAAGAGATCATTAGGAACATGCTCACCCGTAAATTCAATTGCCGTGCTCTAGTTTTTGTTCTTGAATTATGTATGTGTATTGGAGGAGTGTTGGTTATATCCGACGGTGTGATGTCCTCATCAAGAAGCGACTTGGGAACAAGAGGAGTTTCTAAAGAAGAACTTTCTCGAGTTTCTCGCGCCACACAAATCGGTAATTTTCGCGCTCCCTCTCCTTAATTAGTTGCGATTCTCGGGACGAGAATTTCTTTAAGGGGAGGGCTGTGACATCCCATGTCACGATTAGGCGTTAATGACCTAACTACAACCCTAATCACTCCATTAGTGGAAACCCTATGGGCAAATCACAAAAATGGCAAACCCTAGGGCAAAACCCTAACTCTAAGGAAAATGCAAAAATCACAATAGCACTACCCACATATTTTTGCACCATCATGTTGCTCATGCAAAATCATGAATTTACAACATTTTTAGAAAATTTTTGGATCAAATTTTAAAAGCTAAAAAATTCAAATTTGAATTCAAAACTGTGTTGTTTGTGAATTTTATATGAATTTTTGAAAGCCGAATCAAAACTTTGACCTAAAACGAAAAAGGTAGATCTGTTCGTGCTGAATCGCCTCACACCTGCTCCCCAATTTCCTCCACATCTCAATGCACCGCTGCCTTGCCCCCTCTCCCCCTGCACCTCGTGTGACATCCCGTGTCACGATTAAGGTTAAGTAAGTAATTAGTACCCTAATCACAGAACTAATGGAGCACTAATGGAGCACTAAGCACTAATGCTAATTACAGAACTAATGGAGCACTAATGGAGCACTAAGCACTAATGCTAATCACAGAACTAATGGAGCACTAAGCACTAATGCTAATTACCCAAAAGAAAAATAAGAAAAATAAAAAGAGAAAAAGGAAAAACCTAACTAAACCCTAACCCTAACCCAACCCCTAGAAGAAATGCAAAAATTACAAAGACACTACCCACATATTTTTACATCAATGCATTTCTCATGTAAAAAGGTGGATTTACAGCATTTTTACAAAATTTTTGAACAAAGTTTTGAATGCCCAAAAATTCAAATTCAAATCTGAAACGTCTCTGCTTATGAATTTTGTATGAATTTTTGGAAGCACCTTTGGAACTTCAAACTTTAAGATGAAAATTAAAGCACATCACGCTGGAGCTCCACATATTTTTGTTTTTATTTTTGGAGCACTAGAACTACGAATTTCGTGCAAACTTTCAAACCACAGATTTAAATTTCGATATTTAAATCGAGCTCATTGCCCAGTGGGCAATGGCGGCACCGCCCGCCGGTCCGGTGCCACCGCGGCCGCCCCGCGCGTACCCTGCCCCGTCAAATCACCATGCAAGCCCCCTGCCACCTTCCCAACCGCCCTTGTACCCGCCGGCCAACAGGAGCAACCGGAATTGAAGGCGAAACCCCCCCGCCGCGACCACCCCCGCCGCCCGTCCTCCTCTCCCCTAGAAAATGGCACAGGAGCCAAAGTTGCATCTCAACTTCGCCACAAATCGCTTCCCCACCTTCTTCCGCTCCTTTTGCACTGCTGCCTCACCCCTTTTCCCCTCGCCTGCGCGTGAATCGACGAGAGCGCCGCCGCCACCCGCCGCGACCGCCATGGCCGCCTCCGCGTCGCGCGTCGCCTAGGCAAGCTGCGCCGCCCATCTCTCTTCGCCAAATCGCGCACAAGGTTCTCTTGCAGCTCCCCACCGACGCACTCCCCTTCCCGTGCAGCGAGTCGCCGGGAATTGGAGAAAATCACCGCCGCCGTCGCCCTGCTCCGTCACCCTCTCCGTCGAGCCGTCGCCACGGTCCGCCTCGACGCCGCCCGAACCCACGCCGCTACTCCCCGTGCTCGGGTGGTGCTCCCAGATCAGCCCCCTCCTCCTCTCTCCCCTGCGCTGAGCGCACGTCGCCGCCGGAGTCCCCGCGGGCGCCGCCGCTCGCCGCGGCTCGCCTCCGGTCGTCGCAGGGTCCCGTGGACCCCACCGGCGTGTTCCCCGCACCACGCGCAAGTTTTTCCCCAAAGCTCAGGGCATGAGCTGCAGCGTAGCGCCCCGCGCCCGAGCTCGCCGGCGCCGGCTGCCGCTCGTTGGAGCCCGCGCCGCCCTTTTTAAATTTGCCCTAGTGGCAATCTCGTAAATAGATCCGAACTTCATTCAAGTTTGAAAAAATTTATATCTCACGTTTGAAAGGTCCAAAAATTACAAACTAAAATTTTTTGGAAACTAGAAGACCTGTACTTTCATAAAAGTAACATGAGCATGTCAGATTTGCATGTTTTCATATATTTACAAAAATGACAAAAGTCAACCCCTGAAAACTTAACTAAGCCATAACTTTAAAACTATAAATCTAAAAGGGATGCCACTTGGCCAAAACCTTCACCCAAGCCTACATGAATGTTTGGCACTGGAAGATCTGCATTTCATTGCATATTTTTCAAGTTATTGCATTTCTTGCATTCCCTGTATTTAATTTTTAATTAAATCTGTATAAATTACTGTTGCATGAAACTTGGTAATTAATTCCCTCCTAGTACTGTGCGTGTGTAGAAAAGTCCATGTTAATTTTTGAGCATGATAAATAATTATTTTTGCAAACCCTAGATCTATTTCCATAAAAGGGTAATTTCAGCACATGTATAATAGGTTTTATGTTTCACAAAATTGCATTTCTGCATGTTTATGTAATTTCCACTATTCACCATGTTCCCTAGCACTTCATGGCAGGATTAGTAAAAAGGTTGCATGCATTTCACGTATGTGTTAATTTCAAAGTCCAATTCTCGTTCTAAAAGGCGATCGTCATCGCATGTGATGCCAAACCCTTAAGCCTAAGTTTCATCGAATCGCATTTTAAAACTTGCTAATCATTAGAGCTGGACCTACCTAAATCACAGCACTCATGTCCATGTCTTAAGTCCTTGCTCATGTATTAGTAGGGTTATGCTTGTTCATGTATTAATTTTCTTATAGAGAACAAGAGTTATATTCATGCTTGCTAGGGTTTAATTAAACAAAGCTTTTGGTTAACTCATTCATGAGCATCCTTACAAAAACAGCACGTATGCATTGCCATCATCATCGACCTTGTATTCATGTTACTTATGCATTGCATTTCATCTTCTAGGTGACGACGCCGAATTGATCCCGCCGGAAGAGACGGTTGCAACACTCAACGCTTGTGAGGCTAGTGCTAACTTCGATCACTCTCAAGGCAAGCCCCGGTGCATTCCTATTATTTTGAAATGTCTTTCTTTATCACTCTTTTAAGGATGATGATTGTGGATTTAAGTTCTAGGAGTTGATTGGAAATCCACGTGCATAAAATTCCTATATGTCCTATGTCGCTTGTGTGTCGTATCCTCGTTAGAAATGCTATGCTATGCTTATGGAGTCAACGATAGAATGGGAATCTCACTTATGGCTTATGATTAAATTTGAACGTGATGAACTTGGTTAAAATTGAGAACACCCCATTGTGGCTCCGCGAATAAGTTTGAGTTGTGTAACACTTGCATACGTTTCTTATGGGGATTGGTAAACCTATGTAGCTTGTAAGTTGTAAAGTGAGCCGGATATCTCTTCGACCCGGAGGTGATGTGTATGGCACGGTGGTTGCACGGGTTGAGGACCGTTGGAGAGTACACGGGTTAAGCCTTGGGCGCGTTGTTGAACGGTCGCAAGGGGACGTGTAGTCGGGGTCGGTGGCCCCGTGTTTTACTTTATGATGAACTCGCGAACGGTGGCCATACGTGTTCTTGAATGATGCGTATGTCGTGCATTTGGGTCTTTCCTGCAGGATTAATAATTCAATAATTATCGCCGTTTCCTCTCGGTTAATGAGTGCCACTTGATTCGAGCAGTTCGCAATGTGTAGTAAAGAAGAGATGATGAATAGCTCGCTGTTTTATATTTGATATAAATTTGTATTGCAAATTCTTGTATTGTTAGTATGCTCACTAAAGTTCTTTTTATGCAACAACCCTGTTAATTTGGCTAAGCAATAAAAGTTTCAACCTAAGTAGCATAGGTGCTATTTATGCAAAATGCCAAGTTAAACCGGTCAAGCCCCATGCATCTAGGAGTCGGTCTTAGATGGCCAATTTGACGGGTAAGACTTGTGGAGTATGCTAGATACTCGAGGCTTTGCCACTCCATGTGTATTCACAGGTTTCCCGCAAGCCGGGTTTTGCGATTGTTGTGGTAAGGTTGTGTGGGATGGAGAAGAGCCCAAAGAGTGGACCATTGAATGGGTTCCTAGCTCTCCGACCCATGATGAGTGAGCCGTGGCCTAGGCCGGCATGGTTCCTTCTAAGTTATCTATGTACCGTCGAGTTATGTATTTTCGCTTCCGCACTTTATTTCGAACAAAGATCATGGTTATGTAAGACTTTTATTCGAACCTAATGTATCTTTCATTTGAACTCTATGTTGTAATCAAGACTTAATTATGTAACCTTGCAAATCGTGTATGTTTGTTAATGTGATGCTATGTATGGTTGCTTCGTCAATCATCTCCCAAGGCGATCCGTACCCCGCTTAACTATCTTTCGGGATAGGGTGTGACACGTGGTATCGGAGCCGACTTGGGATTTGCGTCACGCTAACACTCATTCTAAAAATCATAAACCCCGTTTTTGTGTCGCGGTGAGGTACGAGTCTAGATAGAAAGGCCAATATAAGGACTATATAGAATGGTGGCAAAACTAACCCCGTGTTATGATTGTTTAAATATTTTGCAACTACGGCTTGAGCAAAGGTATGCAATTGTGTGTGGTCAATTTTCGCATAATATTATTGGTGTGACTCGAATACACTCTTATTCGAGAGCTCTCCATGTGAGGCGAGGTGACATGGATTTATTTTGGCTTGTTTCTTTTGAATTTGATGTAATGTTTCTGGAATCTATCTCTTGCAGGTACATAACAACGCTTTAGTTCGTGTAGTATCGTGTGAGAGGTGTGTGTGCCACCGATGCGCTTGTCCGATACTCGTATCGGCGGGCGCGGTCTTTTAATTTTGTGAGGACGTACGAAACGACATATTGAGCATCCATCATTCCTTGCATATCATGTCATCATATCAAGCATATGCATGTGAACTTGTCTAAGTGAAGCAATCACAAAAATTTGATCACCTAGTTCATTCTCACAAAAGGTTGAAAACCAAAACCCTAAAACGTGGCAGATTTTTTAACTTTCACGAAAATGATCATAACTCTCTCAATACTTATCCAAATAAGGCAAATAAGGACTTTATGGAAAGCTTGTGTTATGCACTACAACAATCTTCTAGTCTCAGGTCTTGCAAAAATCTGGAACGTAGCTAGAATTGCCCATTACAGAGAGCTATTCTGGAATTCCAGAATGTGCTCCGGTTCTGTCCCTGTCGTAGATCGCTCATAACTTTCAAACGACAAGTCGGATTGAGCTGTTCTAGGATGCGTTAGAAAACTTAAGAAATTGTCTAAAACTTTCGTAACAAGGTAAAATTTTAATTCTGTCCAGAAACAGGAGTAATTATCGAGTTTCCATTACGGGCCGATTCTGTCCAGAAAACGGAACCGTGTTAGGATTGTGTGAAAAGTTTGGTTGCATTCTTTTGCTAAGTTGGTGCCATTCCATCATTCATCCTTTACTTATTTAGCATGTTTTGTTGTTGGATATTGAGTTTTGACTTGTGTTTCAAAATTCTCCGACAGATGGCCCCCGGCAAGCTCATGTTGGATCGTGAGAACCTCGCGAGGCGGGTGCTCGAGTTGGAGCAGGAGCGTGCTGCCCTGCAGGCCACCCTCACCACCCGCGACGCCGAGCTCACCGCTCGCGCCGCCGAGGTTGCTGCCCGCACCGCCGAGCTGGTCGAGCGCACTACCGAGGTGGACACCCTCCGTACGCAGCTCGAGTATAGCGAGACGGAGCGTTGGAGTTTCTTCGAGCAGCTCCACGACGCCAACCTTGCCCTTGAGGGCAATGGAGCTGCCGCTCTGCAGGCCACGCTAGATGAGCGTGAGGCCCAGCTCACCGCCACGAATGAGGAGAACTACATCCTCTCCGGCCAGGTGGATGCCCTTCTTGAAGAGAAGGATGAGTTGGAGGTTACTCTCCCGGAGACTCAGGACGCTAGGGATGCTTTGGAGGGAGACCTCCAGAACGCCCAAGCGACCATCGCGCATAACAACGCCACCATTGAGCATCTCCAAGCCGCCAACAACGCCCTGCACGCCATCCTTAATGGCGGACCTCCCGAGCCACTTGAGATCATCCCACCCGAGGATGATGTGGAGATGGGTGATGGTGAGGATGCTTCCGACGTCGAGGACGGAGCACCACCCTCTCCCATGAGGGGTGATGACGACTACTACGGCGATGACGACGAGTAGTTGTCACGACCGGTGGTCGTAGCTCTAGGTGTTGTAGGATTTGTAATCTCGTGAGGCATGTAACCGTTTATGGAAGACGATCCGCGTGTTGTTAATTAAGCTCTCCAAGATTTGTGTTTGTTTCACATGGGATGTAACCTAAGACCGTGTTGTATCGGATTCGTGGTTTCCCGTGTATCAAAAATTTCTATCATGTTGCTACTATGTTGGAATCTATGGAATATGTGTGTTGCCAATGCATTATGCTTATTTCATTGTTATTTCTTTCGTACATGCAATCTGAAATTTGCGATCCCTTATGTCCAATGTTATGTTTTCTTGCCATTTTAGCTCCAAAAACTAATGAGCTAATGTGAGAAAATTTTTTCATATGTGACAGATGGTGAATACCCGCCGTGGTGAAGCTTCCGGAAGTGGTCATGGTGGGAGGGATGAGCAACTCCCTAACCCTCCACCTCTCACGCCGTTGGAGCAACTCGTGTCCAACCAAAACGAGATGTTCCGCTTGTTCTTTGCAAGCCAAACTAATCAAGGACAAGGCCAAGGACCGCCACCCCAAGGGCCGAGGAATTCCACCTATGCCGATTTTTGGGCGACTCAACCGCCGAAGTTTGGCGAAGCTACTACCGATCCTTTGGAGGTGGATAATTTCCTCCGCATCATTGAGTCGAAGTTTGCTCTCCTCAATTGCACATCGGAGCAAAAGGTTCTCTTTGCGGCTCAACAACTCCGTGGCTCCGCTAGTGCATGGTGGGCAAGTTTCACCGCCGCCCTTCCCGCCGGTACTCAAGTGAATTGGCCGGACTTTTGCACCGCGTTTCGCGCGCATCACATTCCCGCCGGTCTCATGAAGCGCAAGTTGCAAGAGTTCCTCAATTTGAAGCAAGGAACCGGAACCGTGCAAGAGTATGCACGGAAGTTCAACTACTTGGCTCAATATGCATCCTATCATGCCGACACGGATGACAAGAAAAAGGATTGCTACCGTTCGGGGCTAAGCCCGAAGTTGCAAGATCGCTTGGCTCAAGTCACTACCGGCACGTTCAATGACTTGATGAGTGCCGCAATTGTGCAAGAAGATGCCATCCGTGCTCACCAAGGGGACAAGAAGAGGAAGCGTGCCATAGGAAATCCATCCGGCTCCGCTCCGCCCAAGTACAAGTTAGCCATCACTTCCCCATCCGAACGAAGTTTCGGGCCGCATTGCCGCCGACGGGGGTCACGCCAATTTGTGCCGCAACAACACCACCACTCTCACGGTGGAAATCAGCAGCACACCACTTCGTTCCGCCCTCCACAGCAGCAATATCAAGGTGCTAGGCCCGGTCCTCAAGGTCCGTGCTTTAATTGTGGACGTCCGGGTCATTTTGCAAAGGATTGTCGTGTTCCGACACGTAACCCGGCAACAACAACAACAACAACCACAACAACAATGGTTCCGGAAGTGGCAACAACACTCAAAACCGTAATGGGAATAATGGAAATGGGAACCGCAATCAATCCTCCACTCCAAATGCTAAGAATGGCCGAGTCAACTATACCACGGCCGAAGAGATTCAAGCGGGAGAACCGGTACTTTCGGGTATGTTTTCGGTCAACAACCACTCCACTTTGGTTCTTTTTGATTCGGGTGCAACTCATGATTTCATTAGTCAAGCATGTGCAAAAACATTACAACTCACTCCGACCGTTTTGGATATTCCCTATATCATCATGTCACCCGGTGGAAAAATAAAAACAAATCTAGAGTTGAGGCAAGTACCCCTAAACCTAGCGAGAAAAGTATACCCCTCCTCTCTCATAATTTTAGGTGGGCAAGGAATAGACATAATTCTAGGTATGAGGTGGATGAAACTCCATAAAGCCGTTTTGCACATAGATTCCCGAGAAGTTCACCTAAACTCACCACTCCATGGTTCATCTATTCTCCGATTACCCCATCCGAAATGCTCCACCTCCAAAATCTACCATCTTGAGGGAAAAAGGATTGAGGATATTCCCATGGTATGTGAGTTTCCCGATGTGTTCCCGGATGACTTGCCGGGCATGCCACCCGATCGGGATGTTCGAGTTTAAAATTGAGCTCCAACCCGGTACGGCACCGATTTCCGTAGACCGTACAAGATGGCTCCCAACGAGCTAGCAATCTTGAAGGAGCAATTGGGTGAGCTTATGGATAAAGGATATATTCGCCCTAGTCCATCTCCGTGGGGATGTCCCGCTCTCTTTGTGAAGAAGAAAGACAAGACGCTACGTCTATGTGTGGATTATCGCCCTCTCAATGCGGTAACTATCAAGAATAAATACCCGCTCCCTCGGATTGATATTCTCTTTGATCAATTAGTTGGTGCTAAGGTTTTCTCTAAGATGGATCTCCGATCCGGTTACCACCAAATCAAGATCCGAGCCGAAGATATTCCAAAAACCGCATTCTCTACGCGGTATGGTCTCTTTGAGTATCTCGTCATGTCTTTTGGGCTTACAAATGCTCCGGCTCATTTCATGTATTTGATGAATTCGGTCTTCATGCCCGAGTTGGATAAGTTTGTCGTGGTCTTTATTGACGACATTCTTATTTATTCGAAGTTCGAAGAAGAGCATGCCGAACACCTTCGCATTGTTCTCCAACGGCTTCATGATCATCAATTGTATGCCAAGTTTAGCAAATGTGAATTTTGGTTGAAGCAAGTTCCGTTTTTGGGTCATATCATATCCGCGGAAGGTGTTGCCGTTGACCCGAGTAAAGTCGAAGAAGTGCTTACTTGGAATTCCCCAAGATCGGTGAGACAAATCCGAAGCTTTCTTGGTCTCGCCGGTTATTATCGGAAATTCATCCCCAATTTTTCAAGCATAGCCAAGCCCATGACAAAACTATTAGAGAAAGATGCTAAGTTTAAATGGAGCCGTGAATGTGAAGAAGCCTTCCAAACTCTCAAGAAGCATTTAACATCCGCTCCGGTGTTAGCCCAAGCCGACATCACCAAGCCGTTTGACGTGTATTGTGATGCGCCCGCACCGGTCTAGGGTGTGTGCTAATGCAAGAAGGTCGTGTCATTGCTTACGCTTCTCGTCAACTTCGCAAGCATGAACAACACTACCCCACCCATGATTTGGAGCTAGCCTCGGTTGTCCTTGCCTTGAAAACTTGGAGGCATTATTTACTTAGAAATCTTGTCAACCTCTACACCGATCATAAGAGTCTCAAATATATCTTCACCCAACAAGAGTTGAATATGAGGCAACGTCGATGGTTGGAATTAATCATGGATTATGAGTTGGAAATTCATTACCATCCGGGTAAAGCTAATGTGGTTGCCGACGCTTTGAGTCGCAAGGATCAATGCAATCACGTTACCGGTTGTTCTATGGAAAATTCGGAAATTTCAGATTCTAGTGAACCAAGTCTCCGAGTCATTCCCTATGGTTCACTATACAATCTAGCTCTCATTCCTACCCTTCGTGAGGAGATTATTGAGGCACAAAAGAAGGATGAAGGGATGGAATTTATTCGGCAAAAGATAGAAAAAGATGAAGCTACATGTTTCCGACAAGATGACAATGGTGTATTATGGTTCAACCAACGTCTCGTTGTTCCAAAGAATATGGAATTACGGAAGAAAATAATGGATGAGGCACATTTGTCTAAATATTCCATACACCCCGGTAGCAATAAAATGTATCGCGGCCTAAGAGAAAAGTTTTGGTGGACACGCATAAAGCGTGAGATTGCACGGTATGTGGCCGAGTGCGATACTTGTCGGCGAGAGAAAGCCGACCACTTAAGAAAAGCCGGATTATTGAACCCATTGAAGATTCCCGTTTGGAAGTGGGAGGACATTGCTATGGATTTTATCGTTGGATTGCCTCTCACATCAAAGAAGCATGATTCAATTTGGGTTATTGTGGATAGGTTGACCAAGTCCGCACATTTCATTCCCGTCCATACCACCTACAATACCAAGAAGTATGCCGAGCTATACATCTCAAGAGTGTTATGTTTGCATGGAGTACCTAAAAACATTGTTTCCGATCGAGGTCCGCAATTTGTATCTCGCTTTTGGGAGCAATTGCATTCTTGTCTTGGTACCACTCTCATTAGAAGCTCCGCATATCACCCTCAAACGGACGGACAAACCGAAAGATTAAATCAATACTTGGAGGATATCTTGAGAGCTTGTGCTATGGAAAATAGAGGGAATTGGGATGATTGTCTTCCATTCGCCGAATTCTCGTACAACAATAGCTACCAAGAGAGTTCGGGAATGTCACCATTCAAAGCGTTGTATGGTCATTCTTGTCGTACACCTTTAAATTGGTCGGAAGCAGGAGAAAGAACTAATTTTGGTCCCGATCTTGTCACTCAAGCCGAAGAAAAGGTCCGACAAATCCAAGCCAACATAAAAGCCGCACAATCTCGCCAAGTTAGCTATGCTAACAAGAGGAGGCGACCGTTGGAATTTGAGAAGGGGGATCATGTCTATCTTCGTGTCTCTCCGAATAAGGACGTATCTCGGTTTGGAATTAAAGGAAAATTAGCACCCCGCTATATTGGACCCTACCCGATTGTGGAGAAGCATAGCGCGGTTGCTTACCGATTGCAACTACCGGAAAGTTTTGCTCGTGTGCACAATGTGTTCCATGTCTCTCAACTCAAGAAATGCTTGAAGCCTCCGCTAGATGTGGTCATTTCCGACACCGATCAACTAGAAGAAGATCTCTCCTACCCCGAATACCCCGTCCGGATTATTGATCAAAACGACCGAGTAACTCGCAATCGCACCATCACCTTCTATAAAGTGCGATGGAGTAATCACACCGAAGAAGAAGCAACTTGGGAACAAGAGGATTTTCTAGAGAAGAATTTTCCGTAGTTCCTCGCGTCACACAAATCGGTAAATTTCGTATTCCCTCTCCTTAATTCGTAGCGATTCTCTGGACGAGAATTTCTTTAAGGGGGAGGGCTGTGACATCCCGTGTCACGATTAAGATTAAGTAAGTAATTAGTACCCTAATCACAGCACTAATGGAGCACTAAGCACTAATGCTAATTACCCAAAAGAAAAATAAGAAAAATAAAAAGAGAAAAAGAAAAAACCTAACTAAACCCTAACCCTAACCCAACCCCTAGAAGAAATGCAAAAATTACAAAGACACTACCCACATATTTTTGCATCACTGCATTGCTCATGTAAAAAGGTGGATTTACAGCATTTTTACAAAATTTTTGAACAAAGTTTTGAATGCCCAAAAATTCAAATTCAAATCTGAAACGTCTCTGCTTGTGAATTTTGTATGAATTTTTGGAAGCACCTTTGGAACTTCAAACTTTAAGATGAAAATTAAAGCACATCACGCTGGAGCTCCACATATGTTTATTTTTATTTTTGGAGCACCAGAACTATGAATTTCGTGCAAACTTTCAAACCATAGATTTAAATTTCAAAATTTAAATCGAGCTCATTGCCCAGTGGGCAATGGCGGCACCGCCCGCCGGTCCGGCGCCACCACAGCCGCCCCGCGTGTGCCCTGCCCCGTCAAATCACCACGCAAGCCCCCTGCCACCTTCCCAACCGCCCCTGTACCCGCCGGCCAACAGGAGCGGCCGGAATTGACGGCGAAATCCCCCCGCCGCGACCGCCCCCGCCGCCCGTCCTCCTCTCCCCTAGAAAACGGCACAGGAGCCATGGCCGCCTGCGCGTCGCGCGTCGCCTAGGCAAGCTGCGCCGCCCATCTCTCTTCGCCAAATCGCGCACAAGGTTCTCTTGCAGCTCCCCACCGACGCACTCCCTTCCCGTGCAGCGAGTCGCCGGGAATTGGAGAAAATCACCGCCGCCGTCGCCTCGCTCCGTCACCCTCTCCGTCGAGCCGTCGCCACGGCTCGCCTCGACGCCGCCCGAGCCCACGCCGCGACTCCCCGTGCTCAGGTGGTACTCCCGGACCAGCCTCCTCCTCCTCTCTCCCCCTGCGCTGAGTGCACGTCGCCGCCGGAGTCCCCGCGGGCGCAGCCGCTCGCCGCGGCCCGACTCCGGTCGTCGCGAGGTCCCGTGGACCCCACCGGCGTGTTCCCCGCACCGCGCGCAAGTTTTTCCCCAAAGCTCAGGGCATGAGCTGCAGCGTAGCGCCCCGCGCCCGAGCTCGCCGGTGCCGGCCGCCGCTCGTCGGAGCCCGCGCCGCCCTTTTTAAATTTGCCCTAGTGGCAATCTCGTAAATAGATCCGAACTTCATTCAAGTTTGAAAAAATTCATATCTCGCGTTTGAAAGGTCCAACAATTACAAACTAAAATGTTTTGGAAACTAGAAGACCTGTACTTTCATAAAAGTAACATGAGCATGTCAGATTTGCATGTTTTCATATTTTTAGAAAAATGACAAAAGTCAACCCCTGAAAACTTAACTAAGCCATAACTTTAAAACTATAAATCTAAAAGGGATGCCACTTGGCCAAAACCTTTACCCAAGCCTACATGAATTTTTGCAACTGGAAGATCTGCATTTCATTTCATATGTTTCAAGTTATTGCATTTCTTGCATTCTCTGTATTTAATTTTTAATTAAATTTGTATAAATTACTGTTGCATGAAACTTGGTAATTAATTCCCTCCTAGTACTGTGCATGTATAGAAAAGTCCATGTTAATTTTTGAGCATGATAAATAATTATTTTTACAAACCCTAGATCTATTTCCATAAAAGGGTAATTTCAGCACATGTATAATAGGTTTTATGTTTCACAAAATTGCATTTCTGCATGTTTATGTAATTTCCACTATTCACCATGTTCCCTAGCACTTCATGGCAGGATTAGTAAAAAGGTTGCATGCATTTCACGTATGTGTTAATTTCAAAGTCCAATTCTCGTTCTAAAAGGCGATCGTCATCGCATGTGATGCCAAACCCTTAAGCCTAAGTTTCTTCGAATCGCATTTTAAAACTTGCTAATCATTAGAGCTGGACCTACCTAAATCAGAGCACTCATGTTCATGTCTTAAGTCCTTGCTCATGTATTAGTAGGGTTATGCTTGTTCATGTAATTAATTTTCTTATAGAGAACAAGAGTTATATTCATGCTTGCTAGGGTTTAATTAAACAAAGCTTTTGGTTAACTCATTCATGAGCATCCTTACAAAAACAGCACGTATGCATTGCCATCATCATTGACCTTGTATTCATGTTACTTATGCATTGCATTTCATCTTCTAGGTGACGACGCCGAATTGATCCCACCGGAAGAGACGGTTGCAACACTCAACGCTTGTGAGGCTAGTGCTAACTTCGATCACTCTCAAGGCAAGCCCCGGTGCATTCCTATTATTTTGAAATGTCTTTCTTTATCACTCTTTTAAGGATGATGATTGTGCATTTAAGTTCTAGGAGTTGATTGGAAATCCACGTGCATAAAATTCCTATATGTCCTATGTCGCTTGTGTGTCGTATCCTCGTTAGAAATGCTATGCTATGCTTATGGAGTCAACGATAGAATGGGAATCTCACTTATGGCTTATGATTAAATTTGAACGTGATGAACTTGGTTAAAATTGAGAACACCCCATTGTGGCTCCGCGAACAAGTTTGCGTTGTGTACCACTTGCATACCTTTCTTATGGGGATTGGTAAACCTATGTAGCTTGTAAGTTGTAAAGTGAGCCGGATATCTCACCGACCCAGCAGGTGATGTGTATGGCACGGTGGTTGCACGGGTTGAGGACCGTTGGAGAGTACACGGGTTAAGCCTTGGGCGCGTTGTTGAACGGTCGCAAGGGGGACGTGTACTCGGGGTCGGTGGCCCCGTGTTTTACTTTATGATGAACTCGTGAACGGTGGCCATACGTGTTCTTAAATGATGCGTATGTCGTGCATTTGGGTCTTTCCTGCAGGATTAATAATTCGATAATTATCGCCGTTTCCTCTCGGTTAATGAGTGCCACTTCATTCGAGCAGTTCGCAATGTGTAGTAAAGAAGAGATGATGAATAGCTCGCTGTTTTATATTTGATATGAATTTGTATTGCAAATTCTTATATTGTTAGTATGCTCACTAAAGTTCCTTTTATGCAACAACCCTATTAATTTGGCTAAGCAATAAAAGTTCCAACCTAAGTAGCATAGGTGCTATTTATGCAAAATGTCAAGTTAAACCGGTCAAGCCCCATGCATCTAGGAGTCGGTCTTAGATGGCCAATTTGACGGGTAAGACTTGCGGAGTATGCTAGATACTCAGGCTTTGCCACTCCATGTGTATTCACGGATTTCCCGCAAGCCGGGTTTTGCGATTGTTGTGGTAAGGTTGTGTGGGATGGAGAAGAGCCCAAAGAGTGGACCATTGAATGGGTTCCTAGCTCTCCGACCTATGATGAGTGAGCCGTGGCCTAGGCCGGCATGGTTCCTTCTAAGTTATCTATGTACCGTCGAGTTATGTATTTTCGCTTCCGCACTTTATTTCGAACAAAGATCATGGTTATGTAAGACTTTTATTCGAACCTAATGTATATTTTATTTGAACTCTATGTTGTAATCAAGACTTAATTATGTAACCTTGCAAATCGTGTATGTTTGTTAATGTGATGCTATGTATGGTTGCTTCATCAATCATCTCCCAAGGCGATCCGTACCCCACTTAACTATCTTTCGGGATAGGGGTGTGACACCTCACGCGCGAGGAGAAAAATTGCGCCGCCGCCCGCCATGGCCGCCCCGCACGCCGCCGCGTCGCACGCCGCTCGGGAAGGTTGGTTCCCCTCGCGTCTTCGCCAAACCGTGCGCAAGAGGCGCCCTCACTTCCCCTCCGACTCCCCTGCCTTGCCACACAGCAGCCCGGCGAGAATTTTGGAGGAAAGCCGCCGTCGCCGTTCCGCCACCCCCACGACGAGCTCCCATCTCCGGCCCCTCCCCACCTCGAGCGACCCCACGTCGGTCTTCCCTCCGCCGGATGAAGCTCTCGGACCCCGCGCCTTCCTCTCTCCCTCTCGTGTTGGACGCGCGAGGTCGCCGAAGCCCCCACGAGCGCCGCCGCTCGCCGCCGCGCTGCTCCGGCCACCGTGGGCCCCCGTCGTCGGTCCCGGCAGTGCTCCCGCGCCGTGCCCGTCGATCCCACCAAAGCCCGGAGCTTGCGCCGTCCCGCAGCGCCGTCGCGCGCGACCTCGCCGGCGCCGACCGCCGCTCGTCGGAGCCCGCGCGCCGCCCTCGCTTTAAATTTCCCTAGTGGCATTTTCGTAATTTGTGCGAAGTTCGTTCAATTTTGAAAAATTCATATCTTGCGTTTTAAAAGTCCACAAATTGCCAACTAAATTGTTTTACAAACTACACAACATGTACTTTTAGAAAGTAACATGAGCTTGTACATTTTGGTCAGTTTCATATTTTTACAAAAATGTTAAAAGGCAATCTAAGAAAACTCACTTAAGTCATAACTTTAAAAATATAAGTCCAATGGAGATGCCACTTGGATCGAGCATGCACCTGAGCTCCCTTGAATTTCTGGCACTGGGAAATCTCAATTTCATTGCATATGTTTCGAGTTATGACATTTATGGCATTCTCTCGTAATTAATGGTTAGTTAAATGCATATAAATTGTTTTGGCATGAAACTTGGTAGATCTACTCTCCATGGCCCTGTACACTTGCATAAAATCCCATGTTTAATTTTGAGCACGCTAAATAATTATTTTGCTGCCCATTTGTTTAATTCAAGAAAAGGTTTAATTTTTATGTTCCTAAAAATTAAATTTTGGCATGTTTATGTAAATTTCACTCTCCATAACATTGTGTAGTGCACCATGGTCAGTTTGGTGCAGAGTTATCGAGTAATTCACGCATGTATTAAATTTGTAAGCATGTTCTTAATATATGGTTGCACCGTCATCCCCCCCCCCCTTAACCCTAATTACATCGACTCACGTTAAACTTTGCTCATCATTTCAAATCTGAACATTTGAGTTGTTCACAGCACTCATGTCCGTTGGATGAGACCATTGCTCATGTATCTTAGGGCTGCAATTAGTAATTTAATTAACTCCATTAAAAGAGAGCAATTTATGTGTTATGCATACTCGCAATTCCACGAAGCTAAGTTTTACTAAACGTGCACATATGCATTCATACAAAACAGTACCATGCATTATCTTCATCATCGACCTTGTATTCCTTTCACTTATGCATTGCATTTCATTCTCTAGGTGACGACGTCGAATTGATTCCGCCGGAAGAAGCCGTTGCAACTCTCAACGCTTGTGAAGCTAGTACTAACTTCGATCACTCTTAAGGCAAGTCCCGGTGCATTCCTATTATTTTAAAATGTTTTCTTTTATTGCTATATTAAGAATGATGAGTGTGCATTTACGTTCTAGGAATTTCTTTGGAAATCCACGTGCATAAATTCCTTTATGTCCTATGTAGAATATGCGACATATCTTCGATAGAAATGCTATGCTATGCTTATGTAGTCAACGATAGAATGGGACACTCACATATGGCTTATGACTAAATTTGATCATGATGAATCGGATAAAATTGAGAACATCCCATTGTGGCTCCGTGAACAAGTTTGAGTTGTGTACCACTTGCATACCTTTCTTATGGGGATTGGTAAACCTATGTATCTTGTGAATTGTAAAGTGGGCCGGATATCTCACCGACCCGGAGGTGATGTGTATGGCACGGTGGTTGCATGGGTTGAGGACCGTTGGAGAGTACACGGGTTAAGCCTTGGGCACGTTGATGAACGGGTCGCAAGTGGGACGTGTACTCGGGGTCGGTGGCCCCGTGTTTTGCTTGATGATGAACTCGCGAACGGTGGCCATATGTGTTCATAAATGATGCGTATGTCGTGCATTTGGGTCTTTTATGCAGAAAGTATTAATTCGATAATTATCGCCGTTTCCTCTCGGTTAATGAGTACCACTTGTTTCGAGCAGTTTACAATGTGTAGTAAGAGGAAAAGAATGAGAAGCTCGCTATTTTATATTGATATCAATTTGTATTGCAAACTCTTGTATTGCTAGTATGCTCACTAAAGCTTGTTTTATACAACAACCCCGTTAATTTGGCTAAATCATAAAAGTGCAAACCTACTTAGTTAGGCGCCGTTTTATGCAAAATGCCAAGTTAAACCGGTCAAGCCCCATGCATCTTGGTGTCGGTCTTAGATGGCCAATTTGACGGGTAAGACTTGCGGAGTATGCTAGATACACAGGCTTTGCCACTACAAGTGTATTTTTTTAGGATTCCCGCAAGCCGGGTTTTGCGATTGTTGTGGTAAGGTTGTGACACACTCGTCGTCCTCCTCATCATGACTATCGAACGCCTCCTCTTCGCCTTCATCATCATCATCATTGTTGTGGCCACCATGAAGAGCATAGTCCTCCGACCGCCACCGGTACACTAGGGGTGCCTCCTCCTCCTCTCGCCTAGGACTCATCCAGAGATACGGTCAAGCCCCGAGCTCTCTTGATAGCCTTGAGACGCCGAGTGTTCTTCTTGTGAATCTTGACGGCATTTGAGGTGTACACATTTAAGATGGACTTTAGTCCCTTCAAAATACGGGAGGTAGGAGAGCCACCACGCCGTGGTGCAGGACCACGAGAAGTGCCGGTAGAGGGTGGTGCACGGGGTGAGTGGCCCTTGTTGGTTGGATTCTTTAGCTTGAGCTGTAAGGGCATTGTGACACCCGTGTCACAAAAATCAGGTTGTTACTGTACTAAATAAAATCTTGCATATGTAAAACAGTAATCAACTGCCCAGTCACATGAAATGATAGATTTAAGTCCTATTAGGGTTTTTATTGCCCCCAAAACCCTAGCTCTTGAGATCTCAAACTTTCTCCAAAGTGGTAACCCCAAATTTTTGCACAATCTGGTAGAACACATCAAGACTTGAATTTAGGACATTTTTCCTGAATTTTTGGGTCAGTACAAATCCCTAGAAAAATCCAACTCTAAACAGAAACAGCACCTGTTCAACAATTTTTATAAATTTTTACATTTCGAATTTGAACTTTGGCCTATAAGGAAAGTTGTTCCACATAATCCAGTGGAACCACAGAAATTTTGGTTTGCAAAAATGTCAAAAGGATCAAATTTTATGAGCCATTTACAGAGGAGGACAGCAGTGGCAAAACTGTAAATTGTGAGAATAACAATTGAACAGGGGCCGGCACGGTGGCCGGGGCCACCGTCAGCGGCGTTCGCCGCCGGTGCCCATGCCGGTTAGGCGCCGCCCGTCCTCGCCGCTCCGTGCAACTCCACGCGTCGCCCATCGTCCAGGAAGCTTCGCCTCGAAGCGTGCGCGCTCGGCCGTCGATGGCG
The DNA here is from genome assembly GCA_031894775.1 of Chloris gayana. Lineage (NCBI taxonomy): Eukaryota > Viridiplantae > Streptophyta > Magnoliopsida > Poales > Poaceae > Chloris > Chloris gayana. Next base: position 156,952 of record JAUNZO010004068.1, on the reverse strand, counting down.
GGGAAGAGAAGGTTCGCCATGGCCGCCGTCCGGGCCATCTCCCCGTGCGCTGCCTCTCCGCATTGCAACGCCCCTCATTCGCGTGAAACCGCTTCGCCGGCTCCTTGCGCATCTCCCCACCAGCCCCGGCCTCCCTTCGCCCTCCGAGGGCTACAATTTCCCCGAGAACCGACGAGCCCTGTCCTTCTTCTTCCGCGCCGGCGAGCTCGAATCCGCCCCACTCGGGTGAGCTCATGCTCCACCTTGGCCTCGTAAGGGTGCGCGGGAACCTAACGCACCTCCCTGCCTTGCCCCAGGTTGAACCGAGCCGCGGCCGAGGAGAAACTTGCTTCTTCTTCGTCGCCGGTCACCGCGCCCCCGCCACCCCGTCGACGCCAGCTCACTCCGGGCCACCTCCTCCTTCTTCGACCCCGCGCCGAGCTTCCCTCGAGCAGGTGATGCTCTCAGCCTTGACCGCCCCTTCTTTCGCGCGGTGGTGAGCACGAGCTCCCACGCCGGAGCCGCCGCACCCGCCATAGCTCGACGCGAGCGAAGCTCCGTCCACCCATTCACCTCGCCACCCCCACCAAACGGTGCGCCGTCGAAAACCGTGCACAGGCGGCCAAGCCCGACCCCTGCGGCGAGCCCTAACGCGCCGTCGGTGAGCGCCGCCGCCGCTCCGGCGAGCCCCTCCCGCGCGCGACACTTAGAAATATTTCGAATCGTGCTGAAATTTCGTAACGGTTAAGGATTTTAGAAAAATCGTAACTCGAGTTATACGCCACGGATTTGAACGATTCAAAGCGCATTGGAAAGCTTGTGACATGTACTTTAACATGGTGTACATGAACACCTATGGTTATATAGTAAAAATTAATTTTTGAGTGAGATGAAAATGCTATCGTGACCAAACTGCTTAACAAGATTGCATTTTAAAAATGATGTAACTTCTGGACCCCGGATCCAAACTGCATGAGCAAGGGCTCTTTGGAAAGTAGATAACTTGTACTTTAACGTAGTAGCCTAATCCCAGTACTTCATGTGTAGAAAAATGAAGATTTAAGCACTCTAAGATGCTAAACCGTTATGCCTGCGTGACAACTTGCCGTTTTTGAAATTCAATAACTTTTTGAATACAGCTCCAAATGAAACAGCTATAGGCTCGTTGTAAACCTTGAGTTATGTACTTTACATCAACCAACATGAATCACCTAAGTTCTATAACAAAATATTAAGAGTTGGACACCTTAAGATGGCTTCACAAGCAACCTGTTAACCTTGACTTAGTGAAATAAAATGGCTGAAAATGGGCTAAGCTCAAATTGCCCTTTTTACTTGCTGTTATGGTTAGATGATTTTTCACACTTACATGGCACAATTAAACAGACCATAATCACGTTTATCTTTTTGGGCAAGAACGGTCAGATATGGTGTAGGTTAATCACAGCAAACCCACATGAAATGATGAGTACTAGTGGTGCACGATGTATAACGAAGTGATAAAACTTCATCCTAAGAAATGAGCATCAACCTCTTGCATACTAAGTAATAAGAAATTATACCCTATTTTCTTGATCTCAAAAACCAGCAGGTACATTTATACTAAATGATGGAAAGTTTACCTAATTAGAAGGTTGTCCCCATGAAACGAACCCCACTTACCACCATCATGACCATATCATCACCACTCAAGAGCATGTTTAATTTATGCAAACGTTTCGTTACACTATGTTATTGAGAAAGTTCCATGAACTATATAAATACGAAATTCATCCGTTGCTCATGCACTTCATATGCATTCATATAGGAACCCCGACCGGAACCGAAGATCAAGGAGGGCACCAACTTGAAGTGAGCGAGTTCGAGTGTGCTGACTACGAGCCGAATCAAGGCAAGCCCCGGAGCATGACCTATGTTTTAAAAGTTCTCTTTATTTTCACATACGTCTATGATGTATTGTGCATTTACGTTTAGGAGTTGCTCGGAAACCTAGTTGCACTAGACTCCTGTATCCTATGGTCTTGGATAGGTATAATCCTTTTTCGATAGAATGGCTATGCTTAAATGAGTCACCGGTAGCAACACCGAGTGATTTGGAGATCACCCGGTCTAGGGATGAATTTTTGGTTACTCTCACATGAATAAATTGGAGACCGTACGGGGGAGTGCATGTGTTGGAAAGCGGTGGCAAGGTTGGCCCTTGTTCGCCATAGCCCCGTGCGTGTCGGTTAAGGACCGTTCGTTGTGACTCCGCGAGCAAGTATTGAGTTGTGTACCAAATGCATACCTTCGTATGGGAGTTGGTAAACTGATGTAACTTGAGAGTCGTAGTGTTGGACGGTCGCTCCACCCTTTGTGCAAAGTGTTGGTCACGGTGGATGCACGGGTTTGTGAGTAGACGGAGGGTGTGTCATTACCCTTGGACCCGACGCTACCGTGGTTGCATGTGGAATACACACTCGGAGGGTGGACCCGGCTCATATCTATGATAATCTTGTGAAAGGTGGCCATACGTGTTCTTAAATGATGCGTATGTCGTGCATTTGGGTTTTCCCCTGCAGGGTGTAAATCGATATATATCGCCGTCCCTCGCGGTGATGAGTACCACTTGTCTCGAGCAGATTGCATCGTAGTAACAAAGTGAATATGATGATTAATCTTGCTGATTTTGAAGAACTACTTCATGTATTGCAACCATGTTTGTTAGAAATGCTCATTAAATTTACATTCATGTTCCAACCCTCTTAACTTGGCTAAAATGTGAGTTAGGCAACTGCTTTAAGTGCTGTTTTTGCAAGTTCCCGCAAGCCAGGTCAAGCCCCCGCATGTTAGGGTCGGTTCTTAGAACCATTTTTGACGGGTAAGCCTTGCGGAGTATATTAGATACTCAGGGTTTGTGTTGCAACTGTTTTCAGGGTTCCCGCAGCCCGACTATTGTGATTGCTGCGGGAAGTATGTGTGTCAAAGCGAGGAACCTCGGGAGTGGACCGTGGAGTGGGTTCCCGCTTCACCGACTCAAGAGTGAGGCCATGCCGTATGGGCTGGTGTGGTTCTCCTAAGTTAAGCTATATATATATGTACCGTCGAGATATTTACGCTTCCGCAAAGACATTATCAAGTATTGAAAAATCACACTTCACTTATGTATTGTAAATCTGAAATTCGAACAATGGCTTGTAATAATTAAGAGATCATGTATGAAACTTGTTACTCAAGTAGTGTTCTCTATGTAATAAAATGCTGAATGTATTCCCGATGTATGTGCAATGAACGTTCGCTTCGTCGAATGTCTCCCGATACGATCCTGTTCGACAATCCCTCTCGCTTCGCGAGGTAGGGGTGTCACGGGCATGTGCTTGCATTCCTTTTCAAAGCGGAGGACTGTCACTCCCTCAATCATAGCCATGATGAAAGGAGCATATGGAAGCGTCATCCAAGTGTTCACACTCCTCCTACTGATTTCTTCAAAGATGAACCCCATGACACAAAAAGGATTGGCGTCCGGAGCAAACCTCACAAGCACATTCCGAGACCAAGAGGCAATCCGATCATTGTACCCATCTTTAGGCACAATTGTCTATCTTAGAATCCTATTCAGAAAAAATAGTACTCGTTAAAGGCCCTTGGTTTGTCCATAGATGCATGGTTCGTCTTCATACATGAATGCCAGCTCGGACTCGGGAATGTTGTTCTCGTTGTTTATGTCCTCCTTGTCATCCGCTCTCGTCCGAGTTGTGAAGCTGAAAATAGGAGGCAAAGACTCTCCAACCGCATTCGTATCGCTGCCCCCGAGTCATCCACATTACTTTGTGCCTAGAGTGGTCAATGAACAGAGTGGCATAAAATTGACGAGATGACTTCTTTATTCCAATCATACCTGAAAGCCTAAACACCACGTGCCCTGTAGATATCAATCACTTGATCAAAGATGGCATCGTTCTTATCCTCCCTATGCTGCCAATCAATCCGTTGATGCCTATGCTGCCTCGTGGAACTTTTTCTTCATGTCAATAAAGAAGGTGTAATAGTAATGTTGTTGTCCCCACAGATGGAACCAATGATCAAAAGCTTCCCTTACTCAAACACTACGAGGATTGGTCTTCCTAAGTTCATCAAGAACTCGAGGACGTTTCCGGTGATCGATCCTCCCATAGACACCAACATACATCGACTCAAGCACCCGCAGTCTAGAAATTATGTCACCTTGACCCATTGGTGGATTGGCGATCAGGCCCTTCCCCTTGTCCCTCGCTGTCCGGTGGAGGACCATGACCTCTAGCCCACTTACGCTTCACGGAAGAGTGAGTAGGAGCAATTTCCTCACTCTCCGAGTTCTATTCCTCGCTCAATGTCAAAATCATCAACCGATTCATCCATAGCGGGACCCTTGTTCTTCCCGCCGGAGACCATGGTTCTCGGCATTGTCCGACACAAGATAGAAGGAAACCGTCGTATACTTGCCTTATGGGTATACAATTATCAAAGGAATATATAATCGGAGACATAATGACATGATAATGAAGATAAGACTCGGAGGAGAGGGCTCACATAGTGGTGCCCGACCGGTATGGAATAATATAAGGTTCCATATACCGGTATGTAAACAAGGCGGACGTGAAGACCGATATGATATGGCTTCATCAACAAGTAAAGAAGCGATTTTAGTCCGTTAGGACTCTTAATAAACAAGGAAAGCATAGAGATAGACCTTCCGAGCATGTAATCTTTGTAAACCGACTAGGACTCTCAATGTAACACTATCTCCTCGGATATAAGAGGCGGAGAAGGGACCCCTCGAAAACTCTCTCGACAATTAGCAATATGCTAAAGGCAATATACAACATACAGGACGTAAGGTATTACTCTCAATCGAACGGCCTAACCTCGTCGAAAATCTCGTGTTGTGTGTTTCGTGTGTTGCACCATCGAATTTTGTACTCGTGAGGGACCGGGTAGTTCTAGTTCCGAGATTAAGACTCAACATTTAGCGTGGCAAGAAGGGGTCCCGGCGAGTTCTCAACGAGTTCGATGGCTTCTACGTTCGACGTCGACTTCGCACCCGACTTCACGATCCGCTTTGGGTCTCTCGGACTTCGAGGCCGGTTCTACCGGTAAGCTTCACTTGATGAACCCCGCTCGTCATCTAGCCACTCGCTGTCCTAGCGCGATCACTAGATGCGGTCTTGGCTTCAACTTCGGATTCCGATCAATCAGATGCTTCCTGTCTTATGGCGCCATCACTAAATGAGGTTGAATTGAATGGCGATTGGGTATCTACCGCTCCACAATATTGTGGGAGTCATGCAAATCCTAGAGACTAGTCCGGAGGAAGTGTTCAATCAAACACCCGGATTGAGGAGAGCTCGAATTTAGTTGATGCGGCTGCATTACAAACCAATCGGCTCGTTCAAGACCAGGGAGAATCGTCCAACGTATCACTTTCTCACTCGGAGAGGTATGGCGGAACCAGGTCCGAAGGAGCTTCATTGGGCGAGACGAGCCAGGGACGTACATGCTCCAATTGCGGATGAGCATGAAAGCTCTTGATCGAGATATGCGAGGTCCGATTAATGCAAACTACGATGCAAGGAATAATTTGATAAATCACCATGCCGAGGGCGGAAGAACGTCTAAGACAGGAGAAGATGAACGTCGTCGGACCGGTCATGTGGACGATCGCCCGAACGTTCCAATGCCGCCACCACCGGGACCGATACTAGGCAGAGCTGTCGTAGCGCCGCCACCAATCGGTAATTGGCAGGCGTTGAATAATCATGGATATGATGACCGCCCATCGTGACGTTGTAACCGGTCAAGAAGGGATGATCGTTATGACAGACGTGACGATCGGTATTACGATCGGAACCAAAGAAATCGACGAGGGCGCGACCGCGACGATAGAGACAAGGAGCCACGGCGGGGTGACAATGATGTACAAGCTTCGCAGCTGCCTCCTCCGCCGCCTCCACCTCTCGTCACAGCCTGTGCAAGGCGAACAATGATCGCCGAGCAGATAATAACATTAGATCAAGGAATAATCATCATGATGATGATTCCGAAGATGATCGTGATCGGAATTACCGTCATCACGGTCGCCGCTCACCATCACCTGTCCTGGACCGGCTTTGAGGATGATGAGTACTCTATTATCCTAGCATTCATGCGGGATTTATGCATATGCAAGTACCCCAAGGGTTTTAAACCTGGGAGCATTGATAAATATGATGGCAAAGCTCCTCCCGCAAAATGGCTCTGCATGTACACGATCGTCATCCGGTCCGCGAGAGGCGATAGATTTGTTATGGCTAATTATCTTCCCATGTGCATGGAGCAGGCTGGTCGCTTGTGGTTACATTCTCTTCCCCGAGAATCTATTTCATCTTGGTGCGACTTAACTAAAAAGTTTGTTGAGAATTTTCGAGCGACTTGTGAAAAGCCAGGAAACTTCTTCGACCTCAACAGATCATGCGAAGCCCAATGAGCCACTTACGTACTACATCAGGAGGTTCTACGACACGAAAGCCTTAATCCCTAATGTTCCCGATCAGCAAGTGATTGCTCGTGTTTCAAGCCGGCGTCCGGAGTAAAGCATTGGTACATAAGATTGGGCGTAAGAACCGAAATCATACCATGACTACGTCACAAGTAGCTTCAAGATAGCAGAGCGAGTACGCTCGCTGGAGAATCTAATGTAGTGAATCTGCGTGGGAACAAAGGGAAAGAGCCGAAGCAAGACCATGGGAACCAATCATGCTCAAAGATGCGCAAGGCCGATAACCTCGTTGCTACGGTGGGACGGACTCATGGTGGGGACCGCCCAGCCCCACCTAAAAGAGGGCCGAGGGAGAGGGTTTTATTTGAAGACCTACTTGAGGGGCCTTGCATGATTCACAATGGTAATCATAAGAATAAAGAGTGCCTTCGTTGAGACACTTCGCCTCATACGCTTTGAAGGTGGCTCCTCGGTCCGGGCCACGCAACCATAGAGATGACAAAGGGAAATGTGACATCCCGTGTCCCAATTTGGCGATTGCACTGTGCTAATTATCATTTTGCTTGTGCAAAACCTCATTAGGATTAATTCCCACATAAAATAATAAAACGAGGGTTTAATTAGGGTTTCAATGGTTTAAACCCTAGCTCTAAAAAATCTTGATTATCTTCCATGGTAGTACCTCCATATTTTTTACATATTCTGGTAGTACACATCAAAACATGAATTTAGGACATTTTTCCCAAATTTTTAGGTTGGCACATTGTCCTAGAAAAATCAGCTAATGTCAGAAAACAGCAGCTGTTCTTGAATTTTTATAAAATTTTGCAAGCCAAATCAAAACTTTTGCCTATAACAAAAGTTGTTCCTTATAACTCTCTGAACATGCACAAATTTTGGCTTCCAAAAATACCCAGCAGAACTAGGGTTTTGGAGCAAAACAGAAGCAGCAGCGCAGTGGCAAAACGGTAAATAGAGGGAACCTTCCAGGAGCAAGTGCACGAACAACAACCAGGGCCACCCGCCAACGACATCCTCGGCGTTCACGCCCATCCTGCCCGATGTTTGCCATCCTGCCACCACGAAGCTTCCCCGCGCGTCGAGGATCGCCGGGGTTTCGTTGTTTTCACGTAGGATCGAGCACCGTCCGACGCCTCCATAAAAGTCGCCACCCCGGCCGCCGCCGCCCGAGCACCACCCCCGCCACCCCGTCTCTTCGGACCAGCTCCCCTTTCCCCAGCCGCGTCACAAGCTCCGCCCTAACCCTAGCTAGCTCCCTAGAGCACGCGCCACCCCATCCCGCAGCTGACTCGGCTGGATTTTCCCTTTTCCCTATCTCCGCCACCGTCCGCCATTGTTGGCCATTCTCCTTCTACGATGGGTCGTTCTTTGATTCCTCTCATCGCAGCACCCTTCGGCACCAGCGAGCACCTCTTGAGTTTTGCTCCTCTTCTCGTGCAGCGGTTCGTTGGGAACGCCAACAGAACCGTCGCCGTCCGCCACCGCCTCCCACCTCTCCGACATCTCGTCGCCACTTCCCAAGGCGCCCCCCCACTCGGGCCCACATCATCGCCGGCAGCCGCACCACCACCGGTGCCCCGGGCACGCGCGCACTCTCCATGGCGCGTCCGGAGCGTGCTGGCCGCGCACCAACACTTAGCCATTTTCTTGAAAATCGCACTAGCAATCATGTAATAACAACAAACTTTCAAGCGAATTAACAATTGCATAACTTTGCGTAGAAAGCTCGGATTTGAACAAATGAGAACTTTTTGGAAACCTTACAATCTTTACTATGCAATGAACCTATTGGCCATACATGTTTATGTGGCAAAAATGTAAGTTTGATGAACCTTAAGTTGCTGTTACATAACATGGCTTAACAGGATTGAGTTTTATAAATTGCGTAACTTTCATCGCGTAGTCAGTAACAACCCTAAGAAATAAAAATACATTTCATGTCATTCATGAGCATGTCATCATGTTGCATTTGTGAAATTATCATCCAATATGCACCTACAAGCACCCATTCATACTAGCATCTTTAATCTATCCTTTTAAATCCCTAGCTCTCGTATGGGCTCCTTGATAATTACACATGATCGTCCCTGTCTTTGATTGCCTTTAATCATCAGTAGAGGAAGATCTTAAATTCCCCATTCCATTGCCTCTCGTGTGAAAATTCTTCTTGACTTCTATTTCAATAGCATAAACTTCTTCTTGTGCCATCCATAGATAACTAACTCTACACTACGATACTAACCTGATCTAATCCCCAAAATCTTATATTATAGCACTCAACATGATATGATGCATGCTCGGTGGACTAACTATACGTACTATAATATAAAACTACAACGAATAGTTAGCACTTCCCAAAACCCGAACGTCAAACAGCTTAGTAAAAAGTCTAACTATTCCACATCCTTATAGGGCTCCGTACTCTCGCGTACTAAAAACATGCTAAACGGGTTAAGTTTTGAAAATAGGCTTGTAATGATGTATCGTTGCCTCCGAACCGCTCCGACACAAGCCGTGACATCCCCTCCGGACACCCAGGAATCGGTACAGGGGGACACTCGACGCAGCGAGTTACAACAGTTCATCATCTCATACAAGCCGAATATATACATCATGGTATAATACAACCAGGTTTTCGAAATACAAACATTGTACAGCGAAAGTATAATACATTATCGAAGTTTAACAACCTACGAGTCTTGCAGCGGAAACTTGTACTTTATACAACAGAAATACTACGAAGCGTTATCGTGATGTACCGAGCCCGTCGTACACCACGGTCCTTCTCCTTCGCGGTGTCGGGATCCGTTCCCATTGGAGGGAACCTCCCTCGGACACCGCTCCTCTCCCGGGAACTACCATCCAAGTCGTGGAAGTACGACTCGGGTCCCGAAAATATAACGAGCAAACCCCGAGTATTCTAATACTCAGCAAGATCGACCCGTCAACGAGCACGCTAAGGCCGACGCCTAGTATGCAAAGGCTTTCCGGCTGTGGGGTTGACTCCTTTGCGAAAACAAGCACTAAGAGGTGGATCCTTAGTTTCAATGTTTTAGCTCAACATTAGGACTCATCAACATCTATGTTTGCAATCTACAGCCTATTGCAATCATGTTTGCAAGAAAAGATCGGAATAGATCAACATTCCTTTACTTTCTCATCTTCATCTTCCAGCTTGGTTACTACGATGTGACGAGCTAAACAAGCGGTACTCATTACGGCGAGGGACAGCGATTCGAATCGATTTTATACCAGCTGGCAAAACCCGACTACACGACGTATACGCACCCCACCGGTCGTATACGACAACTTTTTCCGCTAGCACCCGACAAAAGACTAGCCATTTCCAACTCCCCGGAGTATGGCGAATCCACGACTTCCCTCGTGACCGACCCATCTCCCTCCCGTGAGACTATCCTCTCACTAACAACCAAGAAAAGAGAGTTGGCTACGCTACATTTCGGGGCGGTAGGGTACATCAGCTTGTCGGGCCCATGATACCAAGCATGTAGTACGGCACGTTCAAACTTGTTCAAATAAGCCGACAACGGTATGGTCCTTGACCGACTCGGACGGGGCTACCACCTTGCAAGACCTCATCTCCGTCTTGCCCTTTCTCCTACGGGGCCCGTCCGGTCTCGGCTTATTAACATCTTCACTTCCATTCTCATCTTTCTCTTATCATTCTTCTTAGCAATAATCGAACCAGCCATTATCCTATATCTCGCGAGTAGTGTATGACACCACTCGACTTCCACCGATTCCCTATGACATAAGCTTAGCAATCGTTAACTCTATTGGGCTACCCGCACCAAGTATAACATAAACAAATGGAAACCTATCTCATGCATCTAAGGTATCAAGCAACTCCTATAACTTAATGCACAATCACGACTCATTAACTCGTGATAAAAGAAAAGACTTTAAAAACATAGGTGGGATGCACCGGGCTTGCCTCGATTCGAGTCTGAGTCGGCTTTCTCGTGCGTTGGTCGACTTCGAGATTTCCCGTCTCTCGCCTCGGTCTCGGACGAAACCTCGATCACCTAAGAACCTAGGTCGACCAACAATACGTCGCGAATCAACGATCATGCATGCATGAATGAAGATGATATGATCATGCAAAGGTTTTGTTAATTATGTTCATCAACTAATAATTATTGATTAATTAGGTTCAACAATTTAACAATTAACAATTAATGATTTATTATGTTTAGTAATTAACAATTAATAATTCCTCGGGTTTATTAATTAGCAATTTATAAATATTCGTGTTCATTAAGCAACAAGTGATCATGCTCATTAATTATTATTTAATCATGGTCATTAATTAATAATTAATCAGGTTCATTCATTAATAATTAATCATGCTTATTAATTAACAATTAATAACTAATCATGTTCAATAGGTAATAATTAGTGATTAATTAGGGATATGCAAAAGTACATAAAGCAATATATTTGGATCACATAAAATAACGGTGTTTATATTGAATTTTGGAAAACCAAGTTAACAAAAACTTTCATCTGCAGTATCTCTAATTTTTAAAGAAATTCATTTTTCAAAATTAAATAATAAATAGCATGAAATAATAGATTATCTTAATCAAAGAAAGGTAATTAATTAAACTATGAGATTATTATTTCTCAAAATAGGCATTTGAATACATAATAAAATAAAGAATAATTTTATGAATCTAACGAACTTTGTTTGGCATTTTTCTGATTTTTGTGGAATTTTCTATGAATTTTTGAAGTTTGAATAAAATCTGAAATCAAATAAATTCGAAAAGCAGTGGAACTCACTTTGGGCCAAATCTGATCGGGCCCATGGGCGGACGGCCCATAACTCGTGCGCGGCCCAACTCGGACCAAACTCGCCAGCCATGGCGGGTGGCGGCCGGAGCACGGCGGTGGGTCACCGGAGAAGCGCAGGAGGCGGTGGGTCGGGTCGCGGCCTGCCCTAGAGGTTCGGTGGAACACGGGGAAGTAGAGGGTGGGTCCACGGCGACAGGAGGCGCACCGGGCAGGGCCGGCGGCGAGCTGCTACACCAACGGAGGTTCGGCGGGGCACCGGCGGTGGGGTACTGGACTAAATGAAAGACCGTCTCCTCCGAAGTTTCCTTGATCGAAGGAGAACAGCGGCACGGGTGTTGCCGATGACAACTCGCACCGCAGATAGGTGCTCGTCGATGGAGCAGAGATGGCGGCGCTCGGAACTTTGATTCCCTGGCGAAATTGTCGGTGGTCATGTGGGGCCTTTTCCACGTGAGCTCGGGGAATGAAGGGGTGCGTCCTTGCGCACGTAGGGAACTAAGACTTGGGCAAAACGGCTCACCGAGCGGGGCTAATTTGGAGGCGCGACCATGGCGACTCGGGTGGGCGTTCCGGGAAGACGAGCTTCGCTCTCCCGGACGGAAGTGACTTGGTGCGAGTTGTGGCCATGGGGAGGTTCGTGGGACTTGTGGGGAGCCGCGGGTGGTGACGGTTTGGTCGGGGAGAGGCCGGAGGCGGACAGGCGGCGAAGCTACGGTGGGGGCGGTGGTAACGGTGTCCCGTGGAGACGAACGGAAGAGGGAAAAATGAATTGGGGTGGGTGTGACACCCCGTGTCACTAAAAACTTCTCCATCACCGCATCGGAGATGAGTTTCCAACACGAAGTTTAAACAAAACGGATCAATAAAGGTCAAAAGTTAAGGCTGGCAAAAATATGCATTTCCTCAAGAAAAGTATATGCATATTATATTTTTATTGGATTGGGTATAATGAGAGGAAATTATGAGGAATTTACTGGAATTTTTCAAAAAAGATAAATGCCCATTTAAGTAAAGATTAAATCCCAAGTCAGCTGTATTGTGGATTTTTCATAAATTTTTCGGAGCAGAATTGGATCTTTGGTTAATAAGGAAAGTTGCTCAGAATGTTTTGCAGTACACCCTGGAATTTTGGCATATTTTTCTGCGTCCTATAAATAGAGTTTTAAATTAAGTAAGCTTCGGAGGACTTTTCTGCAAAGTGGCGAGCTTATCTCTTTCTCTCGGCTCTATCCCGATCCCGCCGCCTGCTGGCCGCGCTGGACACGGCAGCGCCGCGTGCCCTCGCCCCTGCGCTCCACGCGCAAGCCCCGGCCACGCAGCAGCTAGCCAGCTTCACCTCCGCTCTGCCCGGATAAAGCTAGGACCCGCTTTTCTTTCTCCTTGTTTCGCGCTCGAGCAAAAACCAGACGCCACCTCCCGTCACCACCGCCGCATCGCTGCTCGGCCAGCTCGCTCCACCCCAGCGCGAGCCACCACCACCGGTGGATGCGCCACGCCGTACTAGAACTCCAGGAGAAAACCTCATCCCCATCCGTGGCCCGAGCTAGAAGAATTTCGAAGTTTTCTTCTCCCACGCCATTAGCGAACGACGTCGACGCCGCGGAGAAATTCGCCCTCTCTGGTGAGCTTCCTTGTCCAATTCGTGGCCCATATGCTCGCAACCTATCTCTCTTCCTCCCTGGAAGCTCTCATCAAGTTTCGTTCGCATGTTGTCGCGAATTCAGCCGTTTTCCCCAAGTCCGACCGCCGCCGTTCTTCACCTCGCCGGCGAGCTCACCTTCTCGGCCATCTCCAAGGGTTACTACTCTCGTGCCGCTGTTGCTCATCCTCCGTTGGTGCTTATGAGAGTTGTTTCCCCAATTTTAGTGGCCTATGTTGTGCGCATGTCGTCGCCGAATCTTGCCGACCGCCGCCGCTTGCCGTGGACCCATCTCCGGCCGCCCCATGCCGCCGGTGCCCTCACCAAAGTGTTTGCCGTGTCTCACCGGCCCCGTAGCTATGTTTTCGTCAAGTTTGGACCCCGTTCGGCCAACTCCGGTCGCCGCTCCGGCGAGCCGCCGTTGCCTCCGGCCGCCTCGCACCATGGCCGCACGTAAGGCCACACCGGACAGGATCTCATGTAGCCACGGCCATATCTAATCCCGGACTCTGTAGCCACCCGTGTGGCCGCGTCCTGATTGGTCCAGTTCCGAGATTTTCCATTTTCTCGGATTAAAAATCCAGAAAAATACAATAACCTTGCAAAAATCATATCTTTTGATTCCGAACTCCAAATTGAGTCAATCCAATTTTGTTGGATTCCTTGTTTCATGATCTAGCCTCTGGTAGCATTGAGGATCAGAAATTCGTATTGGTTTTTCCTAGATTTAACAGGACATCCAAAACACTAATTAAATCATATTTAATTTTCTATATGTGATAAAAGTGCAAAATCAACTTTGTTAGTTCTCTTTTGAGGTGTTCTATCCATTAGTATGATCTGATGGTACTGTTTATGCATGTGTGAATATGGTAGATAATTTGCGCATATCATCTTTCATAATTATAGGTCACATGAAATAATAGAATTGCCTTAAAATAAATTTTTGTTCTCATGCATGCATGTGAATTAGTTAAGGCCAAATATTCTTGTTATGTGTAGGCAGGTTAGAAGAACAAGTTAGAAGTGCTCAACAACTGTTTTGCCTTTAACCATACTTTTATGTTCTAAACTCATATGAAAGTCACATAAAATGATAGGTTCACTTCAAAATAAATTTTATATTTGTATGCATATGTCTTCAAGAACCATGTTTGTAACCTAGCTATGTTTGTATCATAGACTTTTGCATCATCATACCTTTGCATTGTCTGCATTCATCGCTATTGACACATCGTTAATTTAGGAAACGACGAAGTGCCTGGTCGAGGATCTTCGAAGGAATCAACACAAGAACCGGCACCGAAGTTGCTAACATTTCCACCGTGGCACAAGGCAAGCCCCGGTGCATCCTCCCAGCTTTTTTTAAATGTTTTTCCTTTCAGTATAACACTACTAGATGTTTAGGGTGTTTCTGCATTAAGTGTAGGTGATGTTTGAAACCCACCTGCATTGTTTCCCAATATGACCTATGTTAGTGATATACTCGGTATAGGTAATTCGATAGAAAACCGGCTATGCTTACGTCATAAGTTTATTGGTATAAATTGCTTAGGTGTACTCGGAGCATGGAGGCTTCGAGACTTGGAAGTTAATGAATCTGAAAAGCTAATCTGGAGACCGAACGAGTCTGTTTGGAAAGAGCGAAGGCAAGGGCCTGGAGAGGGCTTGTCTCGCAAGGTGGCAGATCGTTTGTGTAAACCACTAAATGTTGAGACGTGGACGGGCCCCGTAGGTGAAAGGGCAGGTGCATGTGCCTTCAGAGGACATGGCTTGCAAGGCCGTAGCCCCGTCTTTCGTCGGTTAAGGACCGTGTCGTTGTTGGCCCCGCTTGAGCAAGTATTGAACAAGTACCGAGTGCATGCTAGTTTTATGGGAACTAGTAAACCTACGTAACCTTAATAGCTTGCAATGGCGTAGGTTACCCGAATCCTTGGTCGTAGGATCCGTTGGGGTGGACAGAGTTCACGAGGTACTCGTTGGACGGCTGCCCACTCGAGGATTTGGACCCTACAAAGTTGTAGGATGTCATGGTGAACGGTTGATATACGTGTTCTTAAATGATGCGTATGTCGTGTACCTCGGGTTTTCCCACTGGTGATAAATCGATGCGTATCGCTGTCCCTCGCAGTAATGAGTACCGCTTGTGAACCGAGTCACATCGTAGTAACAACTTGAACGAAGCTTTGGATAATTATGGTTTCTTGTGATGACTTTTACTTATGCTTTACAGTATTTATATCTTTCTTGATGCTAATGTATTTGTTACTTTTATGTACAAGTTAATAAATGCTAAAATCATGAAAGTAAGGATCAATGGCTTAGTCGTTGTTTTATTATCAAAACCAGCTACACCCTCCGAGCCTTGCATGTCTAGGCGTCGGCCTTAGAGTGCCATGTTGACGCGTCGGCCTTGCCGAGCTCTAGTTGCTCGTGCTTTGTGCCTTTGTTGTTTTGTTTCAGGTGATGCATTAGATTGCCCCGTTGGTGTTATGCCCTGGGATATGCAGATTCCGGAGGGCTGGACTTCCCACTGGGAGCCTAGT
The DNA here is from genome assembly GCA_031894775.1 of Chloris gayana. NCBI lineage: Eukaryota > Viridiplantae > Streptophyta > Magnoliopsida > Poales > Poaceae > Chloris > Chloris gayana. Next base: position 141,456 of record JAUNZO010004068.1, on the reverse strand, counting down.
CTGCCGCAGAGAATGTGCTTGGCTACGTGATAATCCGTATGGGCTCGGATTTATCACCTTTTGTTGTATAATATCGTCGAGACGTATCAACGTTATGTTTGCTTCCGCACCTTTTCTAAACTTGAACTTGTTTAACTTCCGCTGCTCCGAACTTAATAATCTCGGATGTAAATTATGAAGTTCTTTCCACTCGTTGTAATATAAAGTTGGCCAGCTTGTTGTATTATCAAGTGTCCGCTTAAACAAGCACCTCGGGAATCACGATCCGTGGGTCGGTCTCGTTGCAGCTGGTATCGGAGCCAGTTCCATGGTAATACAACAACTACGACATATTTTGAAAACTATGTCGTATTTACGAGTGAGGACACGTTAGTATGCCCAGTATAAGGATGTTAGAGTTGGTGGCAAAAACTAACCTTGGGTTATGATTGTTTAAATATTGCGTCTACGAAATCTTCAATGAAGGTACGTGCGTGGGCCGACACGCGGATATCGGTGTCTATTCCCGCGGACGTATACGGGACCTCCTTTGGCTCGTGGGATACCACGGGACGATCCTTTTCCATGGATCGTTACTAGTAGAACTGCTTTTATTTCGTAGTTTCTTTTGAATTTGATGTATTGTTTCTGAAATGGATCTTCTGCAGGTACGCTAACCCCGTTAGTGTGTTGTGTATCGAAAACCTAGATTAACTTACGTGGTTGAGTACGGGTCGCCACCGAAGTTTCGTTTACCGCTAAGACGGAAGTAATATTTTCTTTTGAGTGAGGAACGGTTAGGTTTAAAAATGAAACTTGCATCATGGCATGGCATAAAATAACCGAACTAAAATATGCCTTATCTCACTTTTCAACCTTCTCGGTTGCTATTCGAAAAACAAATTGAAATAATCAAGAACCTAAAATTTGATTTAAGGATGTCCTAAAATTTTCAAGTTCCGATCTTGATTTTGTTCCAAATCCTATCCTTGGAAATTCTCGTAATTGATTTCGAATGTCTTGAAAGATCTTCAACTTCATTATCAGCTTGCTATTCTGAAATTTCCTTATCATGTACTTTGATTTTCCTAAAAGGATCGTGTTGGTCTATAAGGAGTAAGGAATTAAAGTACATCCACAATTTTATTTCAGAATGGTGAACACTCGCAATCGCTCCGAGGCCGAGAGTTCCCAGCAAGGAGCTCGCAACAATGCACCTCCACCGCCACCACCAGCTACATTGGAACAGATTCTCGCCATGTTGCTTGAGTCAAGGCGAGAAGACACTCGGATTGCTCAGGGAAATAGCTCGAACTCAAGTCGCAATGGTGGACGTCGTGACGATCATCCACGACAAAGTACTTATCAAGATTTTCTTTCAACTCATCCGGTACCATTTGAGCGTGCCAACGAGCCCCTGGATGCTGATCACCGGCTCCGTGGCATAGAGTCCAAGTTTGGATTGTTGCAGTGCACCAACGCACGAAGCCTCTCTTCGCAGCGACAACTATCGCAAGGACCCGCCGATGCTTGGTGGACAAATTATCTAGCTTCTCTTCCGTAAGGACACATAGTGCAGTGGGATGAATTCAAAACTGCCTTTCGTGCTCGCTATATTCCTACCGCATTGATGGAAAGAAAGCTGCAAGAATTTCAAGATTTGAAACAAGGAGGGAGGACCGTTCTTGAGTATACCGAGAAGTTCAATCATTTAGCCCAATATGCTCCTCTTTATGTGGACACTCGAAGAAAAGAAGCGTGCTGCTTTCCGAAGGGGCATGAACCCCGTGTTAAAGGAGAAATTAACTTGGCAGTCCACCGGAACTTTTAATGATCTCGGTTAATGCAGCTATCATTCAGGAGGATGCTCAGCGCGAAGTGCTAGCCGATGAGCGCAAGAGGAAGGCTCCACCAAGTGGTACACCTCCTGGTCCTCCACGGAACTATCGTCCGGTGTACACTTCACCCACTCGGACAACGCTTTCGGCGGCACCTCAGCAACAATATTCTCGCCCGCCACAGCAAGGTTATGCTAGGCCACCCCAGCAGCAGCAAGTATGCTCAACGTGCACCACCTCAACAGCAAGCAAATCAGCCTGCGCGTAGTGTTCCTCAAGCTGGGCAGAATAATCCTAAAGGGTGTTACAATTGTGGTCAAACCGGTCATTTCATCAATAGTTGTCCATTTCCGAAGAGGAATGGTAACAGTGCAGTCGCAAGGGCAAGCTGCAACTCAACAACAAGGTTCTTCTAACAGATCGGCCGTGTGAACTTCACAAGTCCGGATGACATCCCCGAAGGTGAACCTGTTCTTGCGGGTATGTTCTCGCTACATCTTCGCCCGCTTGTCATTTTGTTCGATTCAGGTGCTTCTCATAATTTTGTTAGCCAGTCATGCATTCGAAGGCACAACCTATCTACCTATACCACTAAAAATCCTTATACTATTCGATCTCCCGGTGGTCAAATTCATGCTGATCAAATCCTAGGAAAGGCACCGATGGAATTGAATCGAAGGTATATTCCACCAACTTTATTATGCTAGAGCAGCAAGAGATAGATCTTATTTTAGGTATGCAATGGATGACTTTTCACAAGGCTTTGCTAGAGATCGCGCCTCGCATCGTTCATTTGAATTCTCCAATTCATGGACCGGATTCCATTCCTTTGAGTCTGGTTCCAACCAAAAGTCTTATCGTCCATCATCTCGAAGAAAAATCCTTGGAAAATATTCCCATTGTTCGCGAGTTTCCGGATGTATTCCCGATGATCTTCCCGGTCTTCCTCCCGACCGCGATGTTGAATTCAAAATCGAACTCCAACCGGGAACGTCTCCAGCTTCTCAACAGCCGTATAAGATGGCACATAATGAGTTGAAAGAGCTGAAAGTCCAACCGAAGGATTTGTTGGACAAAGGGTACATACGCCCAAGTTCGTCACCTTGGAGTTGCCCCGCCATGTTCGTGAAGAAGAAGGACAAAGGTCTGCGCCTTGTCGTCGATTATCGACCGCTGAATGAAGTGACCATCAAGAATAAATATCCATTACCCCGTATTGACATTCTATTTGATCAATTGGTTGGTGCAAAAGTGTTTTCAAAGATTGATCTTCGTTCGGGGTACCATCAGATCAAGATTCGAGAAGAAGATATTCCGAAGACTCGCCTTCTCTACTAGATATGGTCTTTATGAGTATCTAGTAATGTCCTTTGGATTAACCAACGCTCCGGCCTATTTCATGTATTTGATAAATTCAGTGTTCATGCCGGAGCTGGATAAGTTTGTAGTGGTCTTCATTGATGATATTCTCATATACTCCAAGGATAAGGAAGAGCATGCCGAACATCTTCAGATTATACTACAACGCTTGCGAGATCATAAGTTATATGCCAAGTTTAGCAAGTGTGAATTTTGGTTGGATCGAGTTCCATTCCTCGGTCATGTGGTTTCAAGTGAAGGCATTGTCGTTGACCCCGGAAAGGTTCGGGATGTATTGAATTGGAAACAACCAAAGTCTCGTCTCACAAATTCGAAGTTTTCTTGGACTAGCCGGTTATTATCGGCGTTTCATCCCCAATTTTTCACAGCTAGCACAACCTATCACGAAGCTACTGAAGAAGGAAGTAAAGTTTGAATGGAATGATCAATGTGAACAAGCTTTTCAGAATCTGAAGAAGTTGCTAACCATCGCTACCGTATTGGCTCAGCCGGACATCACTAAATCCTTTGATGTGTATTGTGATGCATCCGGTACGGGACTTGGATGTGTGCTTATGCAAGAAGGCCGTGTCATTGCTTACTCATCTCGGCAATTCCGTAAGCATGAAGAACAAGTACCCTACACATGATTTGGAATTAGCTGCAGTGGTGCTTGCACTCAAGATTTGGCGACACTATTTGCTCGGTAATCTGGTGCATATCTACACGGACCACAAGAGTCTTAAGTATATATTTACACAATCGGATCTGAACATGCGCCGAGAAGATGGTTAGAGTTAATAAAAGACTATGAGTTGGAAGTACATTATCATCCTGGTAAAGCTAATGTCGTTGCCGACGCACCGAGTCGTAAAGAGCATTGCAATAATTTGGTGTTACAATTGTTGGACCACACCGAAGATGTTTCTACTACTCGAACCAAGTACCCACATTATACCGAGTGGCAGCTATTCACAATCTGGCAGTCCATTCTACTATCGGAGAAGAAGTAATTGCTACTCGTAAAAAGGATCCGGGTATGGCTCATATTCGAAAGAAAATTCAAGATGGCAAGGCAACATGCTTTCGACAAGATAATAATGGTGCTCTATGGTTTAACGATCGATTGGTTGTTCCTAAGGATTTTAAACTCCGTCATAAGATTCTCGATCAAGCACACCAATCAAAGTATTTGGTTCATCCCGGTAGTAACAAGATGTATCAAGGATTAAGAGAAAGTTTTTGGTGGACGAGGATGAAACGAGAAGTTGCTCGCTACGTTGTCGAGTGTGACACTTGCCAAAGAATCAAGGTCGACCATTTGAAGAAAGCAGGTCTTCTTCAACCATTAAGTATTCCTACTTGGAAGTGGGATGACATTAGTATGGATTTCATTGTTGGTCTTCCTCGCACGACTCGTAAGCATGACTCCATCTCGGGTTGTTGTTGACCGACTCACTAAGTCAGCTCATTTCATACCAGTCAACACTTGCTACTCGGCTCGCCAGTATGCCGAACTTTATATCTCCAGGATTTTATGCTTACATGGTGTGCCCAAGACAATTATTTCAGATCGAGGTACCCAATTTGTGGCAAGATTTTGGGAACAACTTCATGCATCTTTGGGTACTAAGTTAATCCGCAGTTCAGCTTATCACCCAGCCTACCGATGGACAAACCGAGCGTGTCAATCAGATTTTGGAAGACATGCTTAGGGCTTGTGTCTTAAAACATGGAGGTAATTGGGATGAATATCTGCCTCTCGCCGAGTTCTCTTACAACAACAGTTATCAAGAGAGTGCGGGTATGACGCCATTTGAAGCCTTATATGGACGCAGCTTGTCGAACCCCTCTAAATTGGTCGTAGTCCGGAGAAAGAGTCACCTTTGGACCAGATCTAGTACAACAAGCTGAAGAAAAGGTTCGGGTTATTCAGAGCCAATTTAAAGGCTGCCAAGCAACGTCGGAGATGTATGCAAATAAACGTCGTCGACCCCTTACCTTTGACAAGGACGATTATGTCTATCTACGAGTATCTCCTATGAGGGGCATTCAACGTTTTGGTATAAAAGGAAAATTGGCACCTCGTTATATCGGACCGTTCAAAATATTGGAACAATGTGGACCGGTAGCTTATAAACTGGAATTGCCAATCAAATTATCCGGAGTACACAACATTTTTCACGTATCCCAATTGAAGAAGTGTCTCAAGCCTCCAGTGGACATTATTATGGAAGATGTTGAACGATTACAACCTGATCTCACTTATTCCGAGTACCCAGTAAAGGCGCTCGATGAGAAGAACCGCGCCACTCGGAAACGAAAGCTCAAATTCTATAAGGTTCAATGGAACAATCACTCGAAGATGAAGCTACCTGGGAAACAAGCAGAATTTCTTCATACTCATTATCCAGGATTTCTCCATCAACTTTCGGGTATGAAGCGTTAATGCATTTACCTTCCTTTAGTCTCCTTTAAATCTCGGGACGAGATTTCTTTAAGGAGGGAGGGTTGTGACACCCCGTGTCACTAAAAACTTCTCCATCACTGCATCGGAGATGAGTTTCCAACACGAAGTTTAAACAAAACGGATCAATAAAGGTCAAAAGTTAAGGCTGGCAAAAATATGCATTTCCTCAAGAAAAGTATATGCATATTATATTTTTATTGGATTGGGTATAATGAGAGGAAATTATGAGGAATTTACTGGAATTTTTCAAAAAAGATAAATGCCCATTTAAGTAAAGATTAAATCCCAAGTCAGCTGTATTGTGGATTTTTTATAAATTTTTCGGAGCAGAATTGGATCTTTGGTTAATAAGGAAAGTTGCTCAGAATGTTTTGCAGTACACCCTGGAATTTTGGCATATTTTTCTGCGTCCTATAGATAGAGTTTTAAATTAAGTAAGCTTCGGAGGACTTTTCTCGCAAAGTGGCGAGCTTATCTCTTTCTCTCGGCTCTATCCCGATCCCGCCGCCTGCTGGCCGCGCTGGACACGGCAGCGCCGCGTGCCCTCGCCCCTGCGCTCCACGCGCAAGCCCCGGCCACGCAGCAGCTAGCCAGCTTCACCTCCGCTCTGCCCGGATAAAGCTAGGACCCGCTTTTCTTTCTCCTTGTTTCGCGCTCGAGCAAAAACCGGACGCCACCTCCCGTCACCACCGCCGCATCGCTGCTCGGCCAGCTCGCTCCACCCCAGCGCGAGCCACCACCACCGGTGGATGCGCCACGCCGTACTAGAACTCCAGGAGAAAACCTCATCCCCATCCGTGGCCCGAGCTAGAAGAATTTCGAAGTTTTCTTCTCCCACGCCATTAGCGAACGACGTCGACGCCGCGGAGAAATTCGCCCTCTCTCGGTGAGCTTCCTTGTCCAATTCGTGGCCCATATGCTCGCAACCTATCTCTCTTCCTCCCCGGAAGCTCTCATCAAGTTTCGTTCGCATGTTGTCGCGAATTCAGCTGTTTTCCCCAAGTCCGACCGCCGCCGTTCTTCACCTCGCCGGCGAGCTCACCTTCTCGGCCATCTCCAAGGGTTACTACTCTCGTGCCGCTGTTGCTCATCCTCCGTTGGTGCTTATGAGAGTTGTTTCCCCAATTTTAGTGGCCTATGTTGTGCGCATGTCGTCGCCGAATCTTGCCGACCGCCGCCGCTTGCCGTGGACCCATCTCCGGCCGCCCCATGCCGCCGGTGCCCTCACCAAAGTGTTTGCCGTGTCTCACTGGCCCCGTAGCTATGTTTTCGTCAAGTTTGGACCCCGTTCGGCCAACTCCGGTCGCCGCTCCGGCGAGCCGCCGTTGCCTCCGGCCGCCCTGCACCATGGCCGCACGTAAGGCCACACCGGACAGGATCTCATGTAGCCACGGCCATATCTAATCCCGGACTCTGTAGCCACCCGTGTGGCCGCGTCCTGATTGGTCCAGTTCCGAGATTTTCCATTTTCTCGGATTAAAAATCCAGAAAAATACAATAATCTTGCAAAAATCATATCTTTTGATTCCGAACTCCAAATTGAGTCAATCCAATTTTGTTGGATTCCTTGTTTCATGATCTAGCCTCTGGTAGCATTGAGGATCAGAAATTCGTATTGGTTTTTCCTAGATTTAACAGGACATCCAAAACACTAATTAAATCATATTTAATTTTCTATATGTGATAAAAGTGCAAAATCAACTTTGTTAGTTCTCTTTTGAGGTGTTCTATCCATTAGTATGATCTGATGGTACTGTTTATGCATGTGTGAATATGGTAGATAATTTGCGCATATCATCTTTCATAATTATAGGTCACATGAAATAATAGAATTGCCTTAAAATAAATTTTTGTTCTCATGCATGCATGTGAATTAGTTAAGGCCAAATATTCTTGTTATGCGTAGGCAGGTTAGAAGAACAAGTTAGAAGTGCTCAACAACTGTTTTGCCTTTAACCATACTTTTATGTTCTAAACTCATATGAAAGTCACATAAAATGATAGGTTCACTTCAAAATAAATTTTATATTTGTATGCATATGTCTTCAAGAACCATGTTTGTAACCTAGCTATGTTTGTATCATAGACTTTTGCATCATCATACCTTTGCATTGTCTCGCATTCATCGCTATTGACACATCGTTAATTTAGGAAACGACGAAGTGCCGGTCGAGGATCTTCGAAGGAATCAACACAAGAACCGGCACCAGAAGTTGCTAACATTTCCACTGTGGCACAAGGCAAGCCCCGGTGCATCCTCCCAGCTTTTTTAAATGTTTTTCCTTTCAGTATAACACTACTAGATGTTTAGGGTGTTTCGCATTAAGTGTAGGTGATGTTTGAAACCCACCTGCATTGTTTCCCAATATGACCTATGTTAGTGATATACTCGGTACAGGTAATTCGATAGAAAACCGGCTATGCTTACGTCATAAGTTTATTGGTATAAATTGCTTAGGTGTACTCGGAGCATGGAGGCTTCGAGACTTGGAAGTTAATGAATCCGAAAAGCTAATCTGGAGACCGAACGAGTCTGTTTGGAAAGAGCGAAGGCAAGGGCCCGGAGAGGGCTTGTCTCGCAAGGTGGCAGATCGTTTGTGTAAACCACTAAATGTTGAGACGTGGACGGGCCCCGTAGGTGAAAGGGCAGGTGCATGTGCCTTTAGAGGACATGGCTTGCAAGGCTGTAGCCCCGTCTTTCGTCGGTTAAGGACCGTGTCGTTGTTGGCCCTGTGTTGGTATTTCTTACGTCACGAATGAATCCGCAAGCGCACGGAATACCGTTGTAGCACTTCACCCGGGAGTATTCCAAGGTATCGTATTTATATCCGCTAGGGAACAGAGTATTTCTGCAACAAGGTTAGTTTACCCAAGGACAACCAAGACAACGTAGCAAAATAGGGTCGAGAGGGTGACTCTTATCTATTTATCCTTTAAAGGTAGACGAACGCAAGCTAGACTTGTTTACTTCGGCACCGTCTTAGGCTTGGTCTCGCCAAGCCACTCCGGCCTACGAAAGCTCTACTATGTACCCGAACGTGGAGGGTTCCTTTGGATGACAGGGCTGTCACTTCCCGCCACCTACCTCTACAAACCGTGGGGCACACAAAGAAACAAAGGCGATCTCCAGCCCTAGACACCACGTCTATGCTATTGACCACTACTCTAGCCTCGGCCTAGAACCGAGTTCGTAAAGCTAGAGCACTTCTTGCGAAGCGATGATCCCGTAAACAAGTATAACAAGAATTACGTCTAACACAAAGATATGTCACGATAGATAAGTAGATCACCACGTATAAATCACCAAAAAGAGTGTTTACACGCCAAGGTAAAAGAAAAGGAAATACTACTCCACTTTAAAAAGGGAGGAACACTCCTTCCTCTTCCTTGCCCTCTCTCCTATTCTACTAAGATACAAGAGGCCCTTGGCCTAAGGATGAGAGTTTTGTCTTGTATCTTGATGTTGGTGGTGTGTTGAGAGAGGGGGTGTAGCCCTTTATTTATAGCCTTGGAAGGTCGGCAACTTGGAGGCGGTTCCGTACGTCGGTGGCATTAATTGCAGTGTAGAACCGACCTCCGTACGTCGGTGACAAACCGCCGTAGAAAGATGGGCCAGGGGGCCCACTCGTCGCCTCGGCCGAACCCACTAGGGTGGTTCGCCGAACCGGCCTCGGACTCCCCGGGCTTGATTCTTCTCTCGGTGCCTTCCCCGGCTGTGTACTCGGCCCAATCCACTTGCTTGGTTTGATGTTGAGGCTCTGTTTTGTGGTTTTGGGCTTTTGGACTATATTCTTTAGTCCTGGGAAAATCCGTCGATTGCAAAGTCCATGTTTCGTGCATGTTTTCCCCTCGTTTTCATATGAATTGCACTCGCATTCATAATTTCACCAAGACTAGTGGAATTTGTTAGAAATAATCCCTATGTCTATTCTTGGTGATGGTGTTTGATTCAAAAAGATGCAACATGTTGACGGTAAAATTGGACCATAAGGACCGTCAACAAGACCCCCACACTTAGCTCTTTGCTCGTCCTCGAGTAAAGGTGGGAGCGTAAGTTGAGAGATCTCTCCCCTTAGAGACCTGCACACATGTTATTACAAGCCACACCGTTTTACTTGTGAACATGACGGTGGCTAACATGCATTCTTGGATGATTGATAAGTGGAACAGCTCATGACTCAAGTCACTATACTTTTGCTCACTAAGCACCTTGGGTTTTTGAAAGTTTTGAAAATAAACAACATGACTCCCGCTCCTCTTCGATTCTCTTGAATCGCTCAAAAAGTGTTTTCCTCACCAAGGCATTGTGTTGCCTCTCTTTTTCCTACTTCTTAGGCTTGTATGTGGAGCTCGGTAGGGAATGAGAGAGGCATACTTGTATCACAAATATTGCTAAGCCAAAAGAAAGGATCCATGGAGAAGCCAAGTCATGTAACCTTGATCAAGAAGTGCGTGTGTGTATGGATATGAAAAAGTGACAACTCCTATTGCAATTGGCCTCTCTTTATTTTGCATTTTCGAGACATGGCTATCTTTTTATTTTCTTTCTTTTCTTTTCTTGCTCTATGCTTGAGCATCTCTTTTCTTCTCTCTTTTTCATTGCTCATCTTTGTGAGCTTTCTTTTCATTGCTCATCCGTGTGAGCTTTTACATAGCCATGTCTCGTTTATGCGTGATTGAGAGAGAGGGAGAGGTAAAAAGAGGTGCAAACGAGGAGTGTCTTTATTTTGGTGGGGTGCTAGCTCCTAGTGTAGGAGTTTAGCCCCGGTGGAGTGTACGTGATCTTGATCAAGAGAGCATGACAAGTTTCTCTCTAGGGTCACTCAATTTTGGTAAAGCTCATTGCAATCACAAGCAGCATATGTATGTAAGTTTTGCAAGGTATGATCATCATATGGCATTGGTAGGAATTTTTGTATCAAGAGAGGAGCATGAAGCCATGGTATTTTTGTTTTGTGAAATAAAATTCCCAAGGACTCGGTAAGCTAAGCATAAGATCATTTCGTCGAGCCATATCACACTTGCCAATAATCTAGAAAAACATGGGTCCTATGGATTTGATTATTTGTTCACAGTGCAAGTGGTGATGAAGCGAGTAATAAAAAGTGTGCAAGATCATCATGAGAGCATTAGGGAGAGACTTGGGAAAAGGTATTCAAAAGAAATCTTCCCAAGTTTTAGTTGGTCAAGTTTTGGTAATTGTTTTTCGCGTCTCGTAATGAACTTGACAAATAAAGTAGGCGAAAAGGAAGTGTGGGAAACAAACTCAAGTGCCACGAGGAAGCTAGGGCTGAGTGGGACCCACCAGGGTTCGGCCGAACCACCCTTGTGGGTTCGGCCGAACCGGCCCGGGCCCCACCGGTGCTCGTTTCGCAGGTTGTGTTTGTGTTGTTTTCCTCGTGATGTTTCCGCGCGCTACGCATGTGTTTGTCTTTGCTTTCCGCGATGTCCCCCCCACACTTGCCTTTTGCCTCGTTTTCTTCAAAATAGACAAAGATATTTCGAAACAAAACTTGCTCTACCGGTAAGGGAAGACCGGGGAGCACTAATATGATTAAAAATTTAAAAGAGCAAGCGCATTACAATCTTGAGGAATTGAAAAAAATGATAAAAAAGTGCTCGCGGGAAATGATGAACGCGGGAAGGTTCATTTTAAACGTCGTATTCGTCCCTCCTTCCCCGCGTCCTTGAAGAGACGCTTGATCTTGGAGTTGGTGCTGCGGCGATGGCTCGCCCGGGCATCCTTCAAGTCTTCAATAGCGTCTTTGATCTCCGCGACATTATCACGTAGGCGTTCATGGGCTTCGCGGAGATCAACGTGTTTAGCGAGGAGGATTTGGTAGGGGCTTTTTTTAGGAGTTTTCTCCTCCTCGCTTTCATACATTCCCCCGCCCTCTTGATGGGAGAGGGAGAGAGACGCCTCCTTATCCTTTTAGGAGGAGTGTCGCCCACGGATTCGCGGCGTCTCTCTTTTCCGCCGAGGTGAGCGGCGGGATGAGCTGCTTTCCGCCACCGCGGATTCCCTTGATCTTGAACCTCTCGCCGGCTTCTTGATGGGGCTAGGCAGGTTGCGCCCTCATATTGATGGTGCACCACCTGCCCGCTCTTGGTAGCGAGGGTGCCGACGTACTTCTCTCCAGGAGGGAGAGCGTTGTCGGCGGCGTCGGCGTTCTTCTTCTTGGGGGTAGATTTCCCTTCTTTTGGCGAGGTGCCACAGCAGCGGGAGAGCTCTTGGAGGGTGTTCTTGCTGCTGTGGGTGGAGGTTCAATAGCGAGCGGTAGATCATGGATCATCAAGGCTTGCTCGCCGGGAATGGAGACATGATCAAGGATGTCTTCGAGGCCGACTTGGCGGCAAAGCTCGCCGGTGGTGACGGAGACGTCGAGGCTTGGGATGCTACCGTCCATGGTGCCGGGCAAAAGCTTTTTTTTTTTGTGCGAAAAGGACAAGGTGGAAGAAAGGTGCAAGGGAAAGATGAAAGAAAACACCTTCATTTATAGATAAAAGCATGGAAAGAATTAATTTGATTTTTCCCGCAGCATGGAAGGCACTAAGCAGGGAGATTTGATCTTGTGACCGTTGGAGACAAAAGATGAAAGAAAAAAGTGACCGTTTGGGGTTCAGATCGGTTCGGCCGAACCAAGCAAGGGGGTTCGGCCGAACCGTAGTGGGCCCCTCTCGGTCCCCTTCTTTTTCTCGGTTGATTGCTTGCTAAAATTATTTCAGTGGAAAGAGATACTACGGGATATAGATAAGAAAGAGCTATCATGAGAGAAAATTTAAATTAATCAAGTGCATGACATCAAATTCTTTATCTTTATCGGGCTCGAAATAAATTTTAAGGCGCCGACCATTTACCTTAAATATTTTACCTTCGTCGTCTTGAAGTGTGATTGCTCCATGTGACGAGGTGTCAATAACCGTGTATGGTCCGTCCCATTTACTTCTTAATTTTCCATGCCCGAAGAGTTTCACCCGTGAATTGAATAGCAAGACCTTATCTCCAACCTTAAATACCTTTATCTTTATCTTTTTGTCGTGCCACCTTTTTGTCCTTTCTTTGTATATAGCTGAGTTGTGGTAAGCTTTGTCTCTCCATTCTTCTAACTCAGCTATCTCCATTTTTCTTTTGCGTCCGGCACCATTAAAGTCCATGTTCCATTTCCGGATGGCCCAATACGCTCGGTGTTCCATCTCGACGGGTAAATGACATGTTTTCCCGTACACGAGCTGGTATGGGGACATGCCTATGGGTGTCTTGTATGCTGTACGGTATGCCCATAGTGCATCGGGTAGCTTGTCCTTCCATCCCTTCCCCATTTCTCGTTACGGTCTTTTGCAGGATCCGCTTGATTTGCTTGTTTGAGGTCTCGGCCTGCCCACCGGTTTGAGGGTGGTATGGAGTAGCGATATTATGCCTTGATCCAAGTTCTCTTAGGAAGCTTCGAAGGTCTTATCAATGAAGTGAGACCCTCCGTCGCTTATCACTAGCTTCGGTGTTCCAAACCTTGGGAAGATAATTTCGTGGAACATCCGGCGAGCATGCTTGGCATTTGCGGCCCCGCAAGGCATTGCTTCCACCCACTTAGACACGTAGTCTACCGCCACCAAGATGTATTCGCAGCCATGTGACTTGGTGAACGGTCCCATGAAGTCAATGCCCCATACGTCGAAGAGCTCGACTTGTAAATTGTAGTTGAGGGGCATTGCATCTCTTGCCGTGATGCCTCCAACTTTTTGACATTCCGGGCATCGCCTCGACAAATTCCTTTGTGTCTTCGTACATGGCTGGCCAAAAGAAGCCACTTTGCCATATCTTGGCCCGTGTACGAAACACGCCGTAGTGTCCCCCGTATGGCGATGCATGGCACTTCTCAATGATTCGTGTGCTCTCGGGTATGGGCACACATCGCCTTAGCAATCCATCGGCGCAGACACGGTAAAGGAAGGGCTCTTCCCATAAGTGACGGCGACTCTCATAGATGAGTCGTTTCTTGCTCTTTCCAGTGGTACGTACTCCCGTTGCCATGAAGTTCACAATGTCGGCGTACCATGGATGTGAGTCCCTCACTAGGAGCAGCATGTCATCGCGTAGGAAATCATTGATGGGTAATTCCTGCAGGTTAGTGAATTGTATACGCGACAAATGATCTCGCCACGGAATTTTCTACTCCTTTCTTATCACGGATTTCTACATCAAACTCTTGGAGTAGAAGAACCCATCGTATCAAACGAGGTTTAGCATCCTTCTTATTGAGCAAAAACTTTAAAGCAGCATGATCGGTGTAAACAATGACTTTTGCTCCAGCCAAGTAGGATCTAAACTTATCAAAAGCAAAAACAACAAAGCAAGGAGCTCTTTTTCGCTGGTAGTGTAATTTAACCGAGCTCCACCAAGGTTTTGCTTGCATAGGAGATTGCATGATGCTTTTTATCTCTAGTTTGGCCAAGAACAGCCCCCACAAAGAAAATCACTAGCATCACACATTATCTCAAAAGGCAGCGTCCAATCAAGGGGTTGGATAATTGGCGCCGAGATGAGTGCATTCTTAAGGGTAGTGAAAGCAATCATGCATTCATCAAGAACTCAAAGGGTGCATCCTTCGCAAGCAGATTTGTAAGGGGTCTAGCAATTTGAGAGAAATCTTTGATAAACCGACGATAGAACCCCGCATGTCCTGCAAAGCCGCGAATGCCCCTAACATTCACAGGAGGTGGAAGCTTTTCTATAACTTCTAATTTAGCTTTGTCCACCTCTATCCCCCTTTCGTAAATCAAATGCCCCGTAACTATGCCTTCTCTAACCACGAAATGGCATTTCTCCCAATTGAGCACTAAATCATTTCCTTGACAACGTTGCAAGACTTTGTCTAAATTTTCTAAACAATGATCGAAGGTTTTTCCATAAACAGAGAAATCATCCATGAATACTTCCATAATCTCTTCGATCATGTCGAAAAGATAGACATCATGCAACGTTGAAAAGAAGCAGGTGCATTGCAAAGCCCAAAAGACATTCGTCGATAGGCGTAAGTTCCATAGGGGCATGTGAAAGTGGTTTTACTTTGATCGTCGGGATGGATGGGGATTTGATGATATCCTCGAATACCCATCAAGGAAACAAAAGAAAGAATTATTTGCCACCGTTCCAACATCTCATCGATGAAGGGCAGCGGAAAATGATCCTTCTTTGTAGCCTTGTTAAGTTTTCGGTAATCTATGCACATCCTCCATCCCGTGACTGGTGCGTTGAGGGATCAACTCATTTTTGTCATTATGGACGACCGTCATTCCTCCTTTCTTGGGTACGACCCGCACCGGACTCACCCACTCGCCGTGTGGAACAGATAGATAATGCCAGCATGTAAAAGTTTTAAGACCTCCTTTTTAACGACCTCCCGCATCGCATTGTTCAACCTCCTTTGAGGTTCCCTAGATGGTGTACTATCGGGGTCTATGGGAATGCGATGGGTGCAAAGAGCAGTGGCTGATTCCCTTGAGGTCTCCAAGCGAGTACCCAAAAACGGAGTGATGTTTTTCTAGCACGGCTAAGAGTTTTGCAGCTTCCTCCTCCGAAAGCTTGTCACTTATGATGACAGGGGTTTCGGGATTTCCGTGAAGAAAACGTAGCGCAAGCCCGGTGGAAGAGTTTTGAGCTCTACGGGAGGTGGCGTAGGTGTAAAAGTTTCTGGCAGCTCAAAAGTTTCCGCCGAATCATCCTCTTCTAAAATGAAATCAAGAGCATCTTCATCCAAGGATGATTCGGGGTTTTCATGAGGAAAAATTGCCATAACCTCCTCCATGCATTCTTCTTCCACAAGCGGCTCCTCAGCAAAAGAGTTTTGTGCATGAATGATAGGAAGAGAAAAAGTTTTCTTGCCGAGGGTGAAGTCTAAGGTTCCTCGAAGGTGATATCCCTAAGAAAAGCTTTTCTATGGGATGACCGACCAAAACATCGAAATCCAGGATTCCGAAAACGTGAAAGTCCAAGGAAACCTCTCGCTTCATTACGCTTAATGCAAACATCTCTAATGATCCCCAAACTCTCAAAATTGCCCTGTGGGGCTTTAAGGAGTTTGTCGAAGGTGCCCATGTCTCGTTTCCAAATAAAGTTGAAGCAAAAGATTCGGACATGATGTTGGCACCTACTAGAGGATTATAGAGAACATCTACCATTACTCCCCGAATTGAGCCACGAATGGTTGATCTAGGATGATCAAGTCGAAGAACTTCCGAAGAAAGTTCGTTTTCCATCAACCATTCATCGCTCATAATTGCCGTCAACTTCCGAACAGTTTTTAAGAGAAGAGATTTTTCAATAGGTTCTGGGGTTGGTGCAGGGAGTGCCGGTTTCTTTTGATAGGAGTAGTTCAAGGTGTTTCCAAAATCTTCAAAAATTTCTTCCTTGAACTCAAATGGGAAATCAAGAGGTTCATCTTCCTCTATCATTGTTCTTGTGTTAGATGAGGACTCGAGTGCTAGGTGCTCCATCATGGGCACCAAGTGTTGTGTCTCTTGCACAACGAGTTCCTCATCTTCCGACTCCGGCTCTACGAGTAAGTCAGCGGAAAAGGTGTGTTTTCCACAATTCGATCCAAAAGTTCGTGTGCTTCCGCTATGGTCTTATGAGAAAAAGATCCACCCGCGGCCGTGTCAAGATAAAGTGCGGTATCGTTGCTCAATCCCGAATAAAAGTGTTGTAATAAAACGGGTTCGGGGAGCAATAATTCTGGTCCGGAGTCCGTTAGAGAACGAACCGAATCCATGACGCACTTAAGGTTTCCTTTTCTTCTTGTCGAAAGCCTATTATTTCCGCTCGTAGAGAAGTGATACGAGATACGGGGAAGAATGCTAGACAAAATTTGTCTCGCAATTCTTTCCAATCACCGTTCACTCTCTTAGCGGTGTAAGTGTACCATTGCTTCGCCTTCTCATTGAGAGAGAAGGGAAACAACTTCCACTTCAATGTTTCTTGTGTCATGCCATGGATCAATCGGCATGAACACAAATGTTCAAACTCTCGCAAGTGTTCATAAGGATTTTCATGTTTAAAACCCGAAAAGGATAAACCTCTAATCATCGAAATGTAATCGGGGAGAACTCATAGCCAGGTGAAGAAATAGGTTGTGATGATGATGGTGGCTCTAAGAGTTCACCCCGTGGAGTGGAGAAAGATTGGATGGTTGGGTGTGACTCCATGATATGTTTTTGTGAAATTTTGAATGTAAGGAAAAAAATAAAAACAGAACGGTAAGTAAGATAGATTACGAGGGCAAACCTGATTCGTTACAAAGATAACAACCGTTCCCCGGCAACGGCGCCGTAAATGCTTGTTGGTATTTCTTACGTCACGAATAAATCCGCAAGCGCACGGAATACCGTTGTAGCACTTCACCCGGAGTATTCCAAGGTATCGTATTTATATCCGCTAGGAACAGAGTATTTCTGCAACAAGGTTAGTTTACCCAAGGACAACCAAGACAACGTAGCAAAATAGGGTCGAGAGGGTGACTCTTATCTATTTATCCTTTAAAGGTAGACGAACGCAAGCTAGACTTGTTTACTTCGGCACCGTCTTAGGCTTGGTCTCGCCAAGCCACTCCGGCCTACGAAAGCTCTACTATGTACCCGAACGTGGAGGGTTCCTTTGGATGACAGGGCTGTCACTTCCTCGCCACCTACCTCTACAAACCGTGGGGCACACAAAGAAACAAAGGCGATCTCCAGCCCTAGACACCACGTCTATGCTATTGACCACTACTCTAGCCTCGGCCTAGAACCGAGTTCGTAAAGCTAGAGCACTTCTTGCGAAGCGATGATCCCGTAAACAAGTATAACAAGAATTACGTCTAACACAAAGATATGTCACGATAGATAAGTAGATCACCACGTATAAATCACCAAAAAGAGTGTTTACACGCCAAGGTAAAAGAAAAGGAAATACTACTCCACTTTACAAAAGGGAGGAACACTCCTTCCTCTTCCTTGCCCTCTCTCCTATTCTACTAAGATACAAGAGGCCCTTGGCCTAAGGATGAGAGTTTTGTCTTGTATCTTGATGTTGGTGGTGTGTTGAGAGAGGGGGGTGTAGCCCTTTATTTATAGCCTTGGAAGGTCGGCAACTTGGAGGCGGTTCCGTACGTCGGTGGCATTAATTGCAGGTGGAACCGACCTCCGCACGTCGGTGACAAACCGCCGTAGAAAGATGGGCCGTGGGGCCCACTCGTCGGCTCGGCCGAACCCACTAGGGTGGTTCTGCCGAACCGGCCTCGGACTCCCCGGGCTTGATTCTTCTCTCGGTGCCTTCCCCGGCTGTGTACTCGGCCCAATCCACTTGCTTGGTTTGATGTTGAGGCTCGTTTTGTGGTTTTGGGCTTTTGGACTATATTCTTTAGTCCGGGGAAAATCCGTCGATTGCAAAGTCCATGTTTCGTGCATGTTTTCCCTCGTTTTCATATGAATTGCACCTCGCATTCATAATTTCACCAAGACTAGTGGAATTTGTTAGAAATAATCCCTATGTCTATTCTTGGTGATGGTGTTTGATTCAAAAAGATGCAACATGTTGACGGTAAAATTGGACCATAAGGACCGTCAACACCCCGCTTGAGCAAGTATTGAACAAGCACCGAGTGCATGCTAGTTTTATGGGAACTAGTAAACCTACGTAACCTTAATAGCTTGCAATGGCGTAGGTTACCCGAATCCTTGGTCGTAGGATCCGTTGGGGTGGACAGGTTCACGAGGTACTCGTTGGACGGCTGCCCACTCGAGGATTTGGACCCTACAAAGTTGTAGGATGTCATGGTGAACGGTTGATATACGTGTTCTTAAATGATGCGTATGTCGTGTACCTCGGGTTTTCCCAGCTGGTGATAAATCGATGCGTATCGCTGTCCCTCGCAGTAATGAGTACCGCTTGTGAACCGAGTCACATCGTAGTAACAACTTGAACGAAGCTTTAGATAATTATGGTTTCTGTGATGACTTTTACTTATGCTTTACAAGTATTTAAATCTTTCTTGATGCTAATGTATTTGTTACTTTTATGTACAAGTTAATAAATGCTAAAATCATGAAAGTAAGGATCAATGGCTTAGTCGTTGTTTTATTATCAAAACCAGCTACACCCTCTCGAGCCTTGCATGTCTAGGCGTCGGCCTTAGAGTGCCATGTTGACGCGTCGATCTTGCCGAGCTCTAGTTGCTCGGGCTTTGTGCCTTTGTTGTTTTGTTTCGGGTGATGCATTAGATTGCCCCGTTGGTGTTATGCCCTGGGATATGCAGATTCCGTAGGGCTGGACTTCCCACCGGGAGCCTAGTCTCGCCGCAAGAATGTGCTTGGCTACGTGATAATCCGTATGGGCTCGGATTTATCACCTTTTGTTGTATAATATCGTCGAGACGTATCAACGTTATGTTTGCTTCCGCACCTTTTCTAAACTTGAACTTGTTTAACTTCCGCTGCTCCGAACTTAATAATCTCGGATGTAAATTATGAAGTTCTTTCCACTCGTTGTAATATAAAGTTGGCCGCTTGTTGTATTATCAAGTGTCCGCTTAAACAAGCACCTCGGGAATCACGATCCGTGGGTCGGTCTCGTTGCGGTGGGACTTTATCCTGAGCCGACCAAGGGTGAGGCGGCACTCGGAGGTTGCTGCGTGGCACGACCTCACGAGGGCGCGCGGCCGGGACTTGCCGGAACGGCAGGGTGAGAGGCGGTACGGGAGTCGGTTCGGAGGGAGAGAGGAAGAAGAGATTGGCATCCGGCTTATTTTGCGATTTTTCCAAAAAGCCCCCTATGTTTTTAATTAATTGAAAAGCTTACTTCCAGAGCTCGGAAAAATTCCAAAAATTCCAGGGTTGTAAATGAAAACATTTCAAACATTTTTCTTTTTAGGTCCCAGTTCAGATTCCTAATATTTTTCAAATTTAAAATTCATGTTTAAATTAAAAAGAAAAGCTTTATTAATTTCTTGTAGGCATTTGTACAACGTCAAATAATTTAAAAGCAACTTTGTAAATCTTTTAGTTGCATGCTTAATCAGTAGAAATTGTTAAACAACATAATTTTCTTTTATTTAAATTCTTCTTCTAAGATCTTAATTTAACTTAGGTTAAATTTATCATTTTATGTGCATTTCTTAACAAAATTGAATATTTTTCCCAAATGCACATGATGACATGATGATGAATGACATGGAATGCACTTTGATTTGTTAGGGTTGTCACAGTTGTCCAAGAGAAAGAACATGTAGTTGCGCATCAATTGGTAGAAAAACGGAGGACAACGGCTCACCGAGACAGCTCCAATTTCAGTGCGCGGCAGAGAGACGACGGTGAGGTCGCAGTGAAGGAATCGACCTCGCCACGACGAAGCGGGGATGCTCAAGTTGTTTGGACAGGTGGGGGAGCTTCACGGGTTCTTGGCGGAGCTTCGGCGTGGTGGTGTGGACAGGGAGTGACCGAGGCGGCCGGACGACGAGCTCCGGGGCTTCCGACAATGGTGAGAGATGAAGAGGAAATGAGAGCCGGGAGGGAAGAGGATAGGGCCGAGCAAGGCCTTTATCCGGGCCGAGGCGGTAGCGGAGCACGCAAGCGGCTGCGCAAGCGGTACGTGGCTGCTGCGTGGCAGCTCGACGGGGAGGCGGTGCTCGCGGGCGGCGCCGAGGGCGCGGTGAGAGAGGGAGAGAGAAGAAGAGAGTGACGGCCGGGCCTAGCTCGGCCGTTTTGCAAAAAGGCCCTTCTCCTTTCGCAAAATTAAAAAGTGATCTTCCCGAGCTCCAAAAATTCCCAAATTTTTCAGGGTTGTTATTGAAAGTATTTTAGGCATTTTTCCTATTAAGTCCTGGTTAAAATTTTAAATCATTTTCGGATTAAAAATTCATAGCTAAATTAATAAAAGAAGCTTTGTTTATTTCTTGTAAATATTTTCACAAAGCAAAAATACTTTCAGGGGATTTTCATAAATCTTTATTTCTGATAATTAAGCCATAGAAAATGCTAAACCTATATTCTCCTCTTATTTAATTTCTTTTTAAGCACTTCCTTTCTTCTTTATCTATTTTGATATTTTATGTGTATGTTCTTAACATAAAATTTAATATCTTCACAAATGCAATAATGTGATGAAATGCTTATGATGACATGAAATGCATTTATTTTTCTCGAGAGTTGTTACAGCCCTCCCCTTACAGGAATCTCGTCCCGAGATTCACGATCGAAGCGACTATGCGATAGTGCTAAAGAACTCGGGGTAGTTTGAGCGAGAGAAACTCCTCTTGCTCCCAAGTAGCTTCAGCTTCCGAGTGATTACTCCATTGGATCTTGTAGAACTTTATAGTCCGATGTCGAGTCACCCTATCTTTGGTGTCAAGAACTTTAACCGGCCGTTCGTCATACGTTAAGTCCGGTCGTAACTATTCCACCTCGACTGTCGGTATATCCATTGGTGGTTTTAAACACTTCCTCGGTTGATATACATGAAATATGTTATGGATACCTGCCAAGTGTGAGGGCAATTCCGGACGGTATGCCACGGCTCCACATCTTTCCAGGATTGGAAACGGTCCAATGTATCGTGGTGCTAACTTGCCCTTGATTCCAAACCTTTGAACACCTTTGGTAGGAGATACTCGAAGATAGACTCGATCTCCCACCTGGAATACTAACTCCCGACGTCTTTTATCGGCATAACTAATCTGTCGAGACTTAGCCCTCTTAAGATTCTCGCTGAATGAGACGCACTTGTTCCTCCGCATCTTTTACTAGATCCGATCCGAAGATTACTCTTTCCCCACTTTCGGACCAATTCGGAGGTGTGCGGCAACTACGTCCATATAGAGCTTGGAACGGTGACATTCCGGCACTCTCTTGATAGCTGTTATTGTAGGAGAACTCGCTAACGGTAAACACTTCTCCCAATCTTTACCATAGGTCAAGACACATGCTCGAAGCATATCCTCAAGATATCGATTTATCCTTTCCGTCCGTCCATCCGTTTGAGGATGATATGCTCGAGCTTCGTATCAATCTTGTCCCCAATGATTCATGTAGTTGCTCCCAAAATCCGGAGACAAATGGCGTTCCTCTATCCGATATAATGGTCTTTGGCACTCCATGCAGACAGAGAATACGAGCGATGTACAGCTCGGCATACTTCTCGGTAGTGTAGCGAGTATGTACCGGTATGAAGTGAGCTGACTTCGTCAACCTGTCCACAATAACCCAGATTGAGTCAATGCTTTCGTGGGCTTAGCGGTAACCCAACGATGAAATCCATGCTGATGTCTTCCCACTTCCATTCACGAATACTCAAAGATTGTAAGGGTCCTGCTTGCTTCAAGTGCTCAGCTTTGACTCGTCGACGGACATCACACTCATTGACATACTTGGCTATTTCTCGCTTCATGCGTGTCCACCAAAATCTTTGCTTCGGATCTTGATATATCTTATTGGTTCCAGGATGAATAGAATACTTGGACATATGAGCTTCATCCATTATCTTCTTGCGAAGGGATAGGTCCTTTGGTACAACCAATCGATTCTTGAACCGGATAACTCCCTCGTCATCTTCTCTAAAGCATTTGACTTCGCTTTTCTTGAGTCGTCTTCTTATATGCCCCATACCAACACTTTTCTCGTTGAGCTGCTATCACTTCTTCACGAAGGGTAGGGATAAGAGCCGATTTGTCAATGCTCCATACGGAACAATCCGAAGATTCGGCTCTTCACTTTTTTGAGAGGATACTTGAATCAGGAGTTGAGCCATGAGATGATTGCAATGAACTTTGCGACTTAAAGCATCGGCTACCACGTTTGCCTTGCCCGGGTGATAGTGAATTTCTAGCTCATAATCCTTGATTAATTCCAACCATCTTCATTGACGCATATTTAGATCTGCTTGGGTGAAGATGTACTTAAGACTCTTGTGGTCCGTGTATAAATGTACCAAATTATCCAAAAGATAGTGCCTCCAACCCTTCAATGCAAGCACCACCGCTGCTAGTTCCGGATCATGGGTAGGATAGTGTTCCTCATGACGCCTTAGTTGTCGAGATGCATAGGCAATCACTCGACCTTCCCGTATTAGAATACATCCGAGTCATGTTCCCGATGCATCACAAGTATACATCAAAAGGCTTTGTCGATCCGGCTGAGCGAGTACTCGGAGCTGTTGTCAGCAATTTCCTTAATGTTCGAAAAGCTTCTTCACATTCTTTGCTCCATACATACTTCTTATCCTTTTCCAATAGTTTAGTCATTGGCTTGGCGATCTTCGAGAAGTTGGGAATAAATCTTCCGTAGTAACCAGCCAATCCTAAGAAACTTCGAATTTGCAAAACCGACTTTGGTGGCTCCCAATCCAAGTACTTCTTGAACTTTGTCGGGATCAACTCGCCACTCCTTCGGCTGATATCACATGACCTAGGAACGGCACTTCCTTCAGCCAAAACTCACACTTGCTAAACTTAGCATATAGCCGATGATCCCTTAATCGTTGCAACACCACTCGTAAGTGATTAGCATGTTCCTCTTCCGACTTGGAGTAGATCAAGATGTCGTCAATGAACACTACGACAAACTTGTCCAGCTCTAGCATGAATACGGAATTCATGAGATACATGAAGTGTGCTGGTGCATTAGTCAATCCAAAAGACATTACCGGATACTCATAAAGTTCATATCTCGTGGAGAATGCGGTCTTCGGTATGTCTTCGCCTCTTATCTTAATCTGGTGATATCCTGAGTGAAGATCTATCTTGGAGAACACTTTGGCTCCCATCGCTTGATCAAACAAGATATCAATCCTCGGAAGAGGGTACTTGTTCTTGATGGTAACCGAATTCGGAGGTCTATAATCCACACATAGCCTCGGTGTCTTGTCTTTCTTCTTCACGAACAAGGCCGGGCATCCCCGGGGTGATGAACTTGGTCGTATGTATCCCTTGTCCAATAATTCCTTTAATTGTACCTTCAACTCGCCAGCTCATGTGGCGGCATCCGATATGGCCTTCTTGATATTGGTGCTGTTCCAGGTTGTAGCTCTATCTTAAACTCTACCGCTCGGTCCGGCGGTAGTCCCGGCAAGTTGTCCGGAAAGACATCCGGGTACTCACGGACTATGGGTATATCTTCCGGACTCTTACCTACAACCTTATTCACCATTGGCAGCATAGTTTGATGAAGAGTTAAGAATAAGCAATCTCGACCATGAACAGGAGAGTTCGGATATACGGCTCGAGAAGCTATATCCAATACCGCCTTATGGAAATCCATCCATTGCATGCCAATAATTACATCTAACCCTTGCCCGTCCAATATGATTAACGAAGTGGAATAAACCTTGCTACCCAATCTTAATGGCATATTGGCAGCTGCTTCATTTGTAAGAATTTTACCCCTGTGTCTTGAGATAATATGTGTCCATGTCAACTTAGATGGTGTGATGCAATGCCTAGTAATATATGACCTCGTCGATGAAATTATGCGTAGCTCCCGAATAAAATAAAACCATAGCAGGATGATCAGCGATAGAAAACATACCCGCTAAGGTTTGTCCTCCATCGGGTAGCTCCTCGCCCGTAGTAAAGTTGGCACGGCCGGTCTTCACCGGTGTATTCTTGGCTGGTGCTCTCGGCTGATTCTGCGGCTGTCCTTGAGGTCTAGGTGCATATGGTGCCTTCCGAGGATATGGACAACTGCAGTAATAATGCCCCGGACGGCCACAATTAAAACATGGCGGTCCATTCCGTTGCGGTGCTTGATTCGCTGGATCGGGATTCCGAGTATTCTGCTGCCGATAGGGCGGACGATATTGATTCGACCGCTGTTGCTGAGGTTGTTGTGGTGGCTGAGATTGCCGGTAGTAATTTGGATGAGAAGGCGTGTGCTGATAACGCCGACCTGATGGTGCAGTGTAGACCAGCCTATACTTTGACGGTCCACCACTTCCTTGTCCGAGTAGCCGGCCTCTTCTTGTTCTTCTCCGTCCGATGAAGACGGATAGAATCTTCCAGCGGGATAGCGTCACTCACAAAGTCGGTGAAGCTATCGGTCTTGTTTAGCACCGAGCGGGACTCGCAGCTTGGTATTCATTCCTTCCTTGGACAGGTTCTTCTTCTTAGCATCCCTGTCAACATGTTCCGGAGCGTATCGAGCAAGACGGTTGAATACCTTGGAGTAGGTATGCACATTCATGTCACCTTGCTTCAGGGATAAGAACTCCTTCCTCTTCTCGATTCATTAAACCTTCCGGAATATGGTGCTCCCCGAAGGCTTTGGTGAACTCGGCCCTCGAAATTTGATGTCCTGGAGGAAACATCGCCTTGTAATTGGCCCACCATGCTCCAACAAACCCTTGTAGTTGCTGGGAAGCGAAAAGTGTCTTCTCGATGATCGGTGC
This sequence comes from Chloris gayana, assembly GCA_031894775.1. Lineage (NCBI taxonomy): Eukaryota > Viridiplantae > Streptophyta > Magnoliopsida > Poales > Poaceae > Chloris > Chloris gayana. Next base: position 116,405 of record JAUNZO010004068.1, on the reverse strand, counting down.
ATGGAAACAGCTCCAGCTTTGACTCAATGGTGCGAAGCCAATGGTCAGCCTCCAATGGTTCTCCCGCATCCGAGAAAGTCGGAGGGCGAACCGATAAGAAGTCCGAGAAAGTCACCCTTTCTTCCGGGGCATTCCGGCCTTGGTGACGTTCCCGTGGAGTAGTGTTACGGACCAATTGCTCCAATAATTCTCGCTGCTCCGCGCGAGAATCCAAGATACAGCTGCGATGGCCTCGTGCCAATGTCGGGGGTGGTGGTGGTGTTTCCGCCCTGCGTTGAGAACTCTCTCGGCTCATCACGTCTCCTTGTTCCCACCATTATGTCCAAGAAAATTTTACGTTAGACATCTTCATTCCAACATAACAATGGAAGAAACAGGAATACATGAATGAGGAACTCCAAATGAAACTTATGCAACAACCATCTTTATTAGAACAACCACCAAATCCATAAATACGTGCTCATACATCCCCGTTACAACGATTCCTAAGATACACTCATGCGTGGTTACATCACGCTCGTTATTTAACTAGCGCCTAATTTACATACTAGTTTTCTCACTTGCTACTAGCTAGCACTCTACTCTTCTTCACGAAGCCCGGACGTCACTTCTCGGCTCATGGAACTGCCTGTCTCGGATTCTCGCATCCTCTAGTTGTGGAATATCCGTGAAGTCTATGACGGAATCCACGTCCATTATCTCTTCAGGATTCTCCTCTTCGTCTTCGATTCAGCCTCCATAGGATTTTCCTGCACTATCTGGTTCATCCTCGGGAGGTTGCTGTCCTATTGCTGCATTCAGTATCGCATTGTGTGCCTCGCAGTAGATCTTGTTCTAACCGAGTGATCGGGACATGTGCGTTTGCCACCTGTTGATCCTTAAATTGAATTTGCTGCTCCTTGTTTAGCAACTGCGCCTCTCTAAGTGCTAACAACTCCTCCTTTTCCTGTAGTTGTCTCTCCAGCCGGACTATACGAACATCCTCCCTTTGTCCTCTTACTTCACTAACACCGGCACTCGTGCTGTCCATCTCTCGTGGAGAAGTAAGAATATCGGATACAAGCAGAACTAATCCTATTATTTCAGCAATTCTTTTATTCTAGCAACTGCATAGATATATTACTACCACTTCATTTTCATTATTTACTGTTTGTACAACTCAAACCCACTTTTCATACACTCCCATCCGGCCAACACCTACTAGTACCCTATCTACATCCGACCTATGTCAGCAAAATGTGGCTATCCTCCTACATCGGTGAAGTCACAACACAACTAGGCTGACGGCGCGTGGCTGTTAGCGTCCGACTCGACGTCCTCTCGCTGGTGAGGCGGGTGGTGGCTCGTAGTCCATCCCAGCAGACCTCCTCGGCGTCATCCGGTGGACCATGCTGCTGCTGCTGCTGCAACCGCTGGAACTGCTCAAGTAGATCGTCGTGGTCGTGGATCGGTGCGTGGTGTGCGTCGGCTACCCCGTCAAACATCGCCTCAAGCTCAGCCATCTGGTCCTCGCACCACGACTAGCGTCTCCACGGCGTGGTTACGCTGCGCCGTCATCTCGACCAACCGTAGCTCGTGCTCCTCGTCCGCCTCGCGAGCGGCGTCCGGCTCCTCGGTGACCGTGGTCAGCCGTGCGTCCAACGCTATAGCCGCCTCGCGAAACCCGTCACGATCCCGGGCCACCTCCACTAGCTGCTCCTCCAGCTCGGCGTTCTCGGCGTGGGACCTCCGAACCTCCCGGCAGTCTACTCGACAGCGGTTCTTCCAAGCGCCAAGCCGTCGGTCCCGGCTCGTGTCCGCAACTCCAGCACCGTGAACCCGCTGCTCCAGCTTTGCGACGCGTGCAACCCGTGTGTCCTCCTCCTCCCGAGCGCGCTTCCTACCGCGATTCATCGGCATCTGCAGGGAACATGTTTAAACGAGTTAAACACTTCTTCCCACGTAAGAAAACGAACAGAAACAACCAATACGAGACTACGAAACTAGCTAAGTATATACCCCCAATATTTATTTAGCACCCAATATGACATGATGCATGCTCGTAAACTAACTATACGTACTATAGTATATAAAACTATGACGGATAGTTAGCACTTTCCAAAACCCGAACTTCGAACAGCTTAGTAAAAATCTAACTATTCTACATCCTTATAGGGCTCCGCACTCTCTCGTGTTCTAGCATACTAACGTGTTAAGTTTTGAAAACGAGCTTCTAATGATGTACTCGTTGCCTCCGAACCGCTCCGATACCAGCTGTAACATCCCCTCCGGGACACCCCGAAATCGGTACAGAGGAACACTCGACGAAGCGAGTTACAACAGAAACATCATCTCATACAAGCCGAATATATACATCATGGTATAATACAACCAGGTTTTTGAAATTCAAACATTCGTGCAGAGGAAATATAACATTATTGAAGTTTAACATCCTACGAGTATTCAGCGGAAGCTTGTACTTTATACACAAAAGACTAACAACGATCAACGTGATGTACCGAGCCCGTCATACATCACGGTCCTTTCTCTTCACGGCGTGTGGATACGTTCCCACCGAAGGGAACCTCCCTCAGGACACCGCTCCTCTTCCGGGAAGCTACCATTCAAGTCGTGGTAGTACGACTCATTCCCCGAAAGATAATGAACAAACCCCGAGTATGCTAATACTCAGCAAGACCGACCCGTCAACATGGCACGCTAAGGCCGACGCCTAGTATGCAAAGGCTCTTTGGCTATGGGGTTTACTCCTTTGCGAAAACAGCATTAAAGGGTGGGTCCTTACTTTCAATATTTTAGCTCATGTTAAGTTCATTAACCTTGGTATTTGCAGCCTATCACTATTGCAATCAAGTTTTCAAGACAAGATAAAATAGATCATTAATCCTATCATCTCTCATCTTCATCTTCCATATACTATACTACGATGTGACGAGCTAAACAAGCGGTACTCATTATCGCGAGGGACAGCGATTCGAATCGATTTATACCAGCTGGCAAAATCCGACTACACGACGTATACGCACCGCACCGGTCGTATACGACAACTTTTCCCGCTAGCACCCGACGAAGACTAGCCATTTCCAACTCCCCGGGGAGTATGGCGACTCCACGACTTCCCTCATGGCCGACCCATCTCCCTCCCGTGAGACTATCCTCTCACTAACAACCAAGCAAAGAGAGCCGGCTACGCTACATCTCTCGGGGCGATAGGGTACGTCGCCTTGCCGGGCCCATGATACCAGCATGTAGTACGGTACGTTCAAACTTGTTCAACTAAGCCGACAACGGTACGGTCCTTGACCGACACGCACGGGGCTACCACCTTGCAAGACCTCATCTCCGTCTTGCCCTTTCTCCTACGGGGCCCGTCCGGTCTCAACTTCATTAACACTCTCTTCATCTTTAGTGTTAACACATCAACCCTTAAAGCCTCCATGCTTTAAGATTCCCTAACACATCTACCGTTGCGACTATGAATTAAGCTTAGCCTCTATTGAGCTACCTGTACTCAAGATAGTATAAACATACGGAAACCTACCATAATGCAACTAGGGTATCAATCATTCCCGAACACCTAATGCACAAACATAACCGTACTATGTGATAAAATAAACTATTTAAAAACATAGGTAGGATGCACCGGGCTTGGCTTGATACGGTTCGGAGTTAGCTTCTTCGGCGCGTGGGTCGACCTCGAGATTCCCGTCTCCCGACTCGACCTCGGTGGAACCTCGATCACCTCAGGACCTAGGTCGACCAACAATGCGTTGCGAATCACAAACATGTATGCATGAATGCTCATGATAAAATTATGCATGTTTTTCTTAATTAAGTCCAATAATTAACAATTAATGATTAATGCTTCATCACCTTGGTTAATTAATAAATCAGGAATAAGCATGTTCATTAAGCAATAATTAACAATTGATTATGCTGATTAATAAATGTTTAATCAAGGTTATTAATTAGTCCTGTTCCTTAATCAATTAATTAAGTTCACTAATTACTTAGGTTTAATATTTAATCATCATTCTTGTTTATTAAGCAATAAATAAATCATTACTTTAAAGGACATGTGATAATAGGCTAATAGATTGGAATCACATCAAATAATAAAGTTTAAGTTTAATTTTGGAAACCAATTTTCATACTTAATTTCGTCTGCAGTATCTCCTTCATCTAATTAAATTATTTTTCTCCATTAAACATTTAATTAACATAAAATAATAGCTTTTCTTTAAATAAAGAAAGTGATTAAATACTATTCATAAAATAAATTTACTCAAAATAACTATTTTATTTCACAAATAAATAGATCTTATTTTTCTGAGTCTAACAAACTTGGTTTGGCATTTTTCCGATTTTTTATGAATTTTCTACGAATTTTTGAAATTTGAAATGGGCTCGTGCCACATACTCGGGCCACAGGGTGGCCACACCGGATCCGCACGTGGCCACACGCGATCCCGCGCGTGTGGCCCGTGATGTGGCACCACCGTGGCGGCGAGCCCGCGGCGGCGCGGCCACCGGAGTTGGCCGCCGGTGCGCTAAACCTCGCCGCGATACCACCTACAAGAGCTACTCGACCCGGCGGACTCAACCATGGTGACCAAATAGCATGAGCTCCCACCGAAGCACGCCGGCGGCGAGGGATGGCCATGGCAGAGGCTTCGGCATGGCGGGGAACTCGCCCGAGCACCCAACAATTGGGGAAACTGCTACGGACAGCATGTACGGACCCTAAACAAGCCCGTACGATGACCCTAGGAGCATGAGCACGGTCGGAGGGTAGAGCTCACCGTGGAAGTGCGGGCGGCGGCGGACCGAGCTCCGGGGAAGAACGGCGATTGCTCTGTTCTCTCGCGAATTAACTCGATGATGAGTTGCGCATCAATTGGTAGAAAAACGGAGGACAACGGCTCACCGGATAGCACCAATTTCAGTGCGTGGCGGAGAGACGACGGTGAGGTCGCAGTGAAGGAATCGACCTCGCCACGACGAAGCGGGGATGCTCAAGTTGTTTGGACGGGTGGGGAGCTTCACGGGTTCTTGGCGGAGCTTCCGGCGTGGTGGTGTGGACGGGGAGTGACCGAGGCGGCCGGACGACGAGCTCTAGGGGCTTCCGGCAATGGTGACAGATGAAGAGGAAATGAGAGCAGGGAGGGAAGAGGATAGGGCCGAGCAAGGCCTTTATCCGGCCGGAGGCGGTAGCGGAGCACGCAAGCAGCTGCGCAACCAGCCTGCGTGGCTGCTGCGTGGCAGCTCGACGGGGAGGCGGTGCTCGCGGGAGGCGCCGAGGGCGCGGTGAGAGAGGGAGAGAGAAGAAGAGAGTGACGGCTGGGCCCGGACCGGCCGTTTTGCAAAAAGGCCCTTCTCCTTTCGCGAAATTAAAAAGTGATCTTCCCGAGCTCCAAAAATTCCCAAATTTTTCAGGGTTGTTATTGAAAGTATTTTAGGCATTTTTCCTATTAAGACCAGGTTAAAATTCCAAATCATTTTCGGATTAAAAATTCATAGCTAAATTAATAAAAGAAGCTTTGTTTATTTCTTGTAAATATTTCACAAAGCAAAAATACTTTCAGGGGATTTTCATGAATCTTTATTTCTGATAATTAAGCCATAGAAAATGCTAAACCTATATTCTCCTCTTATTTAATTTCTTTTTAAGCACTTCCTTTCTTCTTTATCTATTTTGATATTTTATGTGTATGTTCTTAACATAAAATTTAATATCTTCACAAATGCAATAATGTGATGAAATGCTCATGATGACGTGCAATGCATTTATTTTTCCGAGAGTTGTTATAATGTACTTCTTAAATTGTTTTTACGTATACAATGGACTAGGAGCTAGGTCTCGGCTCCGCTTGATGTACTCGGTGCTTCCGGCCTTGGGTGCGGCGACAGAGGAGAAGTCCACGTGATTTGGATAATCACGGGGCTCTTTTCCCAATTGTGATGCCCGGTCCGAGTGTTCGACGCTCGATCGTTAAGCATTTTTAGCCCGTAATATATGATTTCTGGAGTGATTTATACAATAAACCGATCGGGTTGAAGACTTCTGTCTGATCGATTGGTTAACCTTAGGCCCTGGATGTTAATCATTCGGCTGATAATAGGTCTGAAAATTTCGAGTTTATTGTGTGAATTTTGGTGACTGATTTGATCAGTTAGAAATTTAGATTTGAGCGATATTCGATAAGCGGAATCTCGCTTATGACCGATGCGAATCACCAAGATTATGAGATTTGACACCGGTCCGGACCGATCGAAAAGTATGTTCTTGGCGGAAGATGTTAAGAGTTACAGAGGAATGGTCGACGTGATTTGAATAATCACGGGGTCATTTTGCAAATGTTTGAGCGGTCCGAGGTATGGAGTGCCCAATCGCGATAACATTGGAATATCAAATTAGATTGTTTGAGGAAATTGAATAATGAGATCGGTTAGATCAAAGACAAATTAGGTCTTTGTAACAACTCTCGTAAAAATAAATGCATTTCATGTCATCATGAGCATTTCATCACATAATTGCAATTGTGAAGATATTAAATTTTATGTTAAGAACATATGCATAAAATATCAAAATAGATAAAGAAGAAAGGAAGTGCTTAAAAAGAAATTAAATAAGAGGAAAATATATGTTTAACATTTTCTATTGCTTAAACATTATAAATAAAGATTTATAGAAGTCCCCTGAAATTATTTTTCTTTGTCAAAATATTTACAAGAAATAAACAAATCTTCTTTTATTAATTTAGCTATGAATTTTTAATCCGAAATTGAATTGGAATCTTAACCTGGACTTAATAGGAAAAATGCTTAAAATACTTTCATTAACAACCCTGAAAAATTTGGAAATTTTTGGAGCACCGTAAAGCCACTTTTTAATTTTTCGAAAGCCGAGGGGCGTTTTGCAAAGTTTCCAGTGGCTGGCCCCGGCGCCGGTCCCTTCTTCTCTCTCTCTCTCTCACCGCGCTCTCGGCGCCGCCCGCGGAACTGCCTTCCGGCGGCGTCGCCACGCAGCAGGCACGCAGCTGCTTGCGCAGCTGCCCGCTCGGCGCCCTTGCCGCCTCTCCGGGCAGGATGAAAGCCCCTCCCGGCCTCACGTTCCCTTCTTCTTCCTCTCATTTCACTCCGCGCCTCACCGTTCCCCCGCCGCCTCCGGTGCAGCGCCGCCAGGCCGCTCCGGTTCCTCCCCGTCCAAGCCACCACCCCCGTAAGCTCCGCAAGGGTCCTCGCGAAGCTCCACGACCCGTTCAATTTGCTTGAGCCGTCCTACTTCGTCGTGGCGAGCTCGTCCTCTCCTCTCGCGACCTCACCGTCGTTCCTCCGCCGTGTCTCGCGAATTTGTGAGCTGTGGTGAGCCACTCATCCTTTTTCTTCTTTCCAGTGATGCGCAAGATGATGCTTGTCATGTTTGACAACTCACTCGCGAGCTTGTTCCTCAGGTCGTCGCGGATTTCGTCATCTTCCGGAGCTCCATTCACCGCCGCCGCACCCTCCACGGTGAGCAACCATCTCCGGCCGTTGCCAAGATCACCCAACCACTCCACTCTCTTACTCATGCTCGTAGTACGTGTCGGCAGGTTTTTCCCCAAATTTTGTTCACCGTGATGAGCTCACGCCGTGGTCGAAGCTCCGCCGCGTCCGGACCTCGCCGTCGGCGTGTCTCCGGCCGATCTCATGTGAGCTCGTCCACACCCTCGTGTTTGCCATACCGAGTAGAACATTTTAGTGGTCTCGCGGCGAGCTTTGGGCCAAGTTCGGCCAGGTCCGGTGAGCGCGCCGCCGCGGACTCGCCGCCGCGGTGGTGCCACACCGCGGGCCACACACGCGCGGGATCGCGTGTGGCCACGTCGGGATCTCGTGCGGCCAACCCCGTGGCCTCGCGTGTGGCACAGAACCCTATTTGATTTTCGAAATTCGTAGAAAATTCATTAAAAATCAGAAAAATACAAGACCAACTTTGTTAGACTCGGAAAAATAAGAGTTATTTGTTTATGAAATAAAATATGTATTTTAAGTAATTTTATTTTATAATTAGTATTAATCTCTTCTTGGTTTAAAAAAGCTATTATTTTATGCTAATTAAATGTTTAATTAAGGAAAATAATTTAATTAGATGAAGGAGATATCATGAGATGAAATTAATTATGAAATTTATATTTCAAAATTAAACTTAAACTCCATCATTCCATGTGATTCCAATTTATTAGCCTATTATCACATATCATTTAAGTAATGATTATTTGTTGTTTGATAAACAGGAATAATCATTCATTACTAAACCTAAGTAATTGGTAGTAATGAATTTGATTAATTATTAATTAAGGACCAGGATTAATTAATAATTACTAACCAGGTTTGAACATTAATTAATGAGCATAACCAATTGATAATTTCGCTTAATGAACTCGCTTAATTATGAATTGTTAATTAACCAACATGATGGAGTATTAGTTATTAATTATTAATTACTGATTTTGGAACATAAGTAATTAGTACTTAATAACCATGATTAAACATTATTTACTAAGCATAATTAAGCACTAATTATTAGTTAATGAACGTAATTAATACTCTCTTGCATGACCATATCATATTCATTCATGCATGCATGATTGTGATTCGCAACGCATTGTTGGTCGACCTAGGTTCTGAAGTGATTGAGGTTCCGCCGAGGTCGAGTCGGAGACGGAATCTCGAAGTCGACCCGCACGCCGAGGAAGCTAACACCGACTCGTATCAAGGCAAGCCCCGGTGCATCCTACCTATGTTTTAAATGTTTTCTTTTATCACATAGTTAAGTTATGGTTGTGCATTAAGTGCTAGGGAATGGTTGATACCCTAGATGCATTGAGATAGGTTTCTATTTGTTTATACTATACTCGGTACGGATAGCTCAATAGACGCTAAGCTTAATTCATAGTCGCAACGGTAGATGTTTTAGGAAATCTTAAAGCATGGAGGCTTTAAGGGTTGATGTGTTAACACTAAAGATGAAGAGAGTGTTAATGAAGTTGAGACCGGACGGGCCCCGTAGGAGAAAGGGCAAGACGAAGATGAGGTCTTGCAAGGTGGTAGTCCCGTCCGTGTCTGGTCAAGGACCGTACCGTTGTCGGCTTAGTTGAACAAGTTTGAACGTACCGTACTACATGCTGGTATCATGGGCCCCGCAAGCCGATGTACCATATCGCCCCGCAGATGTAGCGTAGCTAGCTCTCTTTTGCCGGCTGTTAGTGAGAGGTTAGTCTCACGGGAGGGAGATGGGTCGGCCACGAGGGAAGTCGTGGAGTCGCCATACTCCCGGGGAGTTGGAAATGGCTAGTCTTCCGTCAGTGCTAGCGGGAAAGTTGTCGTATACGACCGACTGTAGTGCGTATACGTCGTGTAGTCGGGTTTGGCCAGCTGGTGTAAATCGATTCGATTCGCTGTCCCTCGCAGTAATGAGTACCGCTTGTTTAGCTCGTCACATCGTAGTAAATTATATGGAAGATGAAGATGAGAGATGAGAGGATTAATGATCTATTTTATATTGTCTTGCAAACTTGATTGCAATAGTGATAGGCTGCAAATGTCAAGGCTAATGGACTTAATACCGAGCTAAAATATTGAAAGTAAGGATCCCCTTTTAATGCTGTTTTCGCAAAGGAGTAAACCTCACAACCGGAAAGCCTTTGCATACTAGGCGTCGGCCTTAGCGTGCCATGTTGACAGGTCAGTCTTGCCGAGTATTATAATACTCAGTGGTTTGTTCGTTATCTTTCAGGGAACGAGTCGTACTACCACGACTTGTATGGCAGCTTCCGGAAGAGGAGCAATGCTCCGGACAGAGGTTCCCTTCAGTGGAAACGTATCCCCACTCCGTGAAGAGGAAGGACCGTGATGTACGACGGGCTCAAGACATCACGTTAATTGGTCTTTTGTTGTATAATGGTAGAAGCTTCCGCTGAATACTCATAGGATGTTAAACTTCAATAATGTTATATTTCCACCGCACGAATGTTTGTATTTTGAAAACTTGGTTGTATGATACCATCATGTATATATTCGCGCTTGTATGAGATGATGTTCCTGTTGTAACTCACTTCGTCGAGTGTCCCTCTGTACCGATTCCCGGGTATCCCGGAGGGGATGTCACAGCTGGTATCGTAGCGGTTCGGAGGCAACAAGCACATCATTACAAGCCTATTTTCAAAACTTAACACGTTAGTACGTTAGACAACGAGAGAGTACGGAGCCCTATAAGGATGTAGAATAGTTAGATTCTTACTAACCGTTCGACGTTCGGGTTTTGGGATGTGCTAACTGTTCGTCGTAGTTTTATATGCTATAGTACGTATAGTTAGTTTACGAGCATGCATCATGTCATATTTGGGTGCTAAATAATGTGGGGGTATATACTTAGCTAGTTTTGTAGTACTCGTATAGGTTGTTTCTGTTCGTTTTCTTCGTGGGAAGAAGTGTTTAACTCGTTTAAACATGTTCCATGCAGATGCCGATGACTCGCGATAGGAAGCGCGCTCAGGAGGAGGAGGACACACGGGCTGCACAGGTCGCAGAGTTGGAGCAGCGGGTCCACAAGCCTGGAGTTGCGGACGCAGAGTCGGGACCGACAGCCTTGGCGCTTGGAAGAACCGCCGTCGTGTGGACTGCCGGGAGGTTCGCAGGTCCCACGCCAGGATCGCCGAGCTGGAGGAGCAGCTAGTGGAGGTTGCCCAGGACCGTGACGGGTTTCGCGGGGCAGCAATAGCGTTGGACGCACAGCTGACCACGGTCACCGAGGAGCGAGACGCCACGCGCGAGGCGACGAGGAGCACGAGCTACGCTTGGCCGAGATGACAGCGCAGCGTAACCACGCCGTGGAGACGCCGGTCGTGGTGCAGGACCGGATGGCTGAGCTTGAGGCGATGTTTGACGGGGTAGCCGACGCACACCGCGCCCCGATCCACGACCACGACGACCTACTTGAGCAGTTCCAGCAGTTGCAGCAGCAGCAGCAGGGTCCACCCAACGACGCCGAGGAGGTCTCTCGGGATGGACTACGAGCCACCACCCGCCTCACCAGCGAGAGGACGTCGAGTCGGACGCCGACAGCCACGCGCTGTCGGCTTAGTTGTGTTATGACTTTACCGATGTAGGAGGGTAGCCACATTTTGTTGACATAGGTCGGATGTAGATATGGTAATGGTAGGTGTTGGGCAGATGGCGAGTGTATGAAAAGTGGGTTTGAGTTGTACAAACAATAAATAATGAAAAAGCAGTGGTAGTAATATATCTATGCAATTGCTAGAATAAAAGAATTGCTGAAATAATAGGAATAGTTTCTGCTTAGTATCTGATATTCTTACTTCTCCACAAAGATGGACAAGCACGAGTACCGGTGTGAGTGAAGTAAGAGGACAAAGGGAGGATGTTCGTGTAGCAAGGCTGGAGAGACAGCTGCAGGAAATGGATGAGTTGTTAGCACTTAGAGAGGCGCAGCTTGTTAAACAAGGAACAACAGGTTCAATTTAAGGATCAACAGCTAGCAAACGCACATGCCCTGATCGCTCGCTTAGAGCAAGATCTACCGCAGTGCACACAATGCGATACTCGGATGTAGCAATAGGACAGCAACCTCCTTAGGATGAACCAGTAGTGCAGGAGAATCCTATGGAGGCTGAATCTGAAGAAGAAGAGGAGGATCCTCGAAGAGATAATGGACGTGGATTCCGTCATAGACTTCACGGAGATTCCACAACCGGAAGATGCGGAATCCGAGACAGGTAGTTCTATGAGCCAGGAAGTGACGTCCAGTGCTTCGTGAAGAAGAGTAGAGTGCTAGCTAGTAGCAAGTGAGGAAAACTAGTATGTAAATTAGGCGCTAGTTAAATAGTGAGCGTGATGTAACCACGCAAGAGTGTATCTAGGCGCTAGTTAAATAATGAGCGTGATGTAACCACGCAAGAGTGTATCTTAGGAATCGTTGTAATGTGGATGTATGAGCACGTGTTTATGGATTTAGTGGTTGTTCTAATAAAGATGGTTGTTGCATAAGATTCAATTGAAATTCCTCATTCATGTATTCCTGTTTCTTCCATTATTATGTTGGAATGAAGATGTCTAACGTAAAATTTTCTTGGACAGAATGGTTGGAACAAGGAGACGTGATGAGCCGGAGAGTTCTCAACGCGGGGCGGAAACACCACCACCACCCCCGACACCGGCGCGGGCCATCGCCGCTGATCTGGATTCTCGCGCGGAGCAGCGAGAATTATTGGAGCAATTGGTCCGCAACACCGCTCCACAGGAACGTCACCAAGGCCGGAATGCTCCGTAAGAAAGGGTGACTTTCTCGGACTTCTTATCGGTTCGCCCCCGGTCTTCTCGGATACGGGTGAACCCTTGGAAGCCGATAACCGGCTTCGCACCATCGAGTCGAAGCTGGAATTGTTTCCATGCACGGATCATCGGAAGACCCTCTTCGCTTCCCAAGCAATTGCAAGGATTTGCTGGAGCGTGGTGGGCCAATTACAAAGCAATGTTTCCTCCAGGACATCAAATTTCATGGGCAGAGTTCACCAAGGCCTTCGGAGAGCACCATATCCCGAAGGTTTAATGAATCGAAGAGGAAGGAGTTCTTATCCCCGAAGCAAGGCGACATGAATGTGCATACCTACTCCAAGGTATTCAACCGTCTTGCTCAAGCACGCTCCCGAACATGTGGACACGGATGCCAAGAGAAGAATCTGTTCAAGGAAGGAATGAGTACCAAGCTGCGATCACGCCTCGGTGCTAAACAAGACCGATAGCTTCACCGACTTTGTGAGTGACGCTATCGCGCCGGAAGATTCAATCCGTCTTCACCGGACGGAGAAGAACAAGAAGAGGCCGGCTACTTGACAAGGAAGTCGCGGACCATCGAAGTACAGAGCTGGTCTACACCGCACCGTCAGTCAGCGTTATCAGCACACGCCTTCTCGTCCAAATTTCTACCGGCAGTCTCAGCCACCTCAACAACCTCAGCAACAGCGGCCGAATCAATATCGTCCGCCCTATCAGCAGCAGAATACTCGGAATCCCAGTGCCGGCGAATCAAGCACCACAACAGAATGGACCGCCATGTTTCAATTGTGGCCGTCCAGGGCATTATTACCGCAGCTTGTCCATATCCTCGTAAGGCACCATATGCACCTAGACCTCAAGGACAGCCGCAGAATCAGCCGAGGGCACCAGCCAAGAATACACCAGTGAAGACCGGCCGTGCCAACTTTACTACGGCCGAGGAGCTACCCGAAGGAGGACAAATCTTAGCGGGTATGTTTTCTATCGCTGATCATCCTGCTATGGTTTTATTTGATTCGGGAGCTACGCATAATTTCATCAGCAAGTCATATGTTGCTAAGCATCGCATCATGCCATCCAAGTTGCTATGTGCTCATATCATTTCAACACCTGGGGTTAGGATTCTTACTAATGAAGAAGCTACCAATATGCCATTAAGATTGGGTAGTAAGGTTTATTCCACTTCGTTAATCATATTGGATGGGCAAGGGTTAGATGCAATTATTGGCATGCAATGGATGGATTTCCATACGGCAAGTATTGGATATAGCATCTCGAGCCGTATATCCGAACTCTCCTGTTCATGGTCGAGATTGCTTATTCTTAACTCTTCCTCAAACTATGTTGCCAATGGTGAATAAGGTTGTAGGTAAAAGTCTAGAAGATATACCTATAGTCCGTGAGTACCCGGATGTCTTTCCGCACGACTTGCCGTGGCTACCGCCGCACAGCAGCGGTAGAGTTTAAGATAGAGTTACAGAATAGAACAGCACCAATATCAAGGAGGCCGTATTGGATGTCGCCAAACGAGCTAGCAGAATTGAAGGTGCAACTAAAGGAGTTATTGGACAAAGGATATATACGTCCAAGTTCATCGCTATGGGGATGCCCGACCTTGTTCGTAAAGAGCAAAGACAAGACACCGAGGCTATGTGTGGATTATAGACCTCCGAATTCGGTTACCATCAAGAACAAGTACCCTCTTCCGAGGATTAATATCTTGTTTGATCAACCGATGGGAGCCAAAGTCTTATCCAAGATAGATCTTCGCTCAGGATATCACCAGATTAAGATAAGAGCCGAAGACATATCGAAGACCGCATTCTCCACGAGATATGGACTTTATGAGTATCCGGTAATGTCTTTTGGATTGACTAATGCACCAAGCACACTTCATGTACCTCATGAATTCCGTGTTCATGCCTCGAGCTGGGCAAGTTTGTCGTAGTATTCATCGACGACATTTTGATATACTCTAAGTCGAAGAGGAACATGCCAGTCATTTAAGGGTTGTGCTACAAAGGCTCAGTGGATCATCGGTTATATGTTAAGTTTAGCAAGTGTGAGTTTTGGTCGAAGGAAGTGCCGTTCCTAGGTCATGTGATATCAGCCGAAGGAGTGGCCGTTGATCCTGGCAAAGTTCAAGAAGTACTAGATTGGGAGCCGCCGAAGTCGGTTTCGCAAATCCGAAGTTTCTTAGGATTGGCTGGTTACTACGTAAGATTTATTCCCAACTTTTCAAAGATCGCCAAGCCAATGACCAAGCTATTGGAAAAGGATAAGAAGTATGTATGGAGCAAAGAATGTGAAGTGGCTTTTCGAACATTAAGGAAATTGCTGACAACAGCTCCAGTACTCGCTCAGCCAGATCCGACAAAGCCTTTTGATGTATACTCGTGATGCATCCGGAACAGGACTCGGGTGTGTTCTAATGCAGGAAGGTCGAGTGATTGCCTATGCATCTCGACAACTAAGGCGTCATGAGGAACACTATCCTACACATGATCTGGAATTAGCAGCAGTGGTGCTTGCATTGAAGGGTTGGAGGCACTATCTCTTGGGTAATTTGGTACATTTATACACCGACCACAAGAGTCTTAAGTACATCTTCACCCAAGCAGATCTGAATATGCGCCAACGAAGATGGTTAGAATTAATCAAGGATTATGAGTTGGAAATTCACTATCACCCAGGCAAGGCGAACGTGGTAGCCGATGCTTTAAGCCGCAAAGTTCATTGCAATAATATCATGGCTCAACTCGTGATTCCAAGCACCTCCATCCGAAAGGGAGGAGCCAAATCTTCGGATTGTTCCGTATGGAGCATTGACAAATCCGGCTCGTATCCCTACCATTCGTGAAAAAGTGATAGCAGCTCAACAGAAAAGTGTTGGTATGGGACATATAAGAAGACGACTCAAGAAAGGCGAAGTCAAATGCTTCAGAGAAGATGACGAGTGAATTATTTGGTTCAAGAATCCATTGGTTGTACCAAAGGACCTATCCCTTCGCAAGAGGATAATGGATGAAGCTCATATGTCCAAGTATTCTATTCACCCCGGAACCAATAAGATGTATCAAGATCCGAAGCACAGATTTTGGTGGACACGCATGATGCGAGAAATAGCCAAGTATGTCAATGAGTGCGATGTCTGTCGGCGAGTCAAAGCCGAGCACTTGAAGCAAGCAGGACCCTTACAACCTTTGAGTATTCCTGAATGGAAGTGGGAAGACATCAGCATGAATTTCGTCGTTGGGTTACCACTAAGCCCACGAAAGCATGACTCTATCCGGGTTATTGTGGACAGATTGACGAAGTCTGCTCACTTCATACCGGTACATACGCGGTACACTCGCCGAGAACTATGCCGAGCTGTACATTGCTCGTATTCTCTCGTTTACATGGAGTGCCGAAGACCATTATATCGGATAGAGGAACGCAATTTGTCTCCAGCATTCTGGGAGCAACTACATGAATCATTGGGGAGAAGATTGATACGAAGCTCAGCATATCATCCTCAAACAGATGGACAAACGAAAGGATCAATCAATATCTCGAGGATATGCTTCGAGCATGTGTCTTGATCTATGGTAAAGATTGGGAGAAGTGTTTATCGTTAGCAGAGTTCTCCTACAATAACAGCTATCAAGAGAGTGCAGGAATGTCACCGTTCCAAGCTCTATATGGACGTAGTTGCCACACACCTCCGAATTGGTCCGAAAGTGGAGAAAGAGTAATCTTCGGGCCGGATCTAGTCAAAGATGCGAGAGGAACAAGTACGTCTCATTCAGCAGAACCTTAAAGGGCTAAATCTCGACAGATCAGCTATGCCGATAAAAGACGTCGAGAGTTGGTATTCAAAGTTGAAGATCAAGTCTATCTTCGAGTATCTCCCACCAAAGGTGTTCAAAGGTTTGGAATCAAGGGCAAGTTAGCACCACGATACATTGGACCTTTTCCAATTCTGGAAAGATGTGGAGCCGTGGCATATCGTTTGGAGTTGCCAGCACACTTGGCAGGTATTCATGACATATTTCATGTATCCCAACCGAAGAAGTGTTTAAAACCACCAATGGATATACCGACAACTCGAGGTGGAACGAGTTACAGACCGGACTTAAGTATGACGAACGGCCGGTTAAAATTCTCGACACCAAAGATAGGGTGACTCGACATCGAACTATAAAGTTCTACAAGATCCAATGGAGTAATCACTCGGAAGCTCGAAGCTACTTGGGAGCAAGAGGAGTTTCTCCGATCAAACTACCCCGAGTTCTTTAGCACTATCGCATAGTCGTTTCGATCGTGAATCTCGGGACAAGATTCCTCGTAAGGGAGGAGAGTCTGTAACAACTCTCGGAAAAATAAATGCATTTCATGTCATCATGAGCATTTCATCACATAATTGCAATTGTGAAGATATTAAATTTTATGTTAAGAACATATGCATAAAATATCAAAATAGATAAAGAAGAAAGGAAGTGCTTAAAAAGAAATTAAATAAGAGGAAAATATATGTTTAACATTTTCTATTGCTTAAACATTATAAATAAAGATTTATAGAAGTCCCCTGAAATTATTTTTCTTTGTCAAAATATTTACAAGAAATAAACAAAGCTTCTTTTATTAATTTAGCTATGAATTTTTAATCTGAAATTGAATTGGAATCTTAATCTGGACTTAATATGAAAAATGCCTAAAATACTTTCATTAACAACCCCGAAAAATTTGGAAATTTTTGGAGCACCGTGAAAGCCACTTTTTAATTTTCCGAAAGCCGAGGGGCGTTTTTGCAAAGTTTCCGTGGTCGGCCCCGGCGCTAGTCTCTTCTTCTCTCTCTCTCTCTCTCACCGCACTCTCGGCGCCGCCCGCGGAACCGCCTCCCGGCGGCGTCGCCACGCAGCTTGCTTGCGCAGCTGCCCGCTCGGCGCCCTTGCCGCCTCTCCGGGCGGGATAAAGCCCCTCCCGGCCTCGCCTTCCCTTCTTCTTCCTCTCATTTCACTCCGCGCCTCACCGTTCCCCCGCCGCCTCCGGAGCAGCGCCGCCGGGCCGCTCCGGTCCCTTCCCGTCCAAGCCACCACCCCCGGAAGCTCCGCAAGGGTCCTGCGAAGCTCCACGACCCGTTCAATTTGCTTGAGCTGTCCTACTTCGTCGTGGCGAGCTCGTCCTCTCCTCTACGACCTCACCGTCGTTCCTCCACCGCGTCCGCAAATTTGTGAGCTGTGGTGAGCCACTCATCCTTTTTCTTCTTTCCGAGTGATGCGCAAGATCATGCTTGTCATGTTTGACAACTCACTCGCGAGCTTGTTCCTCGGGTCGTCGCGGATTTCGTCATCTTCCGGAGCTCCGTTCACCGCCGCCGCACCCTCCACGGTGACCAACCATCTCCGGCCGTTGCCAAGCTCACCCAACCACTCCACTCTCTTGCTCATGCTCCGTAGTACGTGTCGGTAGGTTTTTCCCCAAATTTTGTTCACCGTGGTGAGCTCACACCGTGGTCGAAGCTCCGCCGCGTCCGGACCTCGCCGCCGGCGTGTCTCCGGTCGAGCTCATGTGAGCTCGTCCACACCCTCGTGTTTGCCATACTCGAGTAGAACATTTTAGTGGTCTCGCGGCGAGCTTTGGGCCAAGTCCGGCCAAGTCCGGTGACCGCGCCGCCGCGGTGGTGCCACACCGCGGGCCACACGCGGCCACACGCGCGCGGGATCGCGTGTGGCCACGTCGGGATCTCGTGCGGGCAACCCCGTGGCCTTGCGTGTGGCACAGAACCCTATTTGATTTTCAGAAATTCGTAGAAAATTCATTAAAAATCGGAAAAATACAAGACCAACTTTGTTAGACTCAGAAAAATAAGAGTTATTTGTTTATGAAATAAAATATGTATTTTGAGTAATTTTATTTTATAATTAGTATTAATCTCTTCTTGGTATAAAAAAAGCTATTATTTATGCTAATTAAATGTTTAATTAAGGAAAATAATTTAATTAGATGAAGGAGATATCTGTAGACGAAATTAATTATGAAATTTATATTTCAAAATTAAACTTAAACTCCGTCATTCCATGTGATTCCAATTTATTAGCCTATTATCACATATCATTTAAGTAATGATTATTTGTTGTTTGATAAACAGGAATAATCATTCATTACTAAACCTAAGTAATTGGTAGTAATGAATTTGATTAATTATTAATTAAGGACCAGGATTAATTAATAATTACTAACCAGGTTTGAACATTAATTAATGAGCATAACCAATTGATAATTTCTGCTTAATGAACTCGCTTAATTATGAATTGTTAATTAACCAACATGATGGAGTATTAGTTATTAATTATTAATTACTGATTTTGGAACATAAGTAATTAGTACTTAATAACCATGATTAAACATAATTTACTAAGCATAATTAAGCACTAATTATTAGTTAATGAACGTAATTAATACTCTCTTGCATGACCATATCATATTCATTCATGCATGCATGATTGTGATTCGCAACGCATTGTTGGTCGACCTAGGTTCGAAGTGATCGAGGTTCCGCCGAGGTCGAGTCGGAGACGGAATCTCGAAGTCGACCCGCACGCCGAGGAAGCTAACACCGACTCGTATCAAGGCAAGCTCCGGTGCATCCTACCTATGTTTTAAATGTTTTCTTTTATCACATAGTTAAGTTATGGTTTTGCATTAAGTGTTAGGGAATGGTTGATACCCTAGATGCATTGAGATAGGTTTCCATTTGTTTATACTATACTCGGTACGAGATAGCTCAATAGATGCTAAGCTTAATTCATAGTCGCAACGGTAGATGTTTTAGGAAATCTTAAAACATGGACGCTTTAAGGGTTGATGTGTTAACACTAAAGATGAAGAGAGTGTTAATGAAGTTGAGATACGA
This sequence comes from Chloris gayana, assembly GCA_031894775.1. Classification (NCBI taxonomy): domain Eukaryota; kingdom Viridiplantae; phylum Streptophyta; class Magnoliopsida; order Poales; family Poaceae; genus Chloris; species Chloris gayana. The sequence goes on along the minus strand of JAUNZO010004068.1, from coordinate 97,177 downwards.
CGGGCCCCGTAGGAGAAAGGGCAAGACGGAGATGAGGTCTTGCAAGGTGGTAGCCCCGTCTCGTGTCTGGTCAAGGACCCTACCATTGTCGGCTTAGTTGAACAAGTTTGAACGTACCGTACTACATGTTGGTATCATAGGCCCCGTAAGCTGATGTACCCTATCGCCCCGGAGATGTAGCGTAGCCGCCTCTCTTTTGCCGGCTGTTAGTGAGAGGTTAGTCTCACGGGAGGGAGATGGGTCGGCCACGACGGAAGTCGTGGAGTCGCCATACTCCCGGGGAGTTGGAAATGGCTAGTCTTCCGTCAGGTGCTAGCGGGAAAGTTGTCGTATACGACCGATGTGGTGCGTATACGTCGTGTAGTCGGGTTTGGCCAGCTGGTATAAATCGATTCGAATCGCCGTCCCTCGCAATGAATGAGTACCGCTTGTTTAGCTCGTCACATCGTAGTAAATTATGTGGAAGATGAAGATGAGAGATGAGAGGATTAATGATCTATTTTATATTGTCTTGCAAACTTGATTGCAATAGTGATAGGCTGCAAATGTCAAGGCTAATGGACTTAATACCGAGCTAAAATATTGAAAGTAAGGATCCCCTTTTAATGCTGTTTTCGCAAAGGAGTAAACCCCACAGCCGTAAAGCCTTTGCATACTAGGCGTCGGCCTTAGCGTGCCATGTTGACGGGTCAGTCTTGCCGAGTATTAGAATACTCGGGGTTTGTTCGTTATCTTTCAGGGAACGAGTCGTACTACCACGACTTGTATGGCAGCTTCCGGAAGAGGAGCAATGCCCGGAGGGAGGTTCCCTTCGGTGGGAACGTATCCCCACTCCGTGAAGAGGAAGGACCGTGATGTACGACGGGCTCAGTACATCACGTTAATTGTTGAGAGGTCTTTTGTTGTATAATGGTACAAGCTTCCGCTGAATACTCGTAGGATGTTAAACTTCAATAATGTTATATTTCCCCGCACGAATGTTTGTATTTTGAAAACTTAGTTGTATTATACCATGATGTATATATTCTGGCTTGTATGAGATGATGTTCCCGTTGTAACTCGCTTCGTCGAGATTCCCTCTGTACCGATTCCCGGGTGTCCCGGAGGGGATGTCACAGCCTTGCCTATCTAATCATTGTGAAATTGGATGCCTTAGGCCCCGGGTATTAATCATTCGGCTGATTATAGGCCTTGGAGACTCGAGTCAATGTAAGTTAATTGGAAAACTGGTCCAATCAACCAGAATTTTGGTTCTTAGTGAAATTTCACTAAGCGGATTAAGAGTTCATGCTGATTTAGGCGGTATGTTATGTCAAACTGGTGTGAATCTCCAGGAGATATGAAGTTCTGACCGGTATGGCCGGTCCGAAAAATATGTTCTTGGCATAAATTGCTGAGATGAATGTGATTTGATGAAAAATAATAAAGCATAGTCTCAAAAGAAAGACTCTTGCATTATTTGCGATCCTCAAATGATACAAGAGTCGGGGCTATACCTAATTAGGTGCACCCGACCGGTGCACCGTGTTCAAGAGCGATCTGCAGAGATCTCGGGGAGTGGAAAATGATGGAAATTGAAAGGTGCGGTCTGTAGAAATTGCATATTGAAGAAAATAATGAAGAATCAACTAGTGGACTCTTGCATTATTTGAAAGGAGTTCAAATGATCCAAGAGTCTGGGGCTATACCCAATTAGGTGCACCTAATCGGCGCACCGTAAGGAAAATACTTTCGTTTTTGCACACCTAATTAGGTGGTATGGAGGACAAAATACCATTTTTTTTGGCTTTTTGAAGCGTCTTGAAGAAAGAAGAAGTATTGCAGAAGATTTGAGTTCTTTTTAATTTAACATTGGAATCGGACCAACATGCGTAAGACTGGTCAGTCTTATTCAATGTCAAATCAAAAATTACTTGGGGGCTGCTGTCGTAGACTTACCTTACGGGTATACATTGATCGGAAGAATGATTTATCAAGGACATGGTGGCCTATGGAAGATATAAGACCGGTGGGGTGGGCCCATAGAGTGGTGTCCGATCGGTATAGGATTCTAGAAGGTTCCGTAAGACCGGTATGGAAACAGAGGTGGACAACAAGACTGGATTAATCCTCAAGGAAAGTACAAGACCGACCGAGTAAGACTCCGAATTGATAAGGAAGCCTAAAGATAGAGTTTCTATGTATGTAGATATTGTATCCAACTAGGATTCTACATGTAACCTTGCCTCCCCGGACATATAAGGCGGGGCAGGGACCCCTAGAAGCACGAGTTCCTACAAGTTCTCATAAGTTCTCACAAGTTAGGACAAGTTCCTACACTCCGAGATCTTGCAATTAGCAATCTGCTAAAGGCAATACATAACATACAAGACGTAGGGTATTACTCTCCATCGAGAGGCCCGAACCAGTCTAAAATCGCGCATTCTTGTGTGTTCTGTGTGTTGCACCATCGAATTCCACGCTCGTGAGGGACCGGGTAGTTCTAGTGCCGAGTTTAAGACTCGACAGCGGTCTTTATCCATACCGCATAGAATAAAATGACTGGTACTAATATTTAGGATTTTCATAATTTCACGTGACCGCTCTTAATATCGTAGCCCCCGACTCGATAAGTTAATTCAAAATTAAGATATCAAGGCACAAAAACACAAATACACTTATTCCGGAAATCAGAATGCTTTATATTATCTCACCGAGAAAGTTACAAGGGAATCTTTAAGTATAAAAACGATGAAGTTGATCAATATTGCAAGAATTTGGAATTTCCTCCTCCTCCCGGGTCATAAGCCTATAAGCCCCTGGTCCGGAAACTCGACCACAAAAGGTCCTTCCCAAACTGGAGACAACTTATCCCTATTCTTATTAGACTAGATCTTCCTAAGCACTATATCGCCCACTTGAAATTCCCGCGTGTGCACATTGCGATCATGATACCGACGCAGCCCCCGATGATACTTAGCCGCTCGAATCAAAGATTGATCACTTAACTCTTCTCGCAACAATCAACTCAACTTGACGTTATGGATCATATGTCTCTTCATCATAATATCGCACCCCGGCTGACACCATATTCACTTATGTAGGCAACATTGCTTCGGATCCATATACCGAGAGAAAAGGAGATTGTCCCGTAGCTCGACCGACGTTCGTGCGCAATCCCCATAACACCCAGGGTAACTCCTTCACCCACTTTCCAGCGTATGGTTTCAAGCGGTCAAAAATTCTGGGCTTAAGACCGGTTAAAATCATACCCTTGGCACACTCTACTTGCCAATTGCTCTATGGATGTGATACTCGAAGCATAATGTATCTTGATCCCCAAACTTTCAAGCATAATCCTTAAAGAATTCTCGAGGTGAACTACGGTCCATTATCTGTAATTATACAATGCGGAACTCCAAATCGGACAAAGATATTTTGCAAAAATTTGATTGCCCGAGCAATGGTCGTACTAGTGATCGCTTCAGCTTCAATCCACTTGGAGAATTTATCGATCGCCACAAAAATATGAGTAAATCCTCCTGGCGCTTTTTGAACGGTCCGACAATATCCAGCCTCCAAGTTGCTAAAGGCCATGTCATTGGAATCGTACGCAACTCATGAGCCGTAGTATGAGGCTTTCAAGCAAAAAATTGGCATCCTTGGCAAGTCTACTTTATGCGCATCATCTACGGCTATAGGCCAATAAAATCCTTGTCGAAACACTTTCCTTACTAGAGTCTTTGACGAAGCATGATTTCTGCATATCCCCTTTTGAATTTCTTCCAGCATTTGAATTCCATCGAAACAGATACACATTTCATCAAAATGTTGATCCCGCGTCGATAAAGTTCACCTTCAATAAGCAGATAACTCCTTGCTCGACCTCCAGCCTTTGCCGCTCAACTTTGTCTTCCGGGGTTTTACCAGATCGCAGATATTCGAGGTATGGAGTACGCCGATCGTAATCTATCATCATAACCTCGAGCAACCGATCCACTCCATCCGCTTGAGCCCGAACTTGAACCTTTTGTTCGATCTCATGCTCGTAAGACCGCCTCTCCGATCTTTTCTTCCAAGACCACGTCTCTAGTCTTTACTTCCGTAATAGTAGCCTTGCGCTCCATCTTAATAGATGGTTTAGTTAAAACTTGAAGAAATACACCGGGCTGTACTCGCTTGTCTCGAAGATCCCAATCTGGCTAACTCATCCACAACAGAATTATTTCCGTGTAGTATATGAGAAAAGCACGGATCGTCAAACTTATCTTCAGCCTTCCTTACTTCTTGGCGGTAAGCCATCATATGATCATCATGAGCATCCCATACTTTGTTAACTTGACTAGTCACAAGCATTGAATCTCTATATATATCTAATCGTTTGACTTCCAGTGAAATAGCCACCCGAAGACCATGAAGCGGAGCTTCATACACCGCATCATTATTTGAAGCACGAAAGTGCATCTACAATACATATTTCAATGGGTCTTTTTGCGGAGTGAAAAGTATGACTCCAGCCCCGCGCTTGAAAGTTGCAGGGACCCATCAAAATACATTTCCCAATACTCTAAATCCTAAATTGTCTGCAGTACTTGAGTTTCAAGCCACTCAAGTAATAACATCAGCCAATGCCTCGCCCTTTAATAGTTGTACGTGAAGAAAAGGTGATCTCATACCGACCAAGCTCTATAGCCCACTTGGCAACCTCGTCCAATTGCCTCCCGATTACGCACTACATCCCCAATAGCAAACCCGATCTTAAACTCGATCGGATGCGCTTGAAATAGTGCTTGAATTTCCGGGATGTTATCGCAACAAAGATATATCAATTTCTGCATTTGAAGATATCGCATCCTTGACTCCGTGAAGACTTCACTTACGAAGTATACCGGATGTTGAGATTTCCTTCCTTCCTCCGAACAACCGCCAATACCGTACTCACAACATGAGTGATTGCCAATACTCATTAGGTTCCGGCGGTATTAAGACCGGCGGATTATCGAGATATCCCTTGAGTTGTTCAAATGTGGCTTGCGCCTCATCCGTCCACTCAAACTTATCATGTTTCTTGATCAATTTAAAGAAAGGGAGGCCTCCGAGCCCCGGCCTTGAAATGAAGCGGCTCAGGGCGGCCATACATCCAGCTTAACTTTTGTACGTCCGTCGAACAGCTGGAAGGTTTCATGTTAACGATCGTCCGGATCTTTTTCAGATTAGCTTCAATGCCACGCCACGACACCAAGTATCCAAGCAATTTTCCAGATCGAACCACAAACACGCACTTACCAGGGTTAAGCTTCATAGAAAAGTTCCACAGATTGCTAAAGGTGTGACACCCCGTGTCACAAATTCATAATCACACTTTGCTAAAGAATAATTTGCATGTGCAAAATATTAATTAATGAGCCATTTCACATAAAATGACGTAATAAGGTGTAATTAGGGTTTTTACTAACCAAAACCCTAGCTACATGAGATCTTCAAAATTTACCATGATAGCAAATCCGAATTTTTGCATACTCGGTAGATCACATCAAGCTAGAATTTTAGGACATTTTTCCTGAATTTTTGGAGTAGCACCAATTCCTAGAAAAAATCCAAACCAAATTTAAAACAGCACCTGTTCATCAATTTTTATAAAATTTTACAGTTCGAATCTGGACTTTTGCATATAATAAAAGTTGTTCCTCATAATACAAGGAACCCCAAAAAATTTTCCTTGCAAAAATTCCAGGAGGATTAAATTTTATGAGCAAAATACAGCATAGGGAGTCAATGGCAAAATTGTAAAAAGCCGGGAATAAAATTCAAACAGGGAGGCACAGTGGCCGTGGCCACCCGCCCGCAGCGCTCGCCGCCGGCGTCCATGCTGGGTTAGGCGCTGCCCCATCCTCACGCGCCTGTGCAAGCTCCACGCGTCGCCCATCGTCCCTCTCCCTTCGCCCGGAAGCCGACAACCCCGGCCGTTGATGGCGGAGCCATTTTCCTTCCATCGCCGCCGCCCGGACTTTTCCCCGTGCGCCGCCCTCGCCTCACCCGCAGCGCCTCACTTGTGCGCACACGCTTCGCAGAACCCTTGCGCAGCTCCGGCTTCGACCTCCAGCCCTCTCGCCGTGCCACTAGCCCCAATCGACCAAAATCCTCGTGGAGCTCCCGGTCCGCCATGAACACCGACAAGCTCGATTGAGCGGTGCTCAGGTGAGTTCATGCCATGTCTCCGACTCGGATGATGCGCAAGCACGTGACGGACCTCCCTACTCCTTCCTAGGTCAAACCGAGCAAGGACGGTGAAAAAATTTCTCTTCTTCCTCACCGCCGGCCACCACGCCCGCCACCCCATCGACGCGAGCCATCTCCGGACCGCCTCCGCCTGCGCCAACCCTGCGTCGTGCTTCTCCGTGCAAAGGTGCAGCTCTACGCCTTGGCTGCCCCCTCTTTCGCGCAGCTGGCGAGCTCGAGCTCCCACGCCGGAGTTACCGTTTCCGCCATTGACCGTCGCGAGCCGTGCTCCGTTCGCGTTTCCGCCTCATCGCCCCCACCAAACGATGCACCATCAAAAGTCATACGCAGGCGGCCAAGCCCGGCCGCTACAGCGAGCTCCTAGCACAACGCCGGCGAGCCCCGCCGCCGCTCGGACGAGCCCCCTCCCGCGCGCCACACTTAGGAAAATTTGAATCGCGCTGAAAAGTTTGTAAGCATCAAGGATTTCATGGATTTGAATGATTCAAAATGTTTTGAAAAGCTTGTGACTTATACTTTAACATGGAGCACATGAACACATATGGTTATGTAGTAAAAATAAATTTTTGACCAAGTTTAAGATGCTATCGTGACCACGCTGCTTAACGAGATTGGATTTTAAAAATTTCGTAACTTTCATGTCCTGTACCCAAAATACATGAACAAAAGCTCGTTGGAAAGTTGATGATGTGTACTTTGACGTGGTAGCATAATCCAAGTACCTTCTGTGTAAAACAATAAAGATATGAGTACTCCAAAGTTCTAATTTGTTATGGTCTCGTGACAACTTGGCGTTTTTGAAATTCAATAACTTTTAAAATACAAATCCAAATAAGGTAAATCCACATCCGTTGTAATCCTTGAAACACGTACTTTACATGACCCTACATGGGTCACCTAAGTTCTATAGCCAAATTTTGAAATTAAAGCACCTTAAGATGGCATCACGGTAAGCCTAACAATCCAGACTTAGCTAAACAGAATGGATGAGAATTTGCTAAGCTCAAGTTTGCCTTTTTCCTTTTCTGTTATGGCTAAATATTTTTCACACTTACATGGTACAATTACGCATGTCATGATCACGTTTATCTTTTGGGCAAGAACAGTCATTTATTATGTATAATTGATTGTATAAAATTCACATAAAATGATAATGGTGCTCGATATTTAGAGAGGTGCTAAAAGCCTTACCCTAAGAAATGAGTATCAGCCTCTTGTATACTAATTAATAAGGAAAAGATTGGTACTGATGTATACCAAGAAATGTACGTAAATAAGTTAGTCCAAGACTGTGTCATATAAATATTAATGCATAACTACAATTGCCATACATCATCACATGGCAACACTTAGTCATATAGATATTTCGTCCAACTCATATCAATAATGAAGTCTACCCTATCTTCTTGATCTCGAAATCAGCATGTACAATTATACTAAATAATGTAAATTTCTTATAATTAGAAGGTTGTCCCCGTGAAATAAACCACACGTATCATCATCATGACCACGTCATCGCGCCCCATGAGCATGTTTAATTTATGCAAACATTTCGTTGCATTTTGTTATTGAGAAAGTTCCATGAGCTATGTAATTATGATTTCGCTCATGCTCATGTACAGCATTTGCATTCATATAGGAACCCCGACCGGAACCGAAGATCAAGGAGGGCACCAGCTTGAATTGAGCGAGTTTGAGTATGCTAATCGCGAACCCAACCAAGGCAAGCCCTGGAGCATAACCTATGTTTCTAAATTTCTATTTTATTTCATATATGTCTATGGATGTATTGTGCATTTACGTTCAGGAGTTGCTCGAACTTAGTTGCATTAAATTCATGTTCCCGTGGTTTTGGTTAGGTACAATCCCGATCGCTAGTTGCTATGCTTAATAAATTATCGGTAGCAACACCGAGTGATTTGGAGATCACCCGGTCTAGGGATGAATTATGGTTACCCTCACATGAATAACCGGAGACCGTACGGGGAAGTGCATGTGTAGGATGCGGTGACAAGGTTGGCTCTTGTGCACCATAGCCCCGTATGTGTCGGTCAAGGACCGTTCATTGTGACTCCGCGAGCAAGTATTGAGTTGTGTACCAAATGCATACCTTCGTATGGGAGTTAGTAAACTGATGTAACTTGAGAGCCGTAGTGTTGGACGGTAACTCCACCCTTTGTGCAAAGTGTTGGTCACGGTGGATGCACGGGCTTGTGAGCGGACGTTGGGTGTGTTATTACCCTTGGACCCGACGCTACCGTGGTTGCATGTGGAATGCACACTCGGAGGGTGGACCCGGCTCATATCTATGGTGATCTTGTGAAAGGTGGCCATACGTATTCTTAAATGATGCGTATGTCGTGCATTTGGGTTTCCCCGCAGGGTGTAAATCGATATATATCGTCGTCCCTCGCGGTGATGAGTACCACTTGTCTCGAGCATATTGATTCATAGTAATAAAGAGAATATGAAAATGAAGCTTGCTATTTTTATAGAAATAAATTATGTATTGCAACCCTCGTTTGTTAGAATTTCTCACTAAATTTATGATTATGTCTCTACCCTTTTAAATTGGCTAAAATATGGAATATACAAAATATATAGGTGTTGTTTTTGCAAAATTTCCGCAAGCCAAGTCAAGCCCCCGCATACTAGGGTCGGTTCTTAGAACCAATTTTAACGGGTAAGCCTTGCGGAGTATATTAGATACTCGGGGTTTGCGTTTAAATTATTTTCGGGATTCCCGTAGCCCGACTACTGTGATTGCTGCGGGAAGTATGTGTGTCAAGGTGAGGAACCCTAGGAGTGGACCGTGGAGTGGGTTCCCGCTTCACTAACTCAAGAGTGGGACCATGCCGTATGGGCCGGTGTGGTTTTCCTAGCTAAGTCATATATATGTATCGTCGAGATGTTTACGCTTCCGCAAAATGTTCATTAAGTATTGTAAACCCGAATTTCACTCTATGGTATTGTAATCTGAAATTTAAATTATGGATTGTAATAATTGAGTTATTAAATACGAAAGTTGCTACTCAAGCACCTACTCATATTATGTAAATGGTGAATGTATCCTTAATGTATGTGCAATGTACGTTCGCTTCGTCGAATGTCTTCCGATATGAACCCGTTAGACAATCCCTCTCGCTTTGCGAGGTAGGGGTGTCACAAAAGGTCTCTCGCCGAGTCGAGAGAAGATCTTCAACTTTCTCGGGACTTAACGACTATATCATCAACATAAGCCTCAGCGTTCCTTCCAATTTGTGAATTCAAACAACATTGCATACCACGCTGATAAGTAGCACCCGCATTCTTCAAACCAAATGGCATCGTCGTGTAGCAATACGCTCCAAAGGGAATCCGATGATATCTCGTTGGTGTGCTAAGCAGCGAGGGTAATGCTCACTTAACACGCCGAACACAAGAAACGAGAGAATGTGAAGTATGAAAGAACAGAATGGCAAGACAACAACAGTTATTATAAGCGGAGTTAACTTGTTGATTACATGTGTGTTTACGAGTGACCCTTGGGCTCCCTTTATAGTCCAGGGAGCCGTATTTTACAGACCATTCTACCCTTAGCCAACGGCCTCAACTCTACTATGAGGCGGTAACTCTTAGGGGCACTCCGGGAAAGCCGGCCGAAACCACGTTACTCGCGGCTGGTCTGGGACGCACTCCCGCCCTTTGCTTCGCCTCACTCGGTGCTCCGCTCCAGCCGCTGCTTCGCCTCGCCGGATGATAGCTTCGTGGGTCACGGGACTTCGAGCCGGGGGCCCGGCTCCGTCCTTGGGCCTCCCCGGCTTTGCCCCATGGTGCCTCCTTCGCTTCGGGAGCCTCGCGTCATTCGGTGACCCGTGCGTATCGCTTCAAGACAAATGTTGGCGTTAGTGTGAGAAATATGTATCGGGGATCCCGGGCGTTTTCTCCGCGCGAAGCCCGGCTCGCGTCAGGCCCCCAACAATATCCGGAATAAGCATCAAGAAAACAAAGACGCTCACAACCAAAAATCGAATCAACAACTTGGTCGATCCGAGGCAGCGTGAAAGGGTCTTTGGGGCAAGCCTTCTTAAGATCAGTATAATCAACGCACATTCTTCATTCTTTAGTATTCTTCTTCGGTACAAGGACTAGATTGGCAAGCCAATCCGGACGATACACCTCCCTAATGAACTTGGCTGCTAATAATCTAGTAATATCTTTCTTGATGACCTCCTTGCGATCTTGAGCAAACCTCCTTAGCTTCCGCTTGATCGACTTTGCGTCAAGACGCACCAACAAGTGCATGCTCAATCTTCTCCCTAGGGACACCCGACATGTCGAAGCTTGCCATGCAAAGACATCCCTATTTTCCTGGAGGAAACGAGTGAGCGCGCTTTCCTATTTGTCCCCGCATCGGACCCGGTATGGGTGACCTTAGAGAGGTCTGTCTCATCAAGCTCGAATAGTCTTGGAAGCGACCGCATCAGCCTTCACCTTCTCCTTGGCAATCTTCTTGGGTGGAGCTTCTTCCTCAAGCGGCACCTACGTCTCAAGGGTGCTAGCCGCCCGCCTCATTTTTCGACGTTATGCCTTTGAATTGACGCGAGTTGCCAACTCGGTGCTATGTACTTCACAAGCAAACACGGTCTTGATATCAAACCGGAATGATAAGACTCCATTGGGCCCGTGCATCTTCAAGCATCGGATACCGGTAATTGGGAATTGCCATGAACTTAGCCAAAGTCGGTCTTTCCAATATGTCATGATATGCCGAATCAATATCAGCCACGTGAAAGATGATGTTCTACCTTCTATAATTCTCGTTTCATCTCAAAAGTCACCGACAGAGTGATCTCGCCCCAAAGGATAATCTGTTTCCACCAGTGTATTATACCGTGAAACGGCAAAACGCTATGATCCAGGTCTACCACGAGAGACCAAGCTCTAGCAGAGTTTTGGCAAAGAGTATATCCAGACAGACTACACCCATCAATGAAGGTTTCTTCAAACGCGCCTTATGGACGATTGGCGCCGTAATGAGCGGGTATCGACCAGCTTTAGGCAAGACCACTCGGATGATCATCTCCGCTGAATGTAATCGGTACCTCCGACCATCATATATACTTTGGAGTTGCGGGGGCGACGACATTGACCTCCCCGAATGCTAACTTTTGCTTGCGCTTTGACTCATAGACATCGGGTTCCCCGCAAATGCAGCTTCACCTCCCCGAGTGGTTCCTCAAAGCCTCCCTCATCATCTTCATCAACATCGCGCTTCTTGTCTTTGCCCTTGTCATCTCGTTGATCACGCTGCCCAGATTGAGGTGCTACCTTCAACGCAAATGAAGCAAACGGTCTCATCGAGAAATATTCCTTATTCTTATGATTCCCATTATAAATCATGCAAGGCCCTTCAAGTAAAGCTTCAACGAGACTCGTTCTCTTGGCCCTCTCTTAGGTGGTGCGGGCCGGTCTCCTCCATGAGATCGGTCAACAGCAGCGACGAGGTTGTCGGCCTTGCGCGTGTTATTCTTGGATCCGGATCGGTTACCATGATCGTGCTTCGGCTCGTTCCCTTTGTTCCCGCGCAAATTGACTACATTTGATCGTCCAGCAGCGTAATCATCTCGCTATCTTAAAGCAATCCGACGCCATCATGGTAAGATTTTGGTTACGCCTACCGTTCTTGTGCACCAATGCTTCACTTCGGACGCCAGCTTAGAACGCAGCAATTATCTCGCTGATCAGGAACATTGGGGATCAAGGCCTTCTTGCTACAAAAACGCTCGATGAAGTTTGTATGCGTCTCATCGGGTTTCGCTTCAACCTCGTTGAGGTCGAAGTAGTTCCCCGGCTTTTCACGAGTGGTCTAAAAATTCTCAATGAACTTTAGTAAGATCGCCCCCAAGAAGAAGTAGATTCCTTGGGTAGAAATTGTAACCACAAGCGTCCAGCCTGCTCCATGCACATGGAAAGATAGTTAGCCAAAACAAAAGTGTCTCCTCCTGCTCACCGGATGGCGGTCGTGTACATGTGAAGCCATGGCGTACTTGCAAATGCGCAGATCCCGCGTATATGCTGGGATTATGGAGTATTCATCGTCTTCCGGACCGGTCTATACCGGAGATGGCGAACGACGTCCGTAGTGTCGGTAATTGCGATCCCCGTCATCATTAGAGTTGTCATGATAACGATCATCCCGATTTCTAGCTCCAAAGCCATCATTGTTATCCTCGCGCCGGAGGAGGCGGGGTCGAGGCGTAAGCGGAGGCGGAGGCGGATCTTGACGATTATTGTTGCCTTGTCGAGGTTATTCATCTCTGTTCCTTCGGTCTTGTCCCTCCGGTCTCCGTTATCACGGTAATAATCTCTTCTTGGCCGATCATCGCGATGCCTGGACCGATTGCGCCGCCCTCGATTGTCATTGTGTTGGCGATTGTCGACCGGGGGTGGCACTAAAGCAGCACTGCTTGTAACAACACTCGAAATGAAATGCATTTCATGGCATTCATGAGCATGTCATCATATTTCATTTATGAAATTATTAAATATGGTGTGAAGAAATGCACATAAAATATCAAAACAACTAAAGAGTAAAGTAAATGCTTAAAAAGAATTTAAATAAGAATAAATAATGGGTTTAATATTTTCTACTGATTAAACATCACAAATAAAGAATTATAAAAGTTCTCCGAAATTATTTTGCCTTGTAAAAATAATTACAAGAAATAAATAAAGCTTCTTTTGTTAATTTATCTATGAATTTTTAATCCGAAAATAATTTGGAATCTTAACCTGGACTTAATAGGAAAAATGCCTAAAATACTTTCATTTACACCCCTGATTTTTTGGGGAATTTTCTGAACACGGGAAGGTCACTTTTTAATTATTCGAAAGTCGAAGGGGTTTTTGTAAAATACTGAGCGGCCTACAGCCGCCTCTCTTCTTTCTCTCCTCTCTCTCCCGCGCTTAGCGCCGCCCGCGGTAAGAACCGCCTCCGGCCAGGTCGCCACGCCACCCCGCCACGTAGGAGCTTGGCAACACGCAGCCGGCTTGCCCATTGCCGCCTCCGACGAGGATAAAAGCCTCCGCCCGGCCTTACCTTCTCCCTCCTCTCTCATTTTCTCCCCAACCCTACCGCCGTGCCACTCCTCTCGTCATCACCGGCACCAGCCCGCTCCGGTGACCCTCCGTCCAAGCCACCACCCCTAGAAGCTCCGCAAAGGTCCCGCGAAGCTCCTCGAACCGTCCAATTAGCTTGAGCCGCCTTGCTCCGTCGTGGCGAGCTCATCTTCTTCCACGAGACCTCACCGACGTTCATCGCCGCGGCCCCAAATTCTCGTGCTCCGGTGAGCTACCAAGCCTTTCTTTCATTTCCAAGAGTGCGCAACTTGGTACTCCAGCTTCAGTCCGCTCAACACCCCCGTTCTCTCGCAGGTCGTTGTGTATTTCGCCATCTTCTTCACATCCGGTCGCGCCGTCCGCCACACGCACGGTGAGCCGACCTCTCCGGCCATGCTCATGTTGCTAGGACCCTTCGACGAGCTTGCTTGTGTTCCGTAGATGCTTTCCGTAGCTTTTTTCCCCAATTTCGGGTACTCGAGCGAGCTTCGCACCACACCGAGCGCCGCCGCGTTCGGTCTTCGCCGCCGGCGTGTTTCGGGGCGAGCTCATGCTGTTTTGTCACCACGGTTGAGTTCGCCATGTGGAGTAGATCGCGTAGGTAGTCTCGCGGCGAGGCTTAGAGCACCGGCGGTCAACTCCGGTGGCCGTGCCGCCGTCCCCGGTCGCCGCCGTGCCGATGCCACACCGCGGGCCACACGCGCGGATCGCGTGTGGCCACGTGGGGATCTGGTGTGGCCACTCGTGGCCCAGGTGTGGCCGAGAATAGGTTTGTAATTTTCGAAAATTCATAGAAAATTCAATAAAAATCGGAAAAATGGGGATCTATCTATTTATGAAATAAAATATCTATTTTGAGCAATTTTATTTCATAGATAATAATTAATCACAATCTTTGATTAATAGAAGCTATTATATTATGCTAATAAAATAATTATTTTGAGAAAAGGATTTAATTAAATAAAGGAGATATCATAGACTGAAAGTAATTATGAAAAATTATTTTTTTCAAAATTGAACTTAAACATTATCATTTCATGTGATTCCAGTTTATTATCCTATGTTTTATCATATGTCATTTAAGTAAAGATTAATTATTGATTAATAAACAGGATTAATTATTAATTAATAAACCTAAGTAAATTAGTAACTAATGAACATAATTAATTATTAATTAAGGAACATGATTAATTAGTAATTAATGACCATGATTAAGCATTAATTAATGAGCATAATCAATTGTTAATTATTGATTCATGAACATGCTTAATTATAATTTGTTAATTAACAAATATGATGAATTATTAATTGTTAATTATTGTTTTAATTACTGAACATAAGTAATCATTAATTATTAGTTAATGAACAGAATTAATAAAGCCTTTGCATAATCATATCATATTCATTCATGCATGCATCAATGTGATTCATGACACATTGTTGGTCGACCTAGGTTCCGAGGTGATCGAGGTTCCACCCGAGGTCGAGGTAGGCGAAGGAATCTCGAAGTCGACCCACACGCGGAGGAAGCTAACCCCGACTCGCATCCGTGCAAGCTCCCGGTGCATCCTACCTATGTTTTTAAATATTTTATTTTATCACATAGTTTAGTTATGTTGGTGCATTAAGTGCTAGGGAATGATTGATACCTAGTTGCATTATGATAGGTTTCCGTCTGTTTATACTATACTCGGTACAGATTCATAGTCGCAACGATAGTGTTGACGCCGGTTTTTGACCAAGGGACCCATTGTCGGCGACTATAGGTAAAAAGGGGCCGGTGGGCGTAAGGCCGACGGCCGCTTGGGCGAGTAAAAGGCGCGTCTCTCCCGGGAATCGTGCGCGGACGCCAACGGAAGAGCACAACATTGATGGGCCCTGGCCCACGTTATAAAATTAGAAATAATAGTTAGTTTTGGAAAAAGGATTCTAGTCGGTTAGGAAATCGGCCCGAGGAGGGTCCGAATAGGATTCTTTTTGCCGAGTATAAATACATACTCGGATGTAACATGTAAACTCGATTCACATCCAATACAACTTTCGGCGCATCGCCAAACCCTAATTTTCTGTCAAGTCTTTACCGTTTTCGCGCGGGGATCTTCGGGGCTCCGGTCGACGACACGTTGGCTTGACAAGGTAATTATGTTGTCTAATTCTCGGCGCATTGTTCGTAATTAGATGGCTTAATTGCTAGTTATCCGGCGACCGGATCTGTTTTCGATCGGCGTAGTGAGTATCGGCCGGATGAGTCAAGTTGACCCGGTCCGGGCTCGTGGTGGAGGTAGTTTGACTTGTCCCGCCTCCCCGTTCCAGCCTTTGCTCACGGCGCCGATTGGCTCGGATCCGGTCGTTCGAGTCACAGTAGCCGCTATGAGAATTCTTTTACATCTTGGCCGATTCGATCGTGCAGATTCAGCTTGACGTGTCCCGTGTTTGCCTTTGCGATAGTTGACTTGTCCTAGGCGCATGCAGCCGATTGGCTAGGGTGTAGACTTACTTTCATAGTTAAGACGTTTATGATTGTGCTTGTCCTGAATCGGCCGGCGTGCGCGGCCGTTAGACCTGGTCCAGCCGCGTGCCATCGCTTGACTTGTCCTGTTGGAGCGACCGGTCGATTTGGGATCTCGTGTGGTTGTATTTGTCTTACTCGTTCTTTCGGAGTGTTTAGCCGATTGCTTATCACGTTCATTAAGCTGTTTTATGTTCAATTAATTAAATCTGTTAAAGCTGCTTTTGGACCCGAGTTATTAGTACGATTTCATTGATCATCATTATACATTTAGATAGATCTAAATAATTCACTACTATAATCAATGGCAAAATCGGCCGGATGCCTGATCGGCCGATTTATCGATCTGATTGATGATTAAACCATCTTCTTACTACCAAATTAATCACATCCCATTAATAATTACCTTGTTTACATTTTATCCGATAATGCATCCCTGCAAAGTCTTAATGATGTGATCGTTTATCGACGGAATCGGCTGCTAGCCACCGATCGCATGTTATAGCGTCGGCCGATTTCGTATCGTTTGTATCGCAGTTCGTTTGCCTGGCATTTAATACATAAATGGATGGGCCGTGCTGCTCCCGAGCCGATGGCCGATTTTGTCTATCTTACGCCAGAATCGGCCACGGCCGCACATCGGTCTATCCGGGCCGATGACCTGGAATTTTACACTCTTTTATTGTCTTTGTTGGTTTGCAGGAAAACCATCTCGCACGCACCAGCGCACACGAACATCGGCGAGCCGAGCCGGTCCGTTGGGAGCACAGGGCCTCGCGTCGCCGGGGTTTCGGTGGACTCTCCGGACGACGGTGTGTCGGCGACTTTGACGTCAACACACTTTTTGGCACGCCCGGTGGGACAGAAGCAACCAAGATCAAGATGTCGTACATGCAAGCGGTCGGGGAGGACGGAACACCAATGGTCG
This sequence comes from Chloris gayana, assembly GCA_031894775.1. NCBI lineage: Eukaryota > Viridiplantae > Streptophyta > Magnoliopsida > Poales > Poaceae > Chloris > Chloris gayana. Next base: position 80,420 of record JAUNZO010004068.1, on the reverse strand, counting down.
ATGCCGAGAATCGGCCGATTTTTGTTCCGGTTCCTCTTAGGACGGATGGCAAAGGGCATGGAGAAGTTTCGATGACAACGAGGTTTCGGCCTGGGGGAAGATGACGACAGTAACAAAAGCTGCAGTACCAAGAATACCTGGCCGAAGCAATGAAAAAGTACTTTCAAGCCCCGAAAGTGACACGTGGCGAGTGGCCACAAAAGGAGACATCCCTCGGATTCTCGCATCCGGAAGAACTAGACCAAATCAAAGCCCGGAGACTCGCCGGATGCCAACCAACTCGGTGATATGGTCAACTCGTCCGTTCATCGAGCCCTAATCAATCAATCGGGCGTGTTGACCAACACCATCGGAAATTTGATCAAGGACACGGTTGATGGCAGATCGTTTATCGAAGGATATTCTGGACCTGCATACACTCAGCCTGTTGGCACTCCTGTACGACCGATTCAGGGAATCGGCATCCGGAATACTACACCGCCAACAGGGTTTCAGCCCATGTATGGCATGCCACCTAACCTATGGCCTGGCAAGGACAATGCAAATGCAAGTACCAGTGCAACCCAGCCAAGCAAAGAGGATAACAGTGATCCCAAGAAGTCGGTAACGGAAGAGGGCAACAGTGCAAGATGTACAACAGCCGGCTTCCGAGTTGGGGGCACCAACCAATGTGGCAGCGGTCCCGCAGATGGCACAACAGCCCAATTTCTTCTACGTACCAAATACCGGCCCGAGTAGAATTGAGAACTCACCCACTATAGTACGGCCGATATCTCGGTATTCCACAGCCGACCGCATCGGGCCGGGGGACATGGATTCATGATCGGACGGCCGATCCAATCGGCCGTGAGTTATGGAATCGCTCCGCAGACATTATTCCCGGCTACTAGCACCGGGATTTCCGGGAACGGTCGGCTGATACACCCAACTCGGGGGACAGCCCAACACAGCTTATATGACGGGGACCGGATCGGCGATCGCTGAACCCGGTGATATGAATAGCCTCATGGCTAAGATCGCCGATATGATGAAAGATCGGCTCGATTTGAAGCCTAAGGAGAAAAGTGCATTGTATCGGCGACCTTACCCCGACTCGGATGGATTCCGTGGCTTTACCCAATAAGTATAAAATTCCTGAGTTTTCCAAGTTTTCTGGGCAAGATAACACATCAACTATGGAGCACATCAGCCGGTATGACGCACAGCTTGGTGAGGCGTCTACTCAGGAAGCTTTGCGGGTTAGGCTATTCCCACCGTCGTTGTCCGGATCGGCCTTTTCATGGTTTGCTTCGCTGTCGCCTGGTTCTATTCAGAGTTGGGCCGATCTCGGAGAAAAGGTTTCACTCATACTTCTTCACGGGCATTACCGAGCTTAGTTTGTCCGATTTAATGGCAGTGAAACAGAAATCGGGAGAATCGGTGACCGATTATATACGGAGGTTCAGGACTCGAGGGGACGATGCTACAATCCGAACCCGACAGAGCAACAGCTTGGCCGAGATCGCTTATGCGGGGCTATTCTCCAACATCAAAGAAAAGTTTACCCCACATGAGTTTGATGGGCTGGCACAGCTGACACGTAGGGCAGCTTGGCCAGGAAGAAAATCTCCAGCTCACCAGGAATCGGCGGTATCAGGTAGCTTATGCTGATTTCGACAGTGAAGATGATGAAGAGGGAATTAATGCAGTTGAGTGGACTAATAATAAACGGCCGATATTTTCTCCGCATGTCAATCCTAAGGAGAGAAAATATGATTTTGATTTATCTAAGGCCGACGAGATATTTGATCAGCCGCTGCGGAAAAGAAAATTCAGCTTTCACCTCATCACAAAATTCCTACGCCGGAGGAATTGAAGAAAATGGCTAAGTGGTGCAAGTGGCTCGGGAAGACGCCGGAAGAAATGATGAGGGCTAATCCGACGCTCAAGGATTACAGCGGGAGAAGCCAAGATGTGCGTAGGGCCGCAATAATGGAGATCACCGTGGGCAGCAAAACCATACCCACCACTTTTTTCATCATTGACGGGAAAGGTGCATACACAACTTTGTTAGGAAGAGATCGGATTCATGCCAATTGTTGCATCCCCTCAACCATGCACCGGTGTTTGATTCAATGGGTCGGCAACAAGGTCGAAATCATGCGGGCCGATAAGTTCGTAACCATTGCAACCGCCGATTTCGAGTTTGCTGGTCTAGAGAGCTTGCCTTGTTTATCGGGCACGTATTGGGATGCGGAGGCCATAAACATCACAGATGATGGAGTTATTGTGACCGGGGGTCGGTACCCCCGGCTGCTCCGATGGGCCCCACAGGAGAATTGACGGACAATCGGCCGATCGATATACACACCGAAGACATGGTGAGTCGGCCGATTGATGAATCGGAAGACGGGAAATTAGGCCACGGTTTTGTGTCGGCCGATGAATTAGAAGAAGTGGATATAGGGGATGGAGACAAGCCTCGGCCGACATATATTAGCAAGAAATTGTGTAAAGAAGTAAGAGATGAATTGGTGGCCTTATTGGAAGAATTTAAGGATTGTTTTGCTTGGGATTATAGCGAGATGCCCGGACTCAGCCGATCGATTGTTGAACATCGGTTGCCCACTAAACCCGGATATCGACCATATAAGCGGGGGCTCGGAAGATTGACCCTAGGTATTATGAAGCCGTCAAAGAAGAGATTATCAGATTGTATGAAGCCGGCTTCATCGGGCCATGCCGATATGCGGAGTGGGTTTCTAGTATTGTGCCGGTGGAGAAGAAAAATGGAAAGATGCGGGTCTGCATTGACTTCAGGAATTTGAATAAGGCAACTCCGAAAGATGAGTATCCAATGCCAAACGCCGATTTGTTGGTTGATGCAGCCGCCGGCAACAAGATTTTGTTGACGTCAAAAGTCGCCAACACACCGTCGTCCGGAGAGTCCACCGAAACCCCGGCCGACGCAGGGCCCCGTGCTCCCAACGGACCGGCTCGGCTCGCCGATGTTCGTGTGCGCTGGTGCGTGCGCGATGGTTTTCCCGCAAACCAACAAAGACAATAAAAGGTGTAAAATTCCAGTGTCATCGGTCCGGATAGATCGATGTGCAGCTCGTGGCCGATTCTCGCGTAAGATAGACAAAATCGGCCATCGATCGGGAGCAGCACGGCCCATCCATTTATGTGTTAAATGCCAGGCAAACGAATCTGCGATACAAACGATACTGAAATCGGCCGACGCTTATAACATGCGATCGGTGGCTAGCAACTGATTCCGTCGGTAAACGATCACATCATTAAGACTTTGCAGGGATGCATTATCGGATAAAATGTAAACAAGGTAATTATTAATGGGATGTGATTAATTTGGTAGTAAGAAGATGGTTTAATCATCAATCAGATCAAGAATCGGCCGATCAGGCATCCGACCGATTTTGCCATTGATTATAGTAGTGAATTATTTAGATCTATCTAAATGTATAATGATGATCAATGAAATCGTACTAATAACTCGGGTCCAAAAGCAGCTTTAACAGATTTAATTAATTGAACATAAAACAGCTTAATGAACGTGATAAGCAATCGGCTAAACACTCCGAAAGAACAAGTAAGACAAATACAACCACACAGATCCCAAATCGACCGACCGCTCCAACAGACAAGTCAACCGATGGCACGCGGCTGGACCAGTTTAACGACACGCGCACGCCCGCCGATTCAGGATAAGCACAATCATAAACGTCTTAACTATGAAAGTAAGTCTACACCCTAGCCAATCGGCTGCATGCGCCTAGGACAAGTCAACTATCGCAAAGGCAAACACAGGACACGTCAACCGAATCTGCACAGCTGAATCGGCCAAGATGTAAAAGAATTCTCATAGCGGCTATCGTGACTCGAACGACCAGATCTCGAGCCAATCGGCGCCGTGAGCAAAGGCTGGAACGGGAGGCAGGACAAGTCAAACTACCTCCACCACGAGCCCGACCAGGTCAACTTGACTCATCCCGCCGATACTCACTACGCCGATCGAAAACAGATCCGGTCGCCGGATAACTAGCAATTAAGCCATCTAATTACGAACAATGCGCCGAGAATTAGACAACATAATTACCTTGTCAAGCCAACGTGTTGTCGACCGGAGCCCCGAAGATCCCCGCGCGAAAACAAGTAAAGACTTGACAGAAAATTAGGGTTTGGCGATGCGCCGAAAGTTGTATTGGATGTGAATCGAGTTTACATGTTACATCCGAGTATGTATTTATACTCGGCAAAAAGAATCCTATTCGGACCCTCCTCGAGCCGATTTCCTAACCGACTAGAATCCTTTTTCCAAAACTAACTATTATTTCTAATTTTATAACGTGGGCCAGTGCCCATCAATGTTGTGCTCTTCTCGTTGGCGTCCGCGCACGATTCCCGGAGAGACGCGCCTTTTACTCGCCTAAGCGGCCGTCGGCCTTCCGCCCACCGGCCCCTTTTTACCTATAGTTGCCGACAATGGGTCCCTTGGTCAAAAACCGGCGTCAACACATGTCCCCCAGCTCGGGGTATGCAACGCATGCGTCGGACTGATTTATCCTCTTTTATCGCGCCGGTTTTATCGCCCGTCACCTCTTCATAAAAGCCGTGGTTACCCCCGGTCATTTCCCATCCGTTTCCTCTCCTTTGGCTTTCATCTTCCCCTCGCTCTAGCGACCTTTGCCCTTTTCGAGCCTTTTCAACTTCCCACCGCGCCGCCGTCGTTTTTCTCCCGGTGACCATGAATCCCACCGTTGCTGCCGCTGCGCCGCCGCCGCCGACCGAGTCGTCGCCACCACCAACGCCGTTCCGGAGGTAATGTACATTCGGGCATCCCTCTTCTCTACTTTTGCAATTTTCTTTGTGTTCTTGTTCTTGTTCATTTTCACAATCTATCTTCTTTCCGTCTTGTTTCTCATTTTAGCCCTATTCCTTGTTTTTAGGAGATCCGGAACCAAATCGTCATCCCTTCTAACATCCCGACCCATTTCTTCTTGGGCCCCATGGGCGATCCGAACCCCACGGATCTCATCTCAGTGCCGAAACGAACCGGGTCCCGTTTCGGCAACAATCTCCATTATCGGCCGAGTGGTCCAAGAGCTTTAGGTCATGGCCGACTCCCGTCGCAGGGTGGCGGGATTGGTATAACCGGCATCGGCCGCCCATCGGCAAGGTTGGGCCAATATCGGCATCGCCCATGCCATCAAACTCTCTCTAGCCGATCACCACAAGAACGAACCATTGCTAGCGGCCGCTTCTTATCTCTCGGTCGATGCCCCGAATCGCTTCATGTTCGGGCACGGCCCGGCTACCATGACCCTCCCGGACACGGCCATGTTGGCCGATTTGAATATCACGGCGGAGGCCACCCCGCACGCCATCCGCATCAAGTCCACCCACCGGATCAATCCCAAGGACACCAGGGGTTGGAAGGTCTATATCCAGACCTACAACAAAGGGCACGGCTCTGGCCGATCGCCGCGAGCACGTTGCTTTCCTCAACATGTGGCTTGACCACTTTTTCTTCCGTGGGGTCGCCGTAAGCCCCACAAACAACTTCCCGCCGATGGCCGATGTATCGGCCGACGCCTATGCCCTTCCTATGGGCAAGTATCTTCCGGGATCGGCCTACCTCCTCCTTCACCAGGTCTCGGTGGAGTTGCGCTCCGCCGATCGCTCAAGAACCCGGGAGGCCCTTGGTGGTTCATCCAAATGTGGTTGTCCCTTCATACCACCAAGGCCATCGGTCCGGACCTCGCTGTCCTCACCTTCCCCGCAATCATGCCGAACCGGCCACGCCCCGATCCAGCCGATGTATCTCTTTCGGGGAAGCGTTGTCCATGGCACCGTGGACGGCCATGTCGGACGACACCTTGGCATATTGGTTCGCCGCCCTCTACAAGGGCCTCAACAACGAAAGTACGGATTGGTACCCGTACATTGATTTCTTCGAGAAGGGGTATGACACTCCTTTCCCGATCGACCCCACCTTCCCGACGGCCGACGCGAAGCGGTCAAGATTTTTACCACCCGCCTCCGCCTCGTCTCGCCGCCGACGGACTCATTGCCGGGAGCAAGGCTTTCTGCTCCTATGAGTTCTACCACCCGTCGGTGGCGGCCCGCCAACTCGGCTTCGCCGCTGCCCCCGCCTCTTCTATGTGGGGCAAATAAAGGCGCGATCCGTCGTCGACAACGCCATCCAGTGGAATTGGCTCGTCGGCCACACCGCCGATGTCATCACCGGCGACTTAACCGGATTTTCCCGGTGCCTCGGAGTACCCGCCTTTTCGACCGTTGGTGGGGCGAATGGAACCGGCACCTCCGCAGCTCGAACACCGCCTCCTTCTTCTCCGGCTTAGTCCCGACTGAAGCTTTCGCCGAGGTACGTGTAGCCGATTTATTTTTATAAGGCCGATTTTGTTGACGAAATCGGCCGCTCCAAATGCTCACCCTTGTATATTCCTTTTCAGCCGGACACGGAGGAACCGCCGACCCGTAGTATCGGTGGCCGGCCAATTGCATACTTGATGCCGAGCCCAATTGTTCCAAATATCGGCTTCACCGATCGCACTCCCGCCCAAGCTTTTGCGGCGATGAGTCGAGGGCACCAGCTGCCCGCAAGGCCAAGACCAAAACGGCCGCCATCGTAAAGAGGAAGGCTAATGTGCCGGCCGCAAGGCCGACCCAAGCCCCGAGCGCCACCGCGCGCCGTTAAAGCAGCACTGCGCGCCCGTCCGACCCGGACTACTTCGACGAACCATCTCCGCCGCGTCAGGTTATTATTGCATGATCGCCGATTCCCTCTTTACTTTACATAGTCTAACTATGAGTTCTTTGCAGAATCGGCGGTTCTTCCTCCTCGTGCCCGGACACCGACGCCCGATAGGCCGATCCGCCTATCAACTCCCCCGGCCAGGACGCCGACACCCGAAAGGCCGAACCCCGTAGCTCCGGAACCGGCGGTTGTACCAAGCCAGGCCGATCCAAATCTTGCGGAGAGCTCAACTCGCTTGGATCGGCCTCGCGTCTTCCGAGGTCGCCGCCGAAACCGAACAAGCCGGCCGCGTGTCACCCGCGGCTTCTCCCAAAGGCACCGCCGCTAACGAAGAATCGCCGGCCAGGAGCCGCCCGCGGCTTCTCCCGTAGGCACCGCTGCCGATGAGCCCGCCGATGAGCCCGCCGAAGTTGAACAAGCCGGCCATGTGCCCGATGCCGCCTCCGAGGATGCTGCCGGTGAAGGGGGATCGGCCGCCGAGAGCCGATTGAAACATACGAACCTCGTAGGTTCAATGGCCCAGCCGATAGACGTCCGGCCGCTTCGCATCGACGCTTCACGTGTTTGTTTTTACTATCTCCCTTTTATTTTCTTGATTGCTTCGATTATTAACTTCATCTTATTCTTCTTGGTATTTCGTGCACTCGGCTTCCCTCGTCCCGCGCCGATTTTAATATCTTCCTCTCGGTCTTACCACCATGAACGAAATCGCGCGCGAGCTCGAGGCCTCTTCTGGCCGATCGCTTGGTGGCCGATGCACAACCCATAAGGGCCCGGTACTTGGAGGTCCGGCCCGAGCTCCCGAGGATGTGCGCGATGCTCGCATCGCGTGGCATACATGGAGTATTGGCAAATGGACTTCACTCGTGCCCGGCCGGCGTTTGGCTCGCCATGCGGAGCAGCAGCAAGCTGCGTTACTTGCCGATAACTCCATCAAGCGCTCCGAGGAGGAGGTTCGAAGACCCAGGAGATGCAAGAGCAACTCTCAAATCGGCAGGATGAACCGCAAGCAATCAACCAGGAGATTGCCGATTTGAGAGCATCTCCGGCTCTCAAGGAGGCGGCGGCGGCGGCCTTGGAAGCTACTATTGCACGCTTGTCGGCCGATGTGGCGGCTCGGCAGAAGACGACGGACGAAGCCATTCAAACGGCCGAGAAGATGGTCGCCGCGGCGCAAGCCGATATCGGCCCCATCGAGGATGACCTATTGGTCATGGCCAAACTCGACTCCACGCTGGCCCACGCACTATCTCGCCGTCCAAGACTTCCCGTCCCGCGCTAAGGCCGTTGACTATGCTTAGGTGTAATAGGACTTTGAACAAAGTTTTGGTTGTAAACATTTTTTTTTTGCACTAAGGGCGATATACAATCATATCGGCCATCCGAAGGCGATGTTCAAATATCGGCTAATTTATCGGTGACTCCCTCCGTTTTACTTTCATATATTTTTTGGGCTAAGGGCGATACTCTCGCATCGGCCGTCTCAAGGCGATGTGCATCGACATCGGCTATAGTCTCTTTTAGGCCGAACACTATGAGTTAATCCAAATGCTAGGATAATACCGCTTCAAATACTTTCCATTAAGTGCTCGGCCGAATCCTTCCCCTTCTAACTCTTTCAAAATATATGCATTACCCGGTGCCGATCGGCTAATCAAATAAGGTCCTTCCCAATTAGGCGACCATTTGCCAAACCGATTGTCCTTCACGCCGATCGGCATCCTAAGCTTCCGCACCAAATCGCCCTCTTTAAACTCGTTTCTGCACAACCTTCTTATCATAATGGCGGGCGACCCTCGCCTTATTCTCGCTTCTATCTTTTCCAATGCATCCAGCCGATTTTGTACTACATCTTCTAATTCATCCATCATCAATCCGTGGTACTGATCGGCCGATAACTTTTGTTGCAACTCAATCCTTCCGGAGCCGATAGTCGTCTCCCATGGCAAGTACGGCTTCGTGCCCATATACCAACTGATACGGCGCAACTTGCATAGCTCCATGCCGTGACATACGATAAGCCCACAAAGCGTCCATCAATTTCATGTGCCATTTACGAGGATACTCTTGTATTTTCCGCTTGATTAACTTGATCGTACTCTTATTCGCCGCTTCAACTTTGTCCATTGGCTTGGGCATAATACGGCGATGAATTAATCAACTTCATTCCCATCTCATCAGCAAAAGATTGAAATTCGTCCGACGTGAATACTGATCCTTGATCTCGTTGTGATTGTCTCTCGGAATCCCAAACCTATAAATAATATGCTCTTTAACAAACGTTATCACGTCGGCCGTCGAAACTTTACGATAGGGCGCTGCTTCAACCCATTTTGTGAAGTAATCTGTAGCTACCAATATGTACCGATGCCCTTTGCTCGATGCTGGATTTATCTCGGCCGATCATATCCATGGCCCAACCTCCGAACGGCCAAGGTTTGATTACTCGGATTCATAGCCGATGCGGCGCCCTCCGTATAGGCCCGAATTTCTCGCAGTCTTGGCAACTCTTGTAATATTTGAAACAATCGGCCAACATTGTCGGCCGAGAATAACCAGCTCGCCTTAGCAGCCACTTCATCTTATGGGCCGATTGATGCGTTCCGCAAATCCCATCATGTACTTCGCTCATGACCACTTTTGCCTCGGTGTCATCAATACACTTGAGAAGCACCCCATCAATTGTCTTGAAAAATAGTCGATCATCCAACGAACATACTTCAAAGCTTTATATCTTATCTTCTTATCTCGTAGGTTGGGATGGATTGCTCAAAAATTTCGAATTTCCGTACGCCAATCGGCTTCTTCAATATCGCCTATCTCTAAGCTGTTTCGGCGAGCCGATATCCGGATGCTAGCTGAGCCAAGTTATTTGCTTCAAAATTCTGCTCTCTTGGTATATGGCTGACTTTAACACACTTGAACCTTTTCATTAACTTCCGGCACTTTCTATGATATTGCAACAATATTTCATCTTTACACTCATACTCATCGGCCAACTGACTCACAACCAACAAGGAATCTCCGAAAATTTCCACAAAATCAGCCCCGGCATCGATGAGTAATTCCAATCCTTTCAAGCATCGCTTCGTATTCGACTTGGTTGTTGGTGTACGCCTCCACCGTAATAGAGTATCCACGTATCGCCCCCGAGGCGACACAACAACCAAGCCGATTCCACTTCCTTCTTTGCAAATCGAACCATCAAAGAACACCGTCCATGGCACCGGTTCAACATATCCGGTCGAGTGTTCACCGTGTTGCACCACTAAATCAGCCAATACTTGTGCTTTCACCGCTTTGGCCGATTCATAGCCTAAATCAAACTCCGCAATTGCCAACATCCATTTGCCCAACCGGCCTTTGGGGACCGGAGCCGATAGCATATACTTTACGACATCGGCCCGGCAAACGACAAGACATTCTTCGGCCAACGGATAATGCCTTAATTTCGTGCATGAAAAATACAGTACAGAGACATAACCTTTCCACTTCCGGATACCGTGTTTCTGCATCAATCGCTTTGCGGCTGAGATAAAATATGACCCGCTCTTTTCCCTCCTCGCTCTTGAGTCAATGCCGAGCCGATGCACCTATCATCACCGATAAATATAACCTAAAGGGTGTGCCCGACTTTGGCGGAACCATCACCGGTGGGGACACCAAATATTTCTTGATATCTTCTAAAGCCTTTTGATGGATCGGCTCCCACCGAAACTCTTGACCGGCCTTGAGCTTCAATAATGGCGTAAACACATCAAGTCGGCCGGACAAGTTTGAGATAAATCGCCTAATAAAATTAATCTTGCCGATCGTGGACTCGGAGCTTCGTCTTGTTCGTCTGGCGGTTCCAACTTTCTCGATAGAATCAATACTCTTAGGGCCGACTTCAATTCCCTTTTCATGCACAATAAACCCCGTAAATTGTCCAACTCGAGACACCAAACGCACACTTGAGCGGGTTCATCTTCAATCCGTATTGTCTTGTCCTCTTCAACACTTCCCCGAGATCAGCCACATGACTTCCAACCGATCCCGATTTCACCATGACATCATCAATATAAATTTCCACCAATCGGCCGATCAAATCGTGATATATAAAATTCATGGCCCTCTCGATACGTGGCACCAGCATTTTTTAAGCCGAAGGTCATAACAACCCACTCATATAATCCCAACGCCCGGGCATCTCGAACGCCGTTTCGATATATCTTCCTCGGCCATAAAAATCTGATTATACCCAGCATTTCCATCCATAAAGCTCAAAATCTTGTTGCCGGCGGCTGCATCAACCAACAAATCGGCGTTTGGCATTGGATACTCATCTTTCGGAGTTGCCTTATTCAAATTCCCGAAGTCAATGCAGACCCGCATCTTTCCATTTTTCTTCTCCACCTAGCACAATACTAGAAACCCACTCCGCATATCGGCATGGCCCGATGAAGCCGGCTTCATACAATCTCGATAATCTCTTCTTTGACGGCTTCATAATACCTAGGGTCAATCTTCCGAGCCCCCGCTTATATGGTCGATATCCGGGTTTAGTGGGCAACCGATGTTCAACAATCGATCGGCCGAGTCCAGGCATCTCGCTATAATCCCAAGCAAAACAATCCTTAAATTCTTCCAATAAGGCCACCAATTCATCTCTTACTTCTTTACACAATTTCTTGCTAATATATGTCGGCCGAGGCTTGTCTCCATCCCCTATATCCACTTCTTCTAATTCATCGGCCGACACAAAACCGTGGCCTAATTTCCCGTCTTCCGATTCATCAATCGGCCGACTCACCATGTCTTCAGTGTGTATATCGATCGGCCGATTGTCCGTCAATTCTCCCGTGGGGCCCATCGAGCAGCCGGGGGTACCCGACCCCTGGTCACAATAACTCCATCATCCGTGATGTTTATGGCCTCCGCATCCCAATACGTGCCCGATAAACAAGGCAAGCTCTCTAGACCAGCAAACTCGAAATCGGCGGTTGCAATGGTTACGTACTTATCGGCCCGCACGATTTCGACCTTGTTGCCAACCCATTGAATCAAACACCGGTGCATGGTTGAGGGGATGCAACAATTGGCATGAATCCAGCCTCTTCCTAACAAAGTTGTGTATGCACCTTTCCCGTCAATGATGAAAAAAGTGGTGGGTATGGTTTTGCTGCCCACAGTGATCTCCATTATTGCGGCCCCACGCACATCTTGGCTTCTCCCGCCGTAATCCTTGAGCGTCGATTAGCCCTCATCATTTCTTCCGGCGTCTTCCCGAGCTTGCGGTATGTAGTAATCGGCATGACGTTGACCGCCGCTCCTCCGTCGACCAACATTTTCCTCATCGGCGACCCATTGACATAGCCGCTAATGTATAATGCCTTGAGGTGCAAATGATCGTAGTTGACCGGCTTATCAAATACCGCTGATTCCGGCGTCCACGTAATCTCCGAAGCTTCCCCAACCGGTTCTTCTTCACCCGAATTTTCATCGGCCGATCCGACAATCCCGGGCATCGTTGACATCATATTCATCGCGGCTTCAGCTCGGACCACCCGAGACCGCACTTTCGGCCTCCATTGCCTCTTGGGCTTGGGCTCATCATCTTGGTCATCTCTCGTAATGGCGTCTACCCTTGATTTCCCGACAACGCATTCTTTGAAGCCTCCTCTTTTGGGTTTTGCTCGAGCAAACCACCGGGCACCACCGACCTTCGTTCTCCGTTTGATCACCTCTCGAATCTTCATGGTATTGGTAATCGAACTCTTCTTCATCATTGATTGGCCCCGACCGATCGTGAACGGAGGTCCTCTTTGGCACTACGTATCTTCGTTCATTATATCCATGATTGTAGTCGATTGCTCTTCCGGGGGCCGATTGTCGAGATTCATAGTTGCGACCAATCGGCCGTCCCTCGGTAACTTGACGACCCGACGTCACGATACTCTTCTCGGCCAGTGCACTCGGGACAGTTCTCGATAGATGGAAGCTTCATGTTTCGGTCCCAGCAGCATCGAAAGAAAGGACAATCCCGGTGTGGGTCAAAATCTTCTCGGCGGATCACGCTTTGCCCGTACTCGCTGGCTTTGATCGAGAGATTCCCGTTCACGTGCCACTTGATCTCCTTCTTCCCTCTCCCTCTTCCTCTCATATCGGCGTATGAAACCAGCTGATCCACCACCGATGGTATTGATGTACATTGTATTAGCAGGGAAAGGGTGCCCATCAACTTTCATCTTCTTCTTCACATCGGCTGCTCGCAATATCCCACTCGTCAACCGCCTTCCGGATCTCATCTCTCATAGCATAACAATCAACGGTGTTATGATGTGAATTTCCATGCCACTTGCACCATTTAGCCATTTTCTTCAATTCCTCCGGCGTAGGAATTTTGTGATGAGGTGAAAGCTGAATTTTCTTTTCCCGCAGCAGACTGATCAAATATCTCGTCGGCCTTAGATAAATCAAAATCATATTTTCTCTCCTTAGGATTGACATGCGGAGAAAATATCGGCCGTTTATTATTAGTCCACTCAACTGCATTAATTCCCTCTTCATCATCTTCACCTGTCGAAATCAGCATAAGCTACCCGATACCGCCGATTCCTCGGTGAGCTGGAGATTTTCTTCCCGGCCAACCGCCCTACGTGTCACCTGCGCCAGCCCATCAAACTCATGTGGGGTAAACTTTTCTTTGATGTTGGAGAATAGCCCCGCATAAGCGATCCCGGCCAACCGTTGCTCGTCGAGTTCGGATTGTAGCATCGTCCCTCGTAGTCCCGAACCTCCGTATATAATCGGTCACCGATTCTCCCGATTTCGTTTCATCGCCATTAAATCGGACAAACTAAGCTCGGTAATGCCCGTGAAGAAGTACGAGTGAAACCTTTTCTCCAGATCGGCCCAACTCGAATAGAACCAGGCGACAACGAAGCAAACCATGAAAAGGCCGATCCGGACAACGACAGTGGGAATAGCCTAACCCGCAAAGCCTCCCGAGTAGACGCCTCACCAAGCCGTGCGTCATACCGGCTGATGTGCTCCATAGTTGATGTGTTATCTTGCCCGTAAAACTTGGAAAACTCAGGAATTTTATACTTATTGGGTAAAGCCACGGAATCCATCCAATCAGGGTAAGGTCGCCGATACAATGCACTTTTCTCCTTAGGCTTCAAATCGAACCGATCTTTCATCATATCGGCGATCTTAGCCATGAGGCTATTCATATCACCGGGTTCAGCGAGTCGCCGATCCGGTCCCCGTCATATAAGCTGTGTTGGGCTGTCCCCGCTTGGGTGTATCAACCGACCGTTCCCGGAAATCCCAGTGCTAGTAGCCGGGAATAATGTCTCGTGAGCGATTCCATAACTCACGGCCGATTGGATCGGCCGTCCAGATCATGAATCCATGTCCCCCAGCCGATGCGGTCGGCCGTGGAATACCGGATATCGGCCGTACTATAGTGGGTGAGTTCTCAATTCTACTCGGGCCGGTATTTGGTACGTAGAAGAAATTGGGCTGTTGTGCCATCTCGCGGGACCGCTGCCACATTGGTTGGTGCCCCCAACTCGAAGCCGGCTGTTGTACATCTTGCCTCGTTGCCCTCTTCCGTTACGGACTTCTTGGGATCACTCGTTATCCTCTTTGCTTGGCTGGGTTGCACTCGGTACTTGCATTTGCATTGTCCTTGCCAGTGCCATAGGTTAGGTGGCATGCCATACATGGGCTGAAACCCCGTTGGCGGTGTAGTATTCTGGATGCCGATTCCCCGAATCGGTCGTACAGAGTGCCAACAGCCGAGTGTATGCAGGTCCGTAATATCCTTCGAGAAATGATCCGCCATCAACCGTGTCCTTGATCAAATTCCCGATGGTGTTGGTCAACACGCCCGATTGATTGATTAGGGCTTGATGAATGGACGAGTTGACCATATCACCGAGTTGGTTGGCATCCGGCAGCTCTCGGGCTTTGATTTGATCTAATTCTTCCGGATGCAGAATCCGAGGGAAGTCCCCTTTCGTGGCCACTCGCCACGTGTCACCGTCAAGGCTTGAAAGTACTTCTTCATTGCTTCGGCCGGTACTCCTGGTACTGCAGCTTTTGTTCCGTTGTCATCTTCCCCAGGCCGAAAGTGTGTTGTCATCGAAACTTCCCCATGGCCTTTGCCATCCGTCCCGAGAGGGACCGGAACGAAAATCGGCCGATTCTCCGCATCGACCATTGGTGTTCCGTCCTCCCCGATCGCCTCGCATGTACGACATCTTGATCTTGGTTGCTTTGGTCCCACCGGGCGTGCCAAAAAGTGTGTTGACGTCAAAAGTCGCCAACACACCGTCGTCCGGAGAGTCCACCGAAACCCCGGCCGACGCAGGGCCCCGTGCTCCCAACGGACCGGCTCGGCTCGCCGATGTTCGTGTGCGCTGGTGCGTGCCGGATGGTTTTCCTGCAAACCAACAAAGACAATAAAAGGTGTAAAATTCCGTGTCATCGGTCCGTATAGACCGATGTGCAGCCGTGGCCGATTCTCGCGTAAGATAGACAAAATCGGCCATCGATCGGGAGCAGCACGGCCCATCCATTTATGTGTTAAATGCCAGTGCAAACGAACTCGCGATACAAACGATACGAAATCGGCCGACGCTATAACATGCGATCGGTGGCTAGCAGCCGATTCCGTCGGTAAACGATCACATCATTAAGACTTTGCAGGATGCATTATCGGATAAAATGTAAACAAGGTAATTATTAATGGGATGTGATTAATTTGGTAGTAAGAAGATGGTTTAATCATCAATCGGATCAGTAAATCGGCCGATCGAGCATCCGGCCGATTTTGCCATTGATTATAGTAGTGAATTATTTAGATCTATCTAAATGTATAATGATGATCAATGAAATCGTACTAATAACTCGGGTCCAAAAGCAGCTTTAACAGATTTAATTAATTGAACATAAAACAGCTTAATGAACGTGATAAGCAATCGGCTAAACACTCCGAAAGAACAAGTAAGACAAATACAACCACACAGATCCCAAATCGACCGACCGCTCCAACAGACAAGTCAACCGATGGCACGCGGTCGGACCAGATCTAACGACCGCGCACGCCCGGCCGATTCAGGATAAGCACAATCATAAACGTCTTAACTATGAAAGTAAGTCTACACCCTAGCCAATCGGCTGCATGCGCCTAGGACAAGTCAACTATCGCAAAGGCAAACACAGGACACGTCAACCGAATCCGCACGATCGAATCGGCCAAGATGTAAAAGAATTCTCATAGCGGCTACCGTGACTCGAACGACCAGATCCGAGCCAATCGGCGCCGTGAGCAAAGGCTGGAACGGGGAGGCAGGACAAGTCAAACTACCTCCACCACGAGCCCGACCAGGTCAACTTGACTCATCCCGCCGATACTCACTACGCCGATCGAAACAGATCCGGTCGCCGGATAACTAGCAATTAAGCCATCTAATTACGAACAATGCGCCGAGAATTAGACAACATAATTACCTTGTCAAGCCAACGTGTTGTCGACCGGAGCCCCGAAGATCCCCGCGCGAAAACAAGTAAAGACTTGACAGAAAATTAGGGTTTGGCGATGCGCCGAAAGTTGTATTGGATGTGAATCGAGTTTACATGTTACATCCGAGTATGTATTTATACTCGGCAAAAAGAATCCTATTCGGACCCTCCTCGGGCCGATTTCCTAACCGACTAGAATCCTTTTTCCAAAACTAACTATTATTTCTAATTTTATAACGTGGGCCGGGCCCATCAATGTTGTGCTCTTCTCGTTGGCGTCCGCGCACGATTCCCGGGAGAGACGCGCCTTTACTCGCCCAAGCGGCCGTCGGCCTTCTCGCCCACCGGCCCCTTTTTACCTATAGTTGCTGACAATGGGTCCCTTGGTCAAAAACCGGCGTCAACAGATTTTGAGCTTTATGGATGGAAATGCTGGGTATAATCAGATTTTTATGGCCGAGGAAGATATATCGAAACGGCGTTCGGATGCCCCGGGGCGTTGGGATTATATGAGTGGGTTGTTATGACCTTCGGCTTAAAAAATGCTGGTGCCACGTATCGGAGGGCCATGAATTTTATATATCACGATTTGATCGGCCGATTGGTGGAAATTTATATTGATGATGTCATGGTGAAATCAGGATCGGTTGGAAATCATGTGGCTGATCTCGTGGAAGTGTTGAAGAGGACAAGACAATACGGATCGAAGATGAACCCGCTCAAGTGTGCGTTTGGTGTCTCAGCTGGACAATTTCTGGGGTTTATTGTGCATGAAAAGGGAATTGAAGTCGGCCCTAAGAGTATTGATTCTATCGAAAGTTGGAACCGCCGACGAACAAGACGAAGCTCCGGTCCCCGATCGGCAAGATTAATTTTATTAGGCGATTTATCTCAAACTTGTCCGCCGACTTGATGTGTTTACGCCATTATTGAAGCTCAAGGCCAGTCAAGAGTTTCGGTGGGAGCCGATCCATCAAAAGGCTTTAGAAGATATCAAGAAATATTTGGTGTCCCCACCAGTGATGGTTCCGCCAAAGTCGGGCACACCCTTTAGGTTATATTTATCGGCTGATGATAGGTGCATCGGCTCGAGCATTGACTCAAGAGCAGGAGGGAAAAGAGCGGGTCATATTTTATCTCAGCCGCAAACCGATTGATGCAGAAACACGGTATCCGAAGTGGAAAGGTTATGTCTCTGTCTCGTATTTTTCATGCACGAAATTAAGGCATTATCTCGTTGGCCGAAGAATGTACTCGTCGTTTGCCAGGCCGATGTCGTAAAGTATATGCTATCGGCTCCGGTCCCCAAAGGCCGGTTGGGCAAATGGATGTTGGCAATTGCGGAGTTTGATTTAGGCTATGAATCGGCCAAAGCAGTGAAAGCACAAGTATTGGCTGATTTAGTGGTGCAACACGGTGAACACTCAGCCGGATATGTTGAACCGAGTGCCATGGACGGTGTTCTTTGATGGTTCGATTTGCAAAGAAGGAAGTGGAATCGGCTTGGTTGTTGTGTCGCCTCGGGGGCAGTACGTGGATACTCTATTACAGTGGAGGCGTACACCAACAACCAAGTCGAATACGAGGCAGATACTGAAAGGATTGGAATTACTCATCGATGCCGGGGCTGATTTTGTGGAAATTTTCGGAGATTCCTTGTTGGTTGTGAGTCAGCTGGCCGATGAGTATGAGTGTAAAGATGAAATATTGTTGCAATATCATAGAAAGTGCCAGAAGTTAATGAAAAGGTTCAAGTGTGTTAAAGTCAGCCATATACCAAGAGAGCAGAATTTTGAAGCAAATAACTTGGCTCAGCTAGCATCCGGATATCGGCTCGCCGAAAACAGACTTAGAGATAGCTGATATTGAAGAAGCCGATTGGCGTACGGAAATTCGAAATTTTTTGAGCAATCCATCCCAACCTACAGATAAGAAGATAAGATATAAAGCTTTGAAGTATGTTCTGTTGGATGATCGACTATTTTTCAAGACAATTGATGGGGTGCTTCTCAAGTGTATTGATGACACCGAGGCAAAAGTGGTAATGAGCGAAGTACATGATGGGATTTGCGGAACGCATCAATCGGCCCATAAGATGAAGTGGCTGCTAAGGCGAGCTGGTTATTACTGGCCGACAATGTTGGCCGATTGTTTCAAATATTACAAGAGTTGCCAAGACCGCCGGAAATTCGGGCCTATACGGAGGGCGCCCGCATCGGCTATGAATCCGAGTAATCAAACCTTGGCCGTTCGGAGGTTGGGCCATGGATATGATCGGCCGGATAAATCCAGCATCGAGCAAAGGGCATCAGTACATATTGGTAGCTACAGATTACTTCACAAAATGGGTTGAAGCAGCGCCCTATCGTAAAGTTTCGACGGCCGACGTGATAACGTTTGTTAAAGAGCATATTATTTATAGGTTTGGGATTCCGAGAGACAATCACAACAGATCAAGGATCAGTATTCACGTCGGACGAATTTCAATCTTTTGCTGATGAGATGGGAATTAAGTTGATTAATTCATCGCCGTATTATGCCCAAGCCAATGGACAAGTCGAAGCGGCGAATAAGAGTCTGATCAAGTTAATCAAGCGGAAAATACAAGAGTATCCTCGTAAATGGCACATGAAATTGATGGACGCTTTGTGGGCTTATCGTATGTCACGGCATGGAGCTATGCAAGTTGCGCCGTATCAGCTGGTATATGGGCACGAAGCCGTATCGCCATGGGAGACAACTATCGGCTCCGGAAGGATTGAGTTGCAACAAAAGTTATCGGCCGATCGAGTACCACGGATTGATGATGGATGAATTAGAAGATGTAGTACAAAATCGGCTGGATGCATTGGAAAAGATAGAGCAGAATAAGGCGAGGGTCGCCCGCCATTATGATAAGAAGGTTGTGCAGAAACAGTTTAAAGAGGGCGATTTGGTCCGGAAGCTTAGGATGCCGATCGGCGTGAAGGACAATCGGTTTGGCAAATGGTCGCCTAATTGGGAAGGACCTTATTTGATTAGCCGATCGGCACCGGGTAATGCATATATTTTGAAAGAGTTAGAAGGGGAAGGATTCGGCCGAGCACTTAATGGAAAGTATTTGAAGCGAGTATTATCCTAGCATTTGGATTAACTCATAGTGTTCGGCCTAAAAGAGACTATAGCCGATGTCGATGCACATCGCCTTGAGACGGCCGATACCGAGAGTATCGCCCTTAGCCCAAAAAATATATGAAAGTAAAACAGAGGGAGTCACCGATAAATTAGCCGATGTTTGAACATCGCCTTCGGATGGCCGATATGATTGTATATCGCCCTTAGTGCAAAAAAAATGTTTACAACCAAAACTTTGTTCAAAGTCCTATTACACCTAAGCATAGTCAACGGCCTCGGCGCGGGACAGAAGTCTTGGACAGCAGATAGTGCGCGGGCCAGCGTGGAGTCGAGTTTGGCCATGACCAATAGGTCATCCTCGATGGGGCCGATATCGGCTTGCGCCGCGGCGACCATCTTCTCGGCCGTTTGAATGGCTTCGTCCGTCGTCTTCTGCTGAGCCGCCACATCGGCCGACAACCGTGCAATAGTAGCTTCCAAGGCCGCCGCCGCCTCCTCCTTGAGAGCCAGAGATGCTCTCAAATCGGCAATCTCCTGGTTGATTGCTTGCAGTTCATCCCGCCGATTTGAGAGTTGCTCTTGCATCTCCCGGGTCTTCCGAACCTCCTCCTCGGAGCGCTTGATGGAGTTATCGGCAAGTAACGCAGCTTGCTGCTGCTCCGCATGGCGAGCCAAACGCCGCCGGGCACGAGTGAAGTCCATTTGCCAATACTCCATGTATGCCACGCGATGCGAGCATCGCGCACATCCTCCGGGAGCTCAGTCCGGACCTCCAAGTACCGGGCCCTTATGGGTTGTGCGTCGGCCACCAAGCGATCGACCGAAGAGGCCTCGAGCCTGCGCGCGATTTCGTTCATGGTGGTAAGACCAGAGGAAGATATTAAAATCGGCGCAGGACGAGGGAAGCCGAGTGCCCGAAATACCAAGAAGAATAAGATGAAGTTAATAATCGAAGCAATCAAGAAAATAAAAGGGAGATAGTAAAAACAAACCTGCGAAGCGTCGATGCGAAGCGGCCGGACGTCTATCGGCTGGGCCATTGAACCTACAGGTTCGTATGTTTCAATCAGCTCTCGGCCGGCCGATCCCCTTCACCAGCAGCATCCTCGGAGGCAGCATCGGGCACATGGCCAGCTTGTTCAACTTCGGCGGGCTCATCGGCGGGCTCATCGGCAGCAGTGCCTACAGGAGAAGCCGCGGGCGGCTCCTGGCCGACCGATTCTTCGTTAGCGGCGGTGCCTTTGGGAGAAGCCGCAGGTGACACGCGGCCGGCTTGTTCGGTTTCAGCGGCGACCTCGGAAGACGCAGGCCGATCCAAGCGAGTTGAGCTCTCCGCAAGATTTGGATCGGCCTGGCTTGGTACAACCGCCGGTTCCGGAGCTACGGGGCTCGGCCTTTCGGGTGTCGGCGTCCTGGCTCGGGGGAGTTGATAGGCGGATCGGCCTATCGGGCGTCGGTGTCCGGGCACGAGGAGGAAGAACCGCCGATTCCTGCAAAGAACTCATAGTTAGACTATGTAAAGTAAAGAGGGAATCGGCGATCATGCAATAATAACTCTGACGCGGCGGAGATGGTTCGCTGAAGTAGTCCGGGTCGGACGGGCGCGCAGGCTGCTTTAACGGCGCGCGGTGGCGCTTCGGGGCTTGGGTCGGCCTTGCGGCCGGCACATTAGCCTTCCTCTTTACGATGGCGGCCGTTTTAGTCTTGGCCTTGCGGGCAGCTGGTGCCCTCGACTCATCGCCGCAAAAGCTTGGGCGGGAGTGCGATCGGTGAAGCCGATATTTGGAACAATTGGGCTCGGCATCAAGTATGCAATTGGCCGGCCACCGATACTCCGGGTCGGCGGTTCCTCCGTGTCCGATCGAAAAGGAATATACAAGGGTGAGCATTTGGAGCGGCCGATCCAAATCTTGCGGCCGATCCACTGGATGATCATCTCCGCTGAATGTAATCGGTACCTCCGACCATCATATATACTTTGGAGTTGCGGGGGCGACGACATTGACCTCCCCGAATGCTAACTTTTGCTTGCGCTTTGACTCATAGACATCGGGTTCCCCGCAAATGCGGTTCACCTCCCCGAGTGGTTCCTCAAAGCCTCCCTCATCATCTTCATCAACATCGCGCTTCTTGTCTTTGCCCTTGTCATCTCGTTGATCACGCTGCCCGGATTGAGGTGCTACCTTCAACGCAAATGAAGCAAACGGTCTCATCAGAAATATTCCTTATTCTTATGATTCCCATTATAAATCATGCAAGGCCCTTCAAGTAAAGCTTCAACGAGACTCGTTCTCTTGGCCCTCTCTTAGGTGGTGCGGGCCGGTCTCCTCCATGAGACTCGGTCAACAGCAGCCGACGAGGTTGTCGGCCTTGCGCGTGTTATTCTTGGATCCAGATCGGTTACCATGATCGTGCTTCGGCTCGTTCCCTTTGTTCCCGCGCAAATTGACTACATTTGATCGTCCGGCAGCGTAATCATCTCGCTATCTTAAAGCAATCCGACGCCATCATGGTAAGATTTTGGTTACGCCTACCGTTCTTGTGCACCAATGCTTCACTTCGGACGCCGACTTAGAACGCAGCAATTATCTCGCCGATCGAGAACATTGGGGATCAAGGCCTTCTTGCTACAAAAACGCCTCGATGAAGTTTGTATGCGTCTCATCGGGTTTCTGCTTCAACCTCGTTGAGGTCGAAGTAGTTCCCTGGCTTTTCACGAGTGGTCTAAAAATTCTCAATGAACTTTAGTAAGATCGCCCCCAAGAAGAAGTAGATTCCTTGGGTAGAAATTGTAACCACAAGCGTCCGACCTGCTCCATGCACATGGAAAGATAGTTAGCCAAAACAAAAGTGTCTCCTCCCGCTCACCGGATGGCGATCGTGTACATGTGAAGCCATGGCGTACTTGCAAATGCGCAGATCCTGCGTATATGCTGGGATTATGGAGTATTCATCGTCTTCCGGACCGGTCTATACTCGGAGATGGCGAACGACGTCCGTAGTGTCGGTAATTGCGATCCCTGTCATCATTAGAGTTGTCATGATAACGATCATCCCGATTTCTAGCTCCAAAGCCATCATTGTTATCCTGCGCCGGAGGAGGCGGGGGTCGAGGCGAAGCGGAGGCGGAGGCGGATCTTGACGATTATTGTTGCCTTGTCGAGGTTATTCATCTCTCGTTCCTTCGGTCTTGTCCCTCCGGTCTCGTTATCACGGTAATAATCTCTTCTTGGCCGATCATCGCGATGCCTGGACCGATTGCGCCGCCCTCGATTGTCATTGTGTTGGCGATTGTCGACCGGGGGTGGCACTAAAGCAGACTCGCTTGTAACAACACTCGAAATGAAATGCATTTCATGGCATTCATGAGCATGTCATCATATTTCATTTATGAAATTATTAAATATGGTGTGAAGAAATGCACATAAAATATCAAAACAACTAAAGAGTAAAGTAAATGCTTAAAAAGAATTTAAATAAGAATAAATAATGGGTTTAATATTTTCTACTGATTAAACATCACAAATAAAGAATTATAAAAGTTCTCCGAAATTATTTTGCCTTGTAAAAATAATTACAAGAAATAAATAAAGCTTCTTTTGTTAATTTATCTATGAATTTTTAATCCGAAAATAATTTGGAATCTTAACCTGGACTTAATAGGAAAAATGCCTAAAATACTTTCATTTACACCCCTGATTTTTTGGGGAATTTTCTGAACACGGGAAGGTCACTTTTTAATTATTCGAAAGTCGAAGGGGGTTTTTGTAAAAATACTGGGCTGGCCTACGAGCCAGCCTCTCTTCTTTCTCTCCTCTCTCTCCCGCGCTTAGCGCCGCCCGCGGTAAGAACCGCCTCCGGCCAGGTCGCCACGCCACCCCGCCACGTAGGAGCTTGGCAACACGCAGCGGCTTGCCCATTGCCGCCTCCGACGAGGATAAAAGCCTCCGCCCGCCTTACCTTCTCCCTCCTCTCTCATTTTCTCCCCAACCCTACCGCCGGTGCCACTCCTCTCGTCATCACCGGCACCAGCCCGCTCCGGTGACCCTCCGTCCAAGCCACCACCCCTAGAAGCTCCGCAAAGGTCCCGCGAAGCTCCTCGAACCGTCCAATTAGCTTGAGCTGCCTTGCTCCGTCGTGGCGAGCTCATCTTCTTCCACGAGACCTCACCGACGTTCATCGCCCGCGGCCCCAAATTCTCGTGCTCCGGTGAGCTACCAAGCCTTTCTTTCATTTCCAAGAGTGCGCAACTTGGTACTCCGGTTCAGTCCGCTCAACACCCCCGTTCTCTCGCAGTGTCGTTGTGTATTTCGCCATCTTCTTCACATCCGGTCGCCGCCGTCCGCCACACGCACGGTGAGCCGACCTCTCTCGGCCATGCTCATGTTGCTAGGACCCTTCGACGAGCTTGCTTGTGTTCCGTAGATGCTTTCCGTAGCTTTTTTCCCCAATTTCGGGTACTCGGGCGAGCTTCGCACCACACCGGAGCGCCGCCGCGTCCGGTCTTCGCCGCCGGCGTGTTTCGGGGCGAGCTCATGCTGTTTTGTCACCACGGTTGAGTTCGCCATGTGGAGTAGATCGCGTAGGTAGTCTCGCGGCGAGGCTTAGAGCACCGGCGGTCAACTCCGGTGGCCGTGCCGCCGTCCCCGGTCGCCGCCGTGCCGATGCCACACCGCGGGCCACACGCGCGGGATCGCGTGTGGCCACGTGGGGATCCGGTGTGGCCACTCGTGGCCCAGGGTGTGGCCGAGAATAGGTTTGTAATTTTCGAAAATTCATAGAAAATTCAATAAAAATCGGAAAAATGGGGATCTATCTATTTATGAAATAAAATATCTATTTTGAGCAATTTTATTTCATAGATAATAATTAATCACAATCTTTGATTAATAGAAGCTATTATATTATGCTAATAAAATAATTATTTTGAGAAAAGGATTTAATTAAATAAAGGAGATATCTATAGACGAAAGTAATTATGAAAAATTATTTTTTTCAAAATTGAACTTAAACATTATCATTTCATGTGATTCCAGTTTATTATCCTATGTTTTATCATATGTCATTTAAGTAAAGATTAATTATTGATTAATAAACAGGATTAATTATTAATTAATAAACCTAAGTAAATTAGTAACTAATGAACATAATTAATTATTAATTAAGGAACATGATTAATTAGTAATTAATGACCATGATTAAGCATTAATTAATGAGCATAATCAATTGTTAATTATTGATTCATGAACATGCTTAATTATAATTTGTTAATTAACAAATATGATGAATTATTAATTGTTAATTATTGTTTTAATTACTGAACATAAGTAATCATTAATTATTAGTTAATGAACAGAATTAATAAAGCCTTTGCATAATCATATCATATTCATTCATGCATGCATCAATGTGATTCATGACACATTGTTGGTCGACCTAGGTTCCGAGGTGATCGAGGTTCCACCCGAGGTCGAGGTAGGCGAAGGGAATCTCGAAGTCGACCCACACGCGGAGGAAGCTAACCCCGACTCGCATCCAGTGCAAGCCCGGTGCATCCTACCTATGTTTTTAAATATTTTATTTTATCACATAGTTTAGTTATGTTGGTGCATTAAGTGCTAGGGAATGATTGATACCTAGTTGCATTATGATAGGTTTCCGTCTGTTTATACTATACTTGGTACAGATTCATAGTCGCAACGATAGTGTTGACGCCGGTTTTTGACCAAGGGACCCATTGTCGGCGACTATAGGTAAAAAGGGGCCGGTGGGCGAGAAGGCCGACGGCCGCTTGGGCGAGTAAAGGCGCGTCTCTCCCGGGAATCGTGCGCGGACGCCAACGAGAAGAGCACAACATTGATGGGCCTGGCCCACGTTATAAAATTAGAAATAATAGTTAGTTTTGGAAAAAGGATTCTAGTCGGTTAGGAAATCGGCCCGAGGAGGGTCCGAATAGGATTCTTTTTGCCGAGTATAAATACATACTCGGATGTAACATGTAAACTCGATTCACATCCAATACAACTTTCGGCGCATCGCCAAACCCTAATTTTCTGTCAAGTCTTTACTGTTTTCGCGCGGGGATCTTCGGGGCTCCGGTCGACGACACGTTGGCTTGACAAGGTAATTATGTTGTCTAATTCTCGGCGCATTGTTCGTAATTAGATGGCTTAATTGCTAGTTATCCGGCGACCGGATCTGTTTTCGATCGGCGTAGTGAGTATCGGCGGGATGAGTCAAGTTGACCTGGTCCGGGCTCGTGGTGGAGGTAGTTTGACTTGTCCTGCCTCCCCGTTCCAGCCTTTGCTCACGGCGCCGATTGGCTCGGATCCGGTCGTTCGAGTCACGATAGCCGCTATGAGAATTCTTTTACATCTTGGCCGATTCGATCGTGCGGATTCGGTTGACGTGTCCTGTGTTTGCCTTTGCGATAGTTGACTTGTCCTAGGCGCATGCAGCCGATTGGCTAGGGTGTAGACTTACTTTCATAGTTAAGACGTTCATGATTGTGCTTGTCCTGAATCGGCCGGGCGTGCGCGGCCGTTAGACTGGTCCAGCCGCGTGCCATCGGTTGACTTGTCCTGTTGGAGCGACCGGTCGATTTGGGATCTGTGTGGTTGTATTTGTCTTACTTGTTCTTTCGGAGTGTTTAGCCGATTGCTTATCACGTTCATTAAGCTGTTTTATGTTCAATTAATTAAATCTGTTAAAGCTGCTTTTGGACCCGAGTTATTAGTACGATTTCATTGATCATCATTATACATTTAGATAGATCTAAATAATTCACTACTATAATCAATGGCAAAATCGGCCGGATGCCTGATCGGCCGATTTACTGATCTGATTGATGATTAAACCATCTTCTTACTACCAAATTAATCACATCCCATTAATAATTACCTTGTTTACATTTTATCCGATAATGCATCCCTGCAAAGTCTTAATGATGTGATCGTTTACCGACGGAATCGGCTGCTAGCCACCGATCGCATGTTATAGCGTCGGCCGATTTCGTATCGTTTGTATCGCAGTTCGTTTGCCTGGCATTTAATACATAAATGGATGGGCCGTGCTGCTCCCGATCGATGGCCGATTTTGTCTATCTTACGCGCGAATCGGCCACGGTCGTACATCGGTCTATCCGGGCCGATGACCTAGAATTTTACACTCTTTTATTGTCTTTGTTGGTTTGCAGGAAAACCATCCGCACGCACCAGCAGCACACGAACATCGGCGAGCCGAGCCGGTCCGTTGGGAGCACGAGGCCCTGCGTCGGCCGGGGTTTCGGTGGACTCTCCGGACGACGGTGTGTCGGCGACTTTTGACGTCAACGGATAGATGTTTTAGGAATCTTAAAGCATGGAGGCTTTAAGGGTTGGTGTGTTGACCTAAGAGTAAGTGAGAAGAGTATTAATGATGTTGAGACCGGACGGGCCCCGTAGGAGAAAGGGCAAGCACATGTGCCTTGCGAGGGCATGGTTTGCGAGGTGGTAGCCCCGTCCGTGTCGGTCAAGGACCGTACCGTTGTCGGCTTAGTTGAACAAGTTTGAACGTACCGCACTACATGCTGGTATCATGGGCCCGACAAGTCGATGTACCCTACCGCTCCGAGAGATGTAGCGTAGCCAACTCTCTTTTATCGGTCGTTAGTGAGAGGTTAGTCTCACGGGAGGGAGATGGGTCCGCCACGAAGGAAGTCGTGGAGTCGCCATACTTCCGGGAGTTTGGAAATGGCTAGTGTTCGTCAGGTGCTAGCGGGAAAAGTTGTCGTGTACGACCGAGTGTGGTGCGTATACGTCGTGTAGTCGGGTTTTGCCAGCTGGTATAAATCGATTCGAATCGCTGTCCCTCGCAGTAATGAGTACCGCTTGTTTAGCTCGTCACATCGTAGTTAATCAACATGGAAGTTGAGGATGAGAGATGAACGGAATAATGATCTATTTTTATCTTGTCTTGCAAACTTGATTACAATAGTGATAGTCTCGCAAATACCAAGGTTAATGAACTTAATGTTGACCTAAAATATTGAAAGTAAGGATCCACCCTTTAATGCGGTTTTCGCAAAGGAGTAAACCCCACAGACCGTAAAGCCTTTGCATACTAGGCGTCGGCCTTAGCGTGCCATTTTGACGGGTTAGTCTTGCTGAGTATTAGAATACTCGGGGTTTGTTCGTTATCTTTCGGGGAATGAGTCGTACTCGTCACGACTTATATGGTAGCTTCCGGAAGTGGAGCAGTTGTCCCGAGGGAGGTTACCTCCAATGGGAGCGTATCCCCACGCCGTGAAGAAGAAGGACCGTGGTGTACGACGGGCTCGAGACATCATGTTGATCGTTGATAGGTTTTTGTTGTGGAACAACCACTTGGTTCCCACAACGTTTTGCTTGGGCCTTTCCACCAAGGTCCACACCTTCTTTCTTTCAAAGATGTTCAACTCTTCTTGCATGTCCACCACCCAATCCGAGTCTTGTAGCACTTCTTCCAGCTTAAGAGGTTCTAAAGAGGAAACAAACGAGTAATGATGGCAAAAGGTAGCGACTCGAGATCTAGTGGTTATCCCTTTTTATATATCACCAAGAATGTTGTCAACTCGGGTGATCTTTTTGTATGCTTTGATGAACTCGAGGTTGTTGTGGCCTAGGTGCATCTTCTTCTTCTTGTGGTTCATTTTGTTGATCATCACCTCCACCATCTTGTTCTTGGTCTTGGTTGTTGCCTTGATCTTGGTCGACACCTTGATCTTGGCCACTACCTTGATATTGTTCATTTTGTGGATCTTGTGGAGGGTCTTAATCTTGACTTGAAGAAGATGGATCACCTTGTGCTTGAGTTGGATCTTGTGGCCTTATTTCACGTATTACCAAATTCCTTATTGCTTCACAAGGAGCTTCATCACCTACATCACTTGGATTAACTTGCTCCAATTGAGAGCCATTAGATTCACCAAATGTTACATCATGCGTGATCTCAACAATGTCGGTGGCTTTGTTGAAAACCCGGTATGCATACACATTTGATTCATACCCAAGCAAGAAACCTTCATTTGTCTTTGGAGCAAACTTAGAAGACCTTGGCTTCTTGTTAAGAATAAAGCACTTGCTCCCAAAGACACGGAAGTACGACACATTAGGAAGTTTACCGGTGAGAAGCTCATATGGTGTCCTTTTCAAGATCTTGTGAAGATACAACCGGTTGGTTACATGGAAAGCGGTGTTGATGGCCTCGGCCCAAAATGTGTCGGAAGTCTTGTATTTATCAAGCATGGTTTTTGCCATCTCAATGAGTGTACCGTTCTTCCTTTTAGCTACACCATTTTGTTGTGGTGTGTATGGTGCCGAGAACTCATGCTTGATGCTTTCTTCATCTAGGTACTCCTCGACTTGTGTATTCTTGAACTCGGTGCCGTTGTCACTTCTTATTTTCTTGATCTTCACATCGTATTCATTTTGCGCTCTTCTCAAGAAGCTCTTTAGAACACGTTGTGTCTCACTTTTGTCCTTCAAAAAGCACACCCAAGTGAAACGGGAATAATCATCAACAATGACAAGGCCATACTTGTTTCCACCAATGCTTATGTATGTGACCGGTCCGAAGAGGTCCATGTGAATTATCTCCAATGGTCTTGTCGTTGTCATCATCGTCTTGGATGGATGGTTAGCTCCAACTTGTTTTCCAGCTTGACATGCGCTACACACCTTGTCCTTCTCAAAAGCAACATCCTTTAGTCCAACGACGTGGCCACCCTTTAGAAGGTTGTGAAGATTCCCGATCCCAACATGGGCTAGTCGGCAATGCCATAACCAACCCAATGTGGTTTTAGCTATCAAACAAGCACTTATATTGGGACCCTATTTGTTGGTGAAATCAACAAGATAGATCTTATCCTCCAAGTACACTTTGAATGCTATTGAGGAGTCCTCTTTTTCTAAAGACGGTCACGCCCTCATCGGTAAAGAGACAACTAAAGCCCATTCCACAAAGACCCAAGCCCCCGAGTATTCATTCCTTTTTTATCCGACTTTGAATAAGACCGACCAATCTTCCGAATGTTGGTCCGATTCCAATGTGAAATTAAAAAGAACTCCAATCTTCTCGTAATACTTCTTCTTTCTTCAATGTGGTTTTCTAAAGCCAAAAAGTTGGTATTTTATTCCTCATAACACCTAATTAGGTATGGATCTACATGCTTTCCTTCTAGTGCACCGGTCAGGTGCACCCAATTGGGTATAGCCCCGAATCTTGGATCATTTGAACTTGTTTCAAATAATGCAAGAGTCCACATTGATTCTTCATTATTTTCTCCAAGTATGCGATCCTTTCGGACCATACTTGAATTCCAAAGTTCCTTCCTGTATACGTCCTGCGATCTTTACAAACCGCTCTCAAAATATGGTGCACCAATCAGGTACACCTAATTAGGTATAGCCCCGACTCTTGTATCATTTGAATATTACAAATAATGCAAGAGTCCTTTTCAGGGAACCATGCTACATTCTATTCTACAAAATCATAAATTATATCAACTGAATTGTACCAAATGCATATTTCCGGACCGGTCATCCGATCTTATCTTCACAATTTCTTATAATTCACATCTTACCATATAACAAACTGCTCAAAACAGTCTTGCTTCTATTCTACTTAGTCAAATAGAACTAAGGGAAAAAATGCTCCGGTTGATCGGACCAGTTTTTCCCATTTTCTCACATCGACTCGAGTCTCCAAGGCCTATAATCAGCCGGATGATAAATATCCGGAGCCCAAGGCATCCATTTTCACAAAATT
The DNA here is from genome assembly GCA_031894775.1 of Chloris gayana. Classification (NCBI taxonomy): domain Eukaryota; kingdom Viridiplantae; phylum Streptophyta; class Magnoliopsida; order Poales; family Poaceae; genus Chloris; species Chloris gayana. The sequence continues at coordinate 50,227 of JAUNZO010004068.1, read as the reverse complement.
CAGTTAGGCAAGACCAGATTGTCTTCGATCTAACTTTATCATACCTCCAAATTATTCAATTTGGCACTTATAACAATTCTGCGATCGAATATTCCATATTTCATATTGCACACATATTAACAAAAGAGCCCCCGCGATTGTCCAAATCACATTGACCGTTTCCTTGTAACCGTTAGGTCACAACCCATAAAACGTTTTGGGCCGCAATACAGCCCAAGAAGAGTCCAGTCCCCGAGGCTAGCTCGGGAACCTATAAAAGCATACCAAGGTGCAACCTAGGTCAAACCCATTCTTCAATGTGCGGTAGAGCGCCTACAACCGCCTCCGTATTTCTCGGTCTTACGATCCGAGCTTTAGTTGTCCTTTGTTGGGGGCCCGACGCGAGCTGGGCTTCGCGCGGAGAAAATGCTCAGGACACCCGATACACATTTCTCACACTAAATCCAACATTTGTCTTCGAGCAGTACGCACAGGTCGCAGAGTGACGCGAGGCTCCCGAAGTGAAGGAGGCACCACGGGGCGAAGCCGGGGAGGTCCGAGGACGGGGCCGGGCCCCGGGCTCGAAGGCCCGTGACCCGCAAAACTATCATCCGGCGAGGCGGAGCAGCGCCGGAGCGGAGCAGCAGAGTGAGGCGAAACAAAGGGCGGGAGTGTGTCCCGGCTAAGCAGCCGGCTAAGCCGCGAGTAACGCGGTTTCAGCCGGCTTTCCTGGAGTGCCCCTAAGAGTTACCGCCTCGTAGTTGATCTCATCATTCCAATTCTATGTAGAGCCTAGCATGTCCTTGATCCCAAGATATTCAAAGGCCTCAAGAATCTCATCAAAGACAGGATTTCACTTGGAGGCCATGTATTTCCAATCAACGTCATCGAACCGGCACAACTGGGTTCTTCTTGTTTCTATATGCACTCATATACCAATGAACTTGGAAATGAGACCGGAAGTGTCGTATACTTGCCTTATGGGTATACGAGATGATAAAGGAATGGATAAGCAGAGACATGGTAACAAATTAATGAAGATAAAGATGATGACGATAGTCAACGGATCGGTTCTTGACCGGTCCGGAATAACCGAAGGTTCCGTATACCGGTATGGAAACAAGGCGGATACCAAGACCGGCGTACCATGACTTGAGGAGCAAGTTAAGGAGTGATTTGTAGTCCGTTAGGACTCGAATCAATAAAGAAAGTTAGAGATAGAACTCCATATATGTAATCTGTATAATTGACTAGGACTCGCATGTAACCCTAACTCCCCGGATATATAAGGCGGAGCAGGGACCCCCGAAAAACTCTCTCGAGATCTTGTAATTAGCAAATCGCTAAAGGCAATACATAACATACAGGACGTAGGGTATTACTCTCGATTCGAGGGCCCGAACTCGTCTAAAATTGCACGTTCTTGTGTGTTTTGTATGTTGCACCATCGAATTCCACGCTCGTGAGGGATCGGGTAGTACTAGTGCCGAGTTTAGGACTCGACAATTGGCGCGCCGGTAGGGGTCCCGGCGAGTTCCCAGCGAGTTCGATGGCCTCTTCGTTCGTCGTCGACTTCGAGCCCGGCTTCAAGATCCGCTTCGGATCCCTCGACTTTGAAGCCGATTCCGCCGGAAAATTGTTTTTGACGAATCCGACTCGTTGCCGGGCCGCAGCTTCGAAGCGCGATCACCGCCACGGTTGGCACCTCTAGCTTAGAACTTAGCGGATCCGACGCAGCTTTAGCGCGAATAATCAGACCGCTCGCGTCTCGGACCGGTGTCCGTTCCGTGACGATAAGCCGTTCTACCAAGCTTGGTAATGACACCGAGGAAGGATTTCCAGCCTTCTTCCAAGTATTCATGACGGGCCCAGTTCTTCAAGAACTTACTCCCGAGGAAGCCGCTGCTGAAGCGATCGGGATGGCGGAAGACGAAGCTAACAACCGCCAACGCGAAGACAATGAAGCGGATGGATATGAACGACCTCCGCAACCTCCGGCCGCGAATCGGCGCGCGAACGTTGGCGGCACTAGTCGGGCGGGAGGAAGCGCTCCTGCGATCGCTCCCCGCTACTAGACCGTTACCGGGGCAGTCCGGAGACCCGGAAGAAACCTCCCCAGGATATAACGAGTCGACGGGGATGTCGCGGCGGAAGACGCCATCGATCTTCCGATAGAGCATTGGATTTAAGCTCCATGGAAGTGGAGATGAATGGTGCTCGAGTCTTCACGTCACCAGTCCATAATATTGTGGGAGTGAAGCAAATTCTCGAGACAATACCGGAAGAAGTTTTCAATGCCACGCCAGGATTACAGCGTGCATTGAGTTTGGTAGACGCAGCAGCTCTACAAACAAATCAGCTCGTCCATGATCGAGCGGAATCTTCTAGTCGCTTGCGTTCCCACTCGAGTGGCCAACAAGAGCCCGGTCTAAAGGAGCTTCTTCGGTGGAAGGATTGGACCCCGATACACCCTAATCGTGGATGCGCATGAGCGGGCTCCGGATCAATATTTGCGCGTACCACTCAATGGTAATCGTGACATTCGAAACGTGCCGATCGACCGCCATGCAGAGAGGGCGGAGGAACGCAGAAGACAGGAAGAAGATGAGAGGCGACGGACTGGTCATGTTGATGATCGTCCACGGGATCTTGCCCCGCCACGCCCGCGTTTGAACAACTCGCCACATCGTGGGCCAGCCGCTCAGCGTCGCCCCCGGCGGAAATCAACCGCGCAATAATCATCGAGGGCTTAGTAATAGGCATGCTCATCGGGATGAACGGCCCGTAAGGGATGATCGTCGTGACACTAGAGATCGAAGAGGGTGAGACAACCGGGACAGAGACGTCGAACCCCGACACGCCGACAATGATCGTCAAGCGGCACCTCCACCCCGCCTCCATCGCATCATGAGGAACCAGCGAACAATGATCGTCAAGCGGCGCCTCCGCCTCCGCCTCCGCCTCCTTCACGGCACGTGGAGCCGGTGAATAATGATGGTCGTGGTGGTTCGGGAGATACATATCAAGATGATCGCTATTACGACTACTCCGACGATGACAGGGATCGTAATTATCGGCATCGCCCTAGCCGTCGATCTCCGTCACCGGTCCGGACTGGTCCGGAAGATGATGAATACTCCATAATCCCCGCTTTCACGCGAGATCTACGCATTTGCAAATACCCCAAGGGATTTAAGCCCGGGGCCATCGATAAGTATGATGGCAAAGCACCTCCCGCCGAGTGGCTTCGTATGTACACCACCGCTATTCGGTCGGCAGGAGGAGATACGTTTGTGCCGGCTAATTACCCGCCGATGTGCATGGAGTAGGCTGGACGCTTGTGGTTGCAATCCCTACCCGAGAGATCCATCTCTTCCTGGGGAGACCTCACTAAAAAGTTCGTGGAAAACTTCCGGGCGACTTGTGAGAAGCCAGGGAATTACTTCGACCTCAACAGTCGAAGCGTAAGCCCGACGAGACTCTCACCGACTTCATCGAGCGTTTCGCAACAAGAAGGCCTTAATCCCCAATGTTCCCGATCAACAAGGAATTGTGGCGTTTCAAGCTGGCGTCCGAAGTGAAGCATTAGTTCACAAGATTGGAAGGCGAAATCGGAACCTTACCATGACGGCGTCGTAGTGCTTCAAGATAGCAGACGATTATGCTCGCTGGTGAATCAAACGTGGTCAATTTGCGCGGGAACAAAGGGAAGGAACCGAAGCATGACCAAGGCAACCAGTCCGGATCCAAGAACAACAATAAGCGCAAGGCCGATCAACTTGTTGCAGCTGTTGACCGGCCTCATGGAGGAGACCGGCCGGCACCTCCTAAGAGAGGCCCAAGAGAACGATTGTCGTTTGAGACACTTCTAGATGGCCCTTGCATGATTCATAATGGGAATCATAAAGCTAAGGAGTGCTTCCTGTTAAGGTCGTTTGCTCGGCTTGCCTTGAAGGTTGCACCCCGCCTACCCATAGGAATCGGAGGGATGACAAGGGCAAGGATAAGGAGCGCGACGACAATGAGGATGATGAAGGCTTTCAAGAACCGGCTCGAGAGGTGAACATGATCTATGGAGGCCCGGATACATATGAGTCAAAGCGAAAGCAAAAATTGGCGTTTCGAGAGGTTAACGCTGTTGCTCCCGCCACTCCCGAATATCTACGGTGGTCCGAGGTGTCCATCACCTTCAGCTGGGCTGATCATCCGGAGGTATTGCCGAAAGCCGGTAATCCACTCATCTTGGCCCCTATTGTTCACAAGGTGCGATTGAAGAGAACTTTCATTGATGGAGGAAGCTGCCTGGATATCTTGTTTGCTAAAACTCTACCGGAGCTTGGCCTCTCCGTAGCTGATTTGGAGCGCAAGTGTTTCGCCGTTTCATGGTATAATACCCGGCGGAACAGCTTATCTCTTGGGGCAGATTTCTTTGCCGGTAACTTTTGGGACAAAGGAGAACTACAGGAGGGAGAATATTATCTTCCGGGTGGCTGACATAGAATCGACGTATCATGTGATACTCGAAAGACCGGGTCCGGCAAAATTTATGGCCATCCCGAATTATCGATACTTGATGTTGAAGATGCCCGGGCCAAATGGGGTCCTGTCGTTCCGGGTGATATCAAGACCTCTTATGCTTGTGAAGTACATAGCACGTAGCTGGCCTCTCGGGCCAATTCGGAGGACGAACGTCGAGAAATCGGAGAAGCGACCGAAGCTCGGAAGTACGAGCAAGATTAGAAGATGAAATTCCAGTCAAGAAGGTTGCAAAGGAGAAACTAAAAGCCGATGCGAGTGGTTTCCAAGACCGTCCAGACTTGATGAGTCGGACTCCTCCAAGGTCACCCATATAGGGGCTGACTTGGGGGATAAATAGGAAAGCGCGCTTATTCTTTTCCTCCAGGAAAATAGGGATATCTTCGCATGGCAGCCTTCCGACATGCCGGGTGTTCCTAGGGAGAAGATTGAGCACGCACCGTTAGTGCGTCCCGATGCGAAGCCGGTAAAACGAAGCTCCGGAGGTTTGCTCAAGACCGCAAGGAGGCTATCAAGAATGAAATAACTAGGTTGTTAGCAGCTAAGTTCATTAGGGAGGTGTATCATCCGGATTGGCTTGCCAATCCAGATCCTTGTACCAAAAAAGAATACTAAAGAATTAAGAATGTGCGTTGATTATACCGATCTCAAGAAAGCATGCCCCAAAGACCCTTTCGCGCTGCCTCGAATTGACCAAGTTGTTGATTCGACCGCCGGCTGCGAGCGTCTTTGCTTCCTTGATGCTTATTCAGGGTATCATCAAATACCGCCGAGAGTTGAGGATCAAATAAAGACTGCGTTTATCACCCCCTTCGGAGCATACTGCTACACGACTATGCCATTTGGATTAAAAAATGTCGAAGCTACATATCAGCGTGGCATACAACGTTGCTTGGATTCGTAATTGGGAAGGAACGCAGAAGCTTACGTTGATGATATAGTGGTAAAATCTCAAAAACTCGAAGATCTTCTCTCCGACCTGGCAGAGACCTTCGAGACTCGCGGAATTTTTCCATGAAGCTTTCCCGGAAAGTGTGTGTTTGGAGTTCGTTCGGGAAGTTACTCGGGTTATTTGGTGTCATGGAGAGGCATTGAAGCTAACCCAGAAAAATCCGGACGATTGTTAACATGAAACCCCGAGCTGCTTGAAGGATGTCCGGAAGTTGACGGGCGAGTATGGCGGCTCTCGGCCATTTCATTTCAAGACTGGGAGTACGTGGACTTCCGTTCTTCAAGTTACTCAAAAAGCAAGATAAGTTTGAGTGGACAGATGAAGTGCAAGCTACGCTTGATCAACTCAAGGAGTATCTTAGTAACCCTCCGGTATTGGTGCCGCTAGAGCCGGACGAGGTTATTCAGTTGTATATCTCCGCAACAACTCATGTGGTGAGCACGGTTCTAGCGATCGATCGGAAGGAAGAAGGACACCTCCAATTGGTGCAACATCGGGTGTATTTTGTAAGTGAAGTTCTTACTCGAATCAAAGATACGGTATCTCCAGCTATGAAGTTAATATATGTCTGTAGTGATAACTTCTCGGAAGCTTAAGCATTATTTCCAAGCGCATCCCATTGAAGTTAAGACTGGGTTTGCCATTGGAGATATTGTCCGAAACCGAGAAGCAGCTTGGCTAGGTTGCTAAGTGGGCTATAGAACTTGGCCAATATGAAATTACATTTTCTTCACGAACAGCTATCAAGGGACAAGCTTTAGCTGATTTCATAACAGAGTGGTTGGAGACACAAGTGTTGGTATTTCTTACGGTCACGATAAATCCGCAAGCGCACGGAGAATACCGTTGTAGCATTTCACCCGTGAGTATTCAAGGGTATCGTATTTTCCACGAGGAAGGCGGTGGTTTACGAGATAGCAATGTTCATAATCATATGACTAATAAGGTACCAAAGCCTAAATAGGGGTAAGGATAATAATGATAGTGGGTAGTAGTGACAACACCACCAGAGCAATCCAATCTAACACTAGAACTAAGCCTAGGCTAAGCGGGGTTAAGGAGAAAGCCGAGATGGGTCCTTATGTACTTCTAATATTCCTCGCTCATGCAACACATACAAGTCTAAGCTCTATGTCATCCCGGAACAAGGGGATAACCAGCAGGGCTGTTACCACCTACGGGCATTCCTTCTACCAGGCAATCAAGGCTATCTACTATAGAACAAGAGGACTAGGCACGGCAGGGCTGTCACCACCTACCGTTACCCTTCATCCAGGACACGTGACACAAGGGCAATTAGATCCCTATGCCGGTCCTACGATCACGTGGCGGTGAAGCAATTAAGTCCTCACCGTCGGATCTTATCCTGTTCGAGCGGACAACCAAACACTCAAAGCGGTTTATCAATCTAAGCACCATGCTCACATTGCTAAACTGAACTCCCGAAAGAGTACACTTAATCTTGACCGGCCGAATCAGATCAAGTGCTGGAACATGCAAGACTCGACCCTACGGATCATCAAGTAAATGGGTGAGACATGCCTAACTCTAACCCTACGGATTGACGAGTTATGGGCCATGTCACACATGACTCTAACCCTACGGATCATCAAGTCATTGGCCAAAGCATGTCTCACCTCATCATGCATGAAACGAGTGTAAGGACATACACGAATGAATGAAGGCATGTGAAGCATGAAGCAACCCATCATGACTAGACAATAACCACATAGAAAGCACATGATCATCATACTAGTACAATCATAAGGCATGAGGAACAAAGAAGATAATTCTATTGAGGTGAACCTTGATACTTACTTAATATGAGATGCACGATGAACAAACGAAGAACGAACGAAGAACGATGAACGAACGACGAACGAACTTCTATTATAAGCAAGTATCCTCGAAGTACAAGATTGGGCTAAATCCTCACAAAGAGAGGACAACCCTCTCCTCTACTAAACTCCCCCTCTAATCCTCTACAGCCTAGAGACTAGTCTAATGCTAGATGGATTCCTCTTGGTGTCAATGTGTTGTGATCTCTTCCCTTGGATGCTTGAGAGAGGTAGGGGTGCCCCTTTATTTATAGTCTTGGAAGGTCGGCAACTTGGAGGCGGTTCCCGACGTCGGTGGCATTTAATGCAGGTGGAACCGACCTCCGGATGTCGGTAGTGAACCGCCGGAGAAAGATGGGCCGGTGGGGCCACCACCACGGTTCGGCCGAACCCAAATCCCAGAGTTGGCCGAACCGTGCCGGGCCCCACCGGGTCCGGTCTTCTTCGTGGTGGCTCTCCGTGTTGCTTCCCTCCTTGGTCCAGTTGCTAGGGATAGATTTGGAGCCTGTTTCTCTGGATTTTGGGCTGAGAGAGTTGTCTTTTATGTCGGGGAAAGTTAGGCAAGTGCGAAGCCCATGTTTTATGCATACTTGTCCCCGTTTTCATATGGATTGCACCTGCACTCACGAATTCACCAAGACTTGTGGAAATGGTTAGATAAAAGCCCTATGTCTACTCTTGGTGGTGGATATGATTTCAAAAGGTGCATAAAGTTGACGGTAAAAAAGGACCGTAAGGACCGTCAACAAGACCCCCACACTTAGTTCTTTGCTCGTCCTCGAGTAAAGCTAGTGAGCATAAGCGGGAGCATACTTCTCATGGTATGATGCTAGCATACAAATTATTCCAAGCCATACCTGCACCCGTGAACTTTGATGTGTCTACCATGTAATCTTGGGCGGTTGAGGAATGGAACGGTCATGATTCAAGTCATCATAACTCCTCTCGCTGAGTAACTCGGGTTTGTGATAGATTTTCAAAGTAAAAACATAGCTCATACTCCTCAAATGATCACTCTCAAATCGCTCAATGTTTATGGTTCCTCACCAAGGCATGATTTTCCTCTTTTCATCCTACTTCTACAAAAGGCTTTATGTGGAGCTTGGTAGGGAATGAAAGAGAGGCATACTTGTATCACATATTTTGCTGAACCAAAAGAGTGGATCCATGGAGAATGCAAGTCATACAACCGTGATCAAGATGTGCAAGTGTGTATGAGGGTGGTGTGGTGGTGGAAATTGTACTCCTTTTTGTGTTCATTCTCTCTTTCTCTTTTTGAATGTTCGAGGGGGACATGGCTATGATTCTTTCTTTCTTTTCTCTTTTTTTTTTTTTTTTTTTTCATCATGCTCTACTTTTGTATGAGCAGGGATTATTCTTTCTTTTGCATAGCCATGTCTCCTATGATAACTTGAGAGAGAGAGAGAAAAAGGTAGCAATGCTTTTGTGGAGTACTTATTTTGGTGGATGTATGATGGTGGTATTGCTTAACTTCCAGTGTAGAAGTTTAGCTTGTGAGGTGGAGTGTACGTGATCTTGATCAAGAGAGTATGACAAGTTTCTCACTAGGGTCACACAATTTTGATAAAGTTCAATGCAATGACAAGCAGCATATGTGTGTAAGTTTTGCAATGTGATCAACATATGGCTCTGGTGGGAATATAAGATCATCGAGGAGCGTAGAGTTATAGACTTTTGGCAAATTAAATACCCAAGCACTCTATGCGGAAGAAGCACGATTCATCTCATCCAACCATATCACATTCACCAACAACTTAGATAAACATGGGTTCCTATGATATTGGTGTTCACAAGCAACAGGTGTGCGAAGCGAGGAATAAAGAGTATGCAGGCCAACCAACTAGAAGCATGTATACCGAGGGAACAACAACGTTCTTTTTATTCTTGAGTTAAATTTTTAGTGATTGGCTCAAAAGGTTGTTTTAACTCATGAATTGAGGGGGATGGAGTTAGAGAGGTTGTGCAAACCGTCGCTTTAGGTGAAGTGGAGGCCAAGTGGACCATGGGATGTTTGATCGAAACAAAGGTTCGACCCAAATTTGTTTCCTTGTCCCGGGGCTCCACTTTCTTATGGATTGATCAGTGCGGGTTGTGCATCGTGTTGGTGGGGGAGATCTTGAATGTGTACGTGATGAAGAACTCAAGAGATCTTCCCCTACACTTGTTCTTGAACCTGCTTTATTTATTCAAAACAAACAACAAAAACAAAGCGAAGACAAAGAGGACTCTACCGGGGTTAAAGACCGGGGAGCCTAGATTTATTGATTTAAACTCTAGGTGCCTTATGAGTTTGAAAGAGAAGAAGCACCTAGAGTTATTTTGTGTTTTTTTTTTTTTTTTAATATAAAATTATTCTATTTTGATATTTTCAAGGTGGAAGGAAAAGGATACAAGTTACCTTTGTGGGGGAGGAGGGAACCTCCCCCCACACTTGTTCTTTTGCTCATGGCCCTTGATTTGGGGTTGAACCCAATGTGATTGTGGAAGGCTTTGTGCAGTGTAGCCTTGATGTTGGTGCAGCGTTTTGGTGGGGAGATCTCGAACATGTGCGTGATGGAGGCTTGAGAGATCTCCCCCACACTTGTTCTCTCGCACCCGAGAATCCTGCCAAAAACACTATTCCTGCAAGCAATTTCCTCCAACTTGGAGAGGCATGGTTAGCTCTCGGAGCACATACAAACAAGGTCCCGGGTTAGATGACCGGACCCCATTTGTACAGCCGAGGAAGAAAGGCACAAGCAAGTCCTGTGGACCAAGTTTGAGTGCGACCATGGACAAGATAATCCTCGTTGGTAAAAACAACTTGGGTCTTAGTGATATGGAAACATGAAGCAGTGTAGGTCCAAAGTCGAGGGGTGATATGATAGAACAACGAGGTGCACTCAAGAAATCCTAATTGCTTGGAAAGTTCTAACCATTCATGCATTGCATAGGGGAGATGTTGATATTTGTTAACCAAGGCAAGAGGATTCGAAGCTCATTCCTCATAAAAAAATGTCTAAGATTGCTTATGAGGAACACAAGTCATGACAAGCCAACAATGCATCAAGCACAAGAAGGGATATGATCCATTGCCAAAGAGCATGCTTGTGAAGGTCAAGAGTTGTAGGCTCAAAGTCCGACAAGCAATGCTTATGAAAGCCTAGTAGAAAGCAAGGATGTGTGCATGAAGGGTGATACTCCCTAAGAAAGAACTCGGAGGGTAGTACCATTGCCTAACTACTACAAGGATGCATGGGAAATCATGTGGTAGGTAGGTGGGAGTCATACTCATCCACACGAATAAAAACCATATCACCCTTGGGCTTCCAATTATTAGCAAAGAATGTGGCATACCTTCGTTGTGCAGGGATTTCGAATTGGAGTTGCAGGCTTGTACCTTCTTTTTGCACACCAAGACAAGGTTGGTGTCGAAGAGGAGTCTCGACGTGTTGTTTTCATCATAGTCCTCCTCCATGGGATCTTCATGAGGCTCTTCATGCCAACCTTCTCACTTTAGGCATGAGCTCAATGGAGGGGACGAGTGCGTGTCACGTCGGGGGTGACTTGTGTTTGAACTTGTCACCTTCTTCAACGTGCTAATGAGCTTGATTATTCGCCTTTTTTCCTGGCTGCACTTAAGAGCAAGAACACAAAAGCGAACTCGAGCACGGGTTATGTTAGTGAAAACCAAATGGATTTCCCGTGGGTTGCCTTTGCAAGGATGTCTTTTTATCGCAACTCAATTTATTGAACAAAAACGAGAAGAGAAGAAAAGGAAAATTTTTTTCTTAAATTCGAGACGGAAAGCCTAAAAGGGTTTGTCTCAAAAATTATTTTTCCTTGAGATTTTTTTTTTTTTTTTATAATTTTTTTTTTCGTGAAAAGAAGAGTTGGAGGATTGCGGACTCCGATTATGCAACTAAGAAAACCAAAAAGAGAAGAGAAAATCTTTTTCTTGAACTTGGGGCAAACAATGAAAATTCCCAGGAAATGCAAGAGTAAGAATTTTGGGGGGAAAGAATGCTTGAGTGGAATGAAAGTGAAGGCACCAAGCACTTTGGAAACAAATATAATGAACTGAAGTCCAATTTTGTTGACAACCCTATGATGGCTATATGAAAAATCCAGAGGGAGCTACGCCAAAATTCCTCCAAAATTTTACTCAAAACATTTTCCATAAAAAGTTGCCTCAAACTCATTTTCCAATACCTGTAATCGCATTGTGGTTTGAAAAATCCCAAACAAAAGTTGGAAAGATTCAAACATGCAAACGATGGAGATGCATGTCGAGGGAGAATTAAATATGCAAATGAGATGCATGAATGCGATTGAGGAAATATGCATGTGGAATTGGAAATCAAATATGAGATAACTACCAATTTACCTTTGGCAAGGGCATCATCGTTTTAAGTCCAATGAGCAAGACTTCTCTCCATTACATTTACCGTGGCGACTTGGTGCTTGATCCTGGAGATGAGGATGCGGACAACTTCTCGTGTTGGGGCTGTAATTGTCTTTTCAAAGCGCTTGTACGAAGCCTTCTTCCTCTTTGCTTCCCTTCTAGGGTGATGTTGGAAGGCTTATCTTTTTGTTGAGAGCGTGGTCTCCACCCTTCACCGATAGCTACCTTCTCAACTAATTTTGTTGCTTCTGCGGCGGTAAGTGAGAAGATGCCCCCTTTGACACGAGAATCAAGATAGTCACGGCATCGTTGTGTCAACCCGTGGTAAAAATCGATCAATATTGTCCAATCGTCCATTCCATGAGCAGGGTATTTTGTCAAATAATCTTGAAGTTTCTCCCATGCTTCGAGAATGGATTCTTCCCGTGCTCTCCAATAATCTGGAATTTGTGCGTGAAGGGCATAGGTTTTGCCTCTTGGAGAGTATTCATCGAGGAACGCTTCAGAGCAAGCATCCCAAGTAGTCGAAATACTTGGGTTGGCAAAGAACCATTGTCTTACTTCCCCGCAAGAGAATAGGGGAACAGACGGAGTCGGATGACATCCTGGTTGACTCCTCGATGGACAAGGTTTTGCATGCTTTTAGGAATTTATGAAGATGAACTTTTACGTCCTCCTTGGCCAGTCCATGGAATGGATTGGCCTGCACCATGGTGATTTGGCTGGCTGTAGGCTTGAAGTTTCCGTTTCCGGTGTTGACGTGTGGCCCAATTGCCACACGGTTAACATTGGCAGCGTGAGTGTTCGTGGGAAAGCAATCCACCCATAGGTATTGAGCTTGATGGTGCGGATGTAGCTGGCTTGCTCGTCGAGAGTATTCTTGAGGATGGATGACTCGCGGTTCCGATCGCCTCAAGGTTACTTGATTTTCTCGTGTATTGCCTCGATAAGTCAACGCCGGTGGTATACTACCCTGTTTTCACATAAAGAGAAAACAAAGCAAAGGTAGACCTATCTAGACAAGTGGTAGTTAAAAGAAATATAATTATAAACAATGCTAGTGACTCTTCAACCGAGTGCCTTCCCGGCAACGGCGCCGTAAATGCTTGTTGGTATTTCTTACGGTCACGATAAATCCGCAAGCGCACGGAGAATACCGTTGTAGCATTTCACCCGTGAGTATTCAAGGGTATCGTATTTTCCACAGGGAAGGCGGTGGTTTACGAGATAGCAATGTTCATAATCATATGACTAATAAGGTACCAAAGCCTAAATAGGGGTAAGGATAATAATGATAGTGGGTAGTAGTGACAACACCACCAGAGCAATCCAATCTAACACTAGAACTAAGCCTAGGCTAAGCGGGGTTAAGGAGAAAGCCGAGATGGGTCCTTATGTACTTCTAATATTCCTGCTCATGCAACACATACAAGTCTAAGCTCTATGTCATCCTGGAACAAGGGGATAACCAGCAGGGCTGTTACCACCTACGGGCATTCCTTCTACCAGGCAATCAAGGCTATCTACTATAGAACAAGAGGACTAGGCACGGCAGGGCTGTCACCACCTACCGTTACCCTTCATCCAGGACACGTGACACAAGGGCAATTAGATCCCTATGCCGGTCCTACGATCACGTGGCGTTGAAGCAATTAAGTCCTCACCGTCGGATCTTATCCCGTTCGAGCGGACAACCAAACACCCAAAGCAGTTTATCAATCTAAGCACCATGCTCACATTGCTAAACTGAACTCCCGAAAGAGTACACTTAATCTTGACCGGCCGAATCGGATCAAGTGCTGGAACATGCAAGACTCGACCCTACGGATCATCAAGTAAATGGGTGAGACATGCCTAACTCTAACCCTACGGATTGACGAGTTATGGGCCATGTCACACATGACTCTAACCCTACGGATCATCAAGTCATTGGCCAAAGCATGTCTCACCTCATCATGCATGAAACGAGTGTAAGGACATACACGAATGAATGAAGGCATGTGAAGCATGAAGCAACCCATCATGACTAGACAATAACCACATAGAAAGCACATGATCATCATACTAGTACAATCATAAGGCATGAGGAACAAAGAAGATAATTCTATTGAGGTGAACCTTGATACTTACTTAATATGAGATGCACGATGAACAAACGAAGAACGAACGAAGAACGATGAACGAACGACTGAACGAACTTCTATTATAAGCAAGTATCCTCGAAGTACAAGATTGGGCTAAATCCTCACAAAGAGAGGACAACCCTCTCCTCTACTAAACTCCCCCTCTAATCCTCTACAGCCTAGAGACTAGTCTAATGCTAGATGGATTCCTCTTGGTGTCAATGTGTTGTGATCTCTTCCCTTGGATGCTTGAGAGAGGTAGGGGTGCCCCTTTATTTATAGTCTTGGAAGGTCGGCAACTTGGAGGCGGTTCCCGACGTCGGTGGCATTTAATGCAGGTGGAACCGACCTCCGGATGTCGGTAGTGAACCGCCGAGAGAAAGATGGGCCGGTGGGGCCACCACCACGGTTCGGCCGAACCCAAATCCCAGGTTGGCCGAACCGTGCCGGGCCCCACTGGGTCCGGTCTTCTTCGTGGTGGCTCTCCGTGTTGCTTCCCTCCTTGGTCCAGTTGCTAGGGATAGATTTGGAGCCTCGTTTCTCTGGATTTTGGGCTGAGAGAGTTGTCTTTTATGTCGGGGAAAGTTAGGCAAGTGCGAAGCCCATGTTTTATGCATACTTGTCCCCGTTTTCATATGGATTGCACCCGCACTCACGAATTCACCAAGACTTGTGGAAATGGTTAGATAAAAGCCCTATGTCTACTCTTGGTGGTGGATATGATTTCAAAAGGTGCATAAAGTTGACGGTAAAAAAGGACCGTAAGGACCGTCAACAACAAGTCCCGCAGGGGATTCAAACGTTGGAGTATTGGGAGATGTTCTTTGATGGGTCCCTGCAGCTTTCGGGCGTGGAGGCTGGGGTTGTGCTTTTCACCAAACAGAAGGAACCACTCGGATATGTATTACAAATGCATTTCGAGCCTCAAATAATATCGCGGAGTATGAAGCTTTGCTTCATGGGCTTCGAGTAGCTATTTCGTTAGGAGTAAGACGATTAGACATATATGGTGATTCAATGTTGGTAATAAGTCAAGTTAACAAGGTGTGGGATGCTCATGATGATCATATGGTCGCTTATCGTCAAGATGTTAGGAAACTTGAAGATAAATTTGATGGGTTGCGATTTTCTCATATACTGCGCGGAAATAACTCTGCTGCGGATGAGTTAGCCGGATTGGGGTCTTCACGACAAGCGGTTCCACCCGGTGTTTTCCTTCAAGTATTGGATAAGCCATCCATAAAGATGGAGCGCAAGGCTACTATTACGGAGATCGTGGATGAAGCAGTCTTGAAGAACCGGGAGGAGAAAGTAGTCTTGAAGGACCGATCGAAGAAGCGGTCTTACCGGAAAAGACGAGTGAACGAGACCAACGCCGGAGATATTCGGCCATTTGATGTTATGATTATTGATTCTGATTGGCGTACCCCATACCTTGACTATCTACGATCCGGTAAAACTCCGAGAAGATAAAGTGGAGAAGCAAAGATTAGAGGTTCGAGCCCGCAGTTATTTAATTCTCGAAGGAGAATTATATAGGCGTGGAGTTAATATTTTGATGAAATGTGTATTGGTTTCGATGGCATTCAATTGCTTGAAGACGTGCACAAGGGAATTTGCGGAAATCATGCTTCTTCAAAGACACTAGTTGGGAAGGTATTCGGACAAGGATTTTATTGGCCTACAACGACGGATGATGCGCACAGAGTGGTCAAGAATTGTCGGGGATGTCGGCTTTTTGCAAGACAGATCTCATACCCCGACTCATGAGTTGCGGTTGATTCCAATGACTTGGCCTTTTTCTACTTGGGGGCTGGATATAGTTGGACCTTTCAAGCGGGCGCCAGGAGGATTTACGCACATTTTTGTGGCAGTAGATAAGTTCTCCAAGTGGATTGAGGCTGAAGCAGTTACTAGTACAACTACAGCTCGAGCGATCAAGTTTTTGCAGAACATCTTCGTACGTTTTGGGGTCCCATACAGTATCATTACCGATAATGGGCCTCAATTCACTTCGAGTTTTTCAAAGACTATGCTGAGAGTTTGGGAATTAAGGTACAATATGCGTCGGTATCACACCCGCAAAGCAATGGACAAGTGGAACGAGCTAATGGAATGATTTTGACCGGTCTTAAACCAAGAATTTTTGACCGATTGAAGCCATATGCAGGAAAGTGGGCTAAGGAACTGCCTTGGGTGCTTTGGGGATTAGGCACTAATGTTAGCGAGCTACAGGGCAGTCTCCTTTTTCTTTGGTGTATGGATCTAAAGCCATGCTACCTACAGAAGTGAATATGGTGTCCGCTCGGGTGCAATACTACGATGAAGAGAAATATGATGACCAACGCCAGAGTTGAGCTGGTTGCTGCGGAAGAATTGAGGGACCAAGCTTTGATTCAAGCTGCTAAATATCATCGGGATTGCGTCGTTATCATGATCACAATGTTCGAACACGGGAGTTCCAAGTAGGACACTTGGCTCTTCGGAAGATTCAGTCTAACAAGAACAGGCATAAGTTGTCACCAGTCTGGGAAGGACCTTTTTTGGTTAAATCGGTCTCCGGACCGGGGGCTTATAGGCTTATGACCTTGGAGGAAGAAGAAATTCCAAATTCTTGGAACTTTGATCAGCTTCGTCGTTTTTATGCTTAAAAGTACTTCCTGTAAAGTTTTTATATTATAATAAAGTTATTTTGTCTAATGATAATATGTTTGTTTTTTGTGTCTCTATATTTTAATTTTGAATTAAAATTATTGAGCCAGGGGGCTGCTATGTTAAGAGCAGTCTATGATATTTTTTTATTCTTGAATAATAAGACCAGTCATTTAGTCGGCAGATTGTCTGTATTGAGAGCGAGTCTATTTAAATTTCAGCTTAAGACTGGTATATTCAGGAAAGAAAAATGTATGGCATTTTTCTTATGAATACTGATTGGTAAACTGCTATGTTAAGAGCAGATCTGTGAAATCTAAAAATCTTACAATCTAGCTTTTTTGCTTATGTTACATGATCTTGTTAAAGTAAGCTATAATTATGAATTGTGATCTCGTGCTGATTAGAGCAAGAGTTTGATCATAATTATTTTTAGTTGAAATAACCATCATGTCTTAGGTAAATAAGTTAGTAAGTATGATGGTGAAATCAGTATTTATATAGAAAAGAAAAGCAACTGGTATTGAAATAATATAAACAACGTGATGATCAAGATGTTTGATTACAAAATCAAGATGGCCCTATTACAAAATTCACTAAGCAGGACCGCTAGAAGTACCGGTATCACCGGTCTTAGGATTTTCTTCCAGTCTATCATCTAGCATTTCTTCGGAATCGAAGAAGATGTCTGGCAAATCAACATCAAGATCTTCAAATGCATCTTCTACTTGTTTGCCTAGCGGCGGCACCGCATCTTGAGCATCTTGATCCAGAGCAAAGGCCGCCGGCACCACATTTAGAGGGACACCCGTTGGATCAAGAGGAACATCTTCTATCAATTCCGAAACGGTACCAATGAGTGAGTTTTTCAGCTCATTGAACCGGTCTTCGATAGTCTCGGGGTGGGCGCCATCCTTGATAAAATTGAAATCACAATCTTCGACCGGAGTCCAAGATTGGATTATAGCGGCAATGTGTCCTCCTCCCGCAGCAGCAACCATCTTTGAATGTTCTCCGATTCTTCTAGGGAAAGCCCGGATGGCGGACTCGAGATCTATCTCGTTGGGATCAATAGTTTGACCGCCATTGAGATATTCCAGAGTGCGCACTGTACCTGCAGCAAGTTCTGAAAAGACAAGAAAAATATAAGAGAAAGATATTGCTGCAGACCGGTATCTTTAAAAGGATTTCATAAGAATGAACAAGAAAGACGGGACTTACGCCTATGTCCGATTTCTGCAGCTCCGAATCTGCCCTTGATGTTCGTATTGGATTCTCTCGGTTTGGATTCGATCTTCAGCAGACGCTGAATCTCGCGATCTTTTTCTTTGAGAGCAAGTTCAGCAGATTCATGGGCGGTCCTCGGAGCGCTCTCCTTGTGCTGCTCGTGCTCATTTTGCTGCTTCTAAGACTTCAGCTAGTTCAGCCTTTAAGCGAGCATTTTCAGTTTCCAGCATCTTGTTGGAGCGAAGTGCTTGAGCTAAAATACTATCTTTGGCGGTAAGCTCGCCTTCTAATTCTCCAATTCGATCCGCTTGTTGCTCTTCGACACGGGAGCCCTCTTCAAGTGCTTGTTCTTGAGTAGCTGCCTTTTCGTAAAGAACTTCTTCAGCCTTCTTGTGAGCGGCGACAAGGCTTTCGAGTGCTGAAATAAAGAGTGGGACTGGTCGGAAAGGGAGGCAACAGGGAAAAATATGGAATATATAGGAAAAATCGAAAGTATTACTCCGGATAACTTGGCGGAGCTTGATGATTTCTTGCCGGCGTTCTTCCATCAACCGATGGGTGTTTTGCAGATTGGCCTCCCTTCTCTCGCAGGTCGTGTTCCCTGGATTTCGGACCGGCGGTCCGAGATTCCAGTTCAACTAATCGCTCTTGATTGGTGCATAGCTCTTCCTCCAGGCGAGCGATTATAGCGAGTCTTGACTTCGGAACTTTTCAGGAGAACCTAAAAGAAAAAAAAAGAAGAGTGACAAATTTAATAATTAAAAGGAAATTGCTTGGAGAAATCATTGGAGCGAGAGGGATGTACCGGCCAGATTCCGAGAAATTCTTTAGGGCCTCTTCTTCTTGGAGGGCGTCCCATTGAGTCTGTTGCGGTAAATGTTCTAGCTCCGCTAGAACTGTCCACCTCCACATCTCCGACTACCATTTTGGCCGGTTTGGGTTCTCCAGGAGACTTGCGTGTTTTCCTGGGCCGGCGAGGAATTTCTTCCACCCAGACCGGTCCCGGTGAGAGCTCTAGAGGGATTTGGAACAAAGTAGCTTGGGGAGGAGGGTTGCCAGAAGATGAGCTTTCGACATTGGTAACCTGCTCTTCAGCTTCTATGCTTGATGCGGCAGGGAGTTCCTTTGCGGGTGCCGCACTTTGAGTTTCGTGATTGAAGCGGCGGGAGCGGTAGTGGAAGCACTACCGGTCGGAGATGAAGAGGCGGGAGCGGTAGTAGAAGCACTACCGATCCGAGATGCGCCGGGAGTAGAAGTAAAAACACCACTGGTTGGAGCTGTGGTGGAAGCTTTATTTCTTAAAAAACTAGCTATGCTAGCTTGGAAGTTAGAGGGGATCCTGTGAAGAAAAGCAGGTGTAATAGGATCGGGGTAAGGACAATTCAGAAAAGAATTAGTAATATAAAAGACTTACGAGGAAGCTTTCTTGAAGCCAGTGGAGGTCTTGATCTTCTTGAGGGGACCTTGGGTGTCCCCACCACTTCTTTCTGCAATCCTTTTTCCGCAGGATTGACTTGCGGCGTTGGGACTGCTTCTCCAAGCATCACCGGGACCGGTCCGGTTGCCATACCGGGACCTTTTGGGGACTTTGGATAAGGGGTCAGTCAAGGAAGGAGTACCTTGAGGTTTTCCTAATGCAGCTTCGAAAACGGCCGGAGCTGCTTGGCGATCCCTTTCGACGGCTTCTTCTTCCCTTCGTTGGTCTTCAAGTTTTTGCGCCTCCGAGCGAGTATCGCCGGTGCAGCGGAAGAAGCAGTGGGTCTGCCAATGGTCAAGGAAGTAGTACGTTTTCTTGTACTAGGTGCTTGAACCACGGTCGCGGATTTGGAGATTTTTGGGGCTATGCTTGGGAGGCAAACGAAAGGACAGGTCCGATGGCCTTAGAGTCGACCGGCTTGAATAGCCAGGGGAGCGGTATTGTTCGCATAATCTTCTCCCCAAATATCGTTGAGAGGTAGAGGAGGGTGACTCCTGTAGTTGTCCATTTTCTACAATTGAAGGATCGAGTTTGCGTAAGAGAATGACGGTTACAAATAGCAAAGATTTGAAGAAATAGAAAGAGATACTTACAGGATCGCGAGGGTTGGATGAGCTGAAGGCCGGACCCACTCTTGTGCATCCGGATAGATCTGGTTTCGGCTGGAGCATCTGCTCGATGCGGGCTTCTAATCGCTCTTTGTCGGGAAGAAGGGTTCCATCCAATGGCATGGCGAGTGTCTTCGTCAAAACACCATGCTAGGTGCTCTTGCGTTTTACGAGGTTGAACTCCTCGCACTATGAAGCTCCAAAGAACTGTCTCGGCGGTGACACCTCCGACGTCCTTCAAATATCTAATGCAAGCCGGGAGCGCAAGAATTTCGCTGTCTTCTTTAAGTTTTTCCCTAGTATCTGCGGTAGGGAAATTTTTGGCTATCTTAGCGCTAAAGGGAGGAAGTGCAGGTCGGGGATTGTCACGGAAGAACCATCCATTTTTCCAATGGGCTATGCTTTTGTTCAAAGAAAGAGAAAAATATTCATCTACACTCCAGACATTGAATTCCTACTCCGCCAACTGCAGCTTGGCGGTCCGATGAGGGAAGTGGGCGAATTTGGAGCAGATCATTGGAATAACTTGAAGTGGGGAGAACTCCAAGGAAAGCTTCGCATAGATGGATGAAAAAGCGATTTGCGGGATGGAGTTAGGGTTGAGGTTCACTAACTCCCATCCGTAAAAGAAAAGAAGTCCCCTAAAAAGGAACAGCAAGGGAGATCAAGGCCACGGAGGAAAAAAGCTTTAAAAACTAATTGCTAAGAATCATCTATTCCCCATGGGATTTGGCCGAGAGAAGGGACGCTCCAATTTAGAATTGGTTGAGGAGGAAGGTAACCGTCACGAACTGCCTCATTGAGGGATGTTTCGGTGACTTTGCTGTTACCTAGATCCTGAATGCCAAATAGAGGTTGATCAAGAGGAACAGAGGAAGAAGATGCGGGGTTGGCGGTGGATTTCTTCTTACCCATCCCGAGAGATGGAAAAAGAAAGTTTGAGATTGGTTTATGGGGAAGAAGAAAGTAAAGAACAAAGGAAAACGGCGGGCGCGTATGAGCTTTCGGGAGTGGATTTGACCTAGGTCGACCTTTCGTTTCTTTTTATAGGCACTGGGATGGGCCCAGGGGCTGAAAAGTTATTGGGCTATTTTGAGAGGCCCGATGGATTTACCGTTATTGATTTATGTCATAACTATGCAATTATGACCTAACGGCCATAAGGATATTAAAGATCTATTATTTGCGTTAATTATGACTTAACGGTCATAAGAATAAGCCATCGTGCTTTTTATGAAATAAAAAGCGGTCCGAAATATGGAAGTTTTCAGATGGGAATTAAAGTAATACTGAATTTCATAATTCAGTAGTATGAAAGAGTTAGACTTTACATAACTCGGTGATAATAGATGCCTTAGGTTGTGGGTGTTAATCATCCGGCTGATTATAGGCTTTGGAGACTCGAGTCGCTGTGAGAATATAGGGAATAAACTGGTCCGATCAACCAGAAATTTTAGTTAAATGTGATATGACTGATTAAACCGGTCCGATAAATGTGTTCTTGGCAGAAATTGCTAAGAGGTATGTGATTTCATGAAATTAATAAAGCATAGTCTCTGCAGAAAGACTCTTGTATTATTTGCGATTCTCAAATGATACAAGAGTCGGGAGCTATACCTAATTAGGTGCACCTGATCGGTGCACCGTATTTCAGGAGCGGTCTAGTAACGGTCGCGGGAGTTGAAACCTTATGGAAAATTCAATGGAGCGGTCTGTGTATGAAGGAAATAATGAAGAATCAACAAGTGGACTCTTGCATTATTTGAAAGGAGTTCAAATGATCCAAGAGTCGGGGGCTATACTCAATTGGGTGCACCTAGTCGGTGCACCGGAAGAAGAATAAGCGATGATTACCTAATTAGGTGATATGAAGGGTGAAAACAAAAATTTTTTGGGCTTTCTTAAAGCACTTTTGAAGAAAGAAAAATGATTGCAGCAGATTAGAGTTCTTTTTAATTTTACCATGAAATAAGACCAACATGCAGTAAGACTGCTCGGTCTTATTCATGGTTAAATCAAAAATTACTCGGGGGCTGCTTGTCGTATACTTGCCTTTTGGGTATACATATGATAAAGGAATGGATACGCAGAGACATGGTAACAAATTAATGAAGATAAAGATGATGACGATAGTCAACAGACTGGTTCTTGACCGGTCCGGAATAACAGAAGGTTCCGTATACGGGTATGGAAACAAGGCGGATACCAAGACCGACGTACAATGACTTGAGGAGAAAGTTAAGGAGTGATTTGTAGTCCGTTAGGACTACGAATCAATAAAGAAAGTTAGAGATAGAACTCCATATATGTAATCTGTATAATTGACTAGGACTCGCATGTAACCCTAACTCCCCGGATATATAAGGCGGAGCAGGGACCCCCGAAAAACTCTCCGAGATCTTGCAATTGGCAAATCGCTAAAGGCAATACATAACATACGGGACGTAGGGTATTACTCTCGATTCGAGGGGCCCGAACCTGTCTAAAATTGTGCGTTCTTGTGTGTTTTGTGTGTTGCATCATCGAATTCCACGCTCGTGATGGACCGGGTAGTACTAGTGCCGAGTTTAGGACTCGACAAGAAGCGAGGATCCGGTGAATCTCGAGGGAGAGCATACCAATCGTTCTCCCTTGCCACTCTAGTGTCCTCCGAATTGGCCTTCGGATAATTCACCGGCTCCCTTTCCACATTTGGGTCATATACAACATTTCCAATAGAGCAGCCACTCTCGGATGGTTCCTCGGGCTCCACCGAATCAATGATGTTCGGAGCGACCTTGCGAGGCTTTCTCTTCTTTCTAGCACTTCCTTCATCATCATTTGCATACTTGGACCTTTTCTCGGCACGAGAAGGACCCATCCCGACAAACGATGGCTGCAAGAATCAATGGATAGGTAAAGGGAAGGAGATGTGAAGATAAAAGGAGTTTGAGTAGAAGATGTGAAAGATTCGCGTCCATCGGACAATGTTCGGTCCACACCGGATAATATCCGAAGCACCGGATATTGTCCGACGGGCACCGGATATAGTCCGGTACACATAGGATTTTTCACATCCTCTTCTCAAACGCATAGATCCACCGATAACTCCTAGCCATATTGCATACAAAGCATCCATAGCATCCTAGGAACAATCTTCACTATCTAGAATCGAAGGAAAAACTAGGGAACAATCTCCCTCCATTGCAAAGTCAACCCTAACCCTAGGTGATGGAGAGAGGGAGAGGTAAAAACTTTGATGATTCGAAGGGAATCGGAGTTTATCCGATGGAGGGAGACCTTTCCCCTCAAACTTCTCCTTTTGGTCGGAGGAGGAGGGAGATCGCCGGAAGGTCACCTTGGGTCGCCGGTTTGAGGAGAGAGAAAGTGGAGGTGGTGAATAGAGGAGATGAAAACGAAGGGGTAAGTTCCCCTCGGATAAAGACGGAAAATCGACCCATCGGACATTTGTCCGACGGGCACCGGATTTTGTCCGGTGCAATTTCGGACATTATCCGGTGCCACCGGATTTTGTCCGATACTAGCGATGCAGAGCTTGCTGGAATTTAAGGAGAAACCTAAGAAACCTCTCTCGCTCTAAAAACACTCGTATTTGCTTATGAACATGATATAATTTTGAAAAAGTTTCAATGGATGTAACTAGCCTTAAATAATCATTCCAACAATAATTACATCCAAATCAACATGATCCAAGGATCAAGAGCCAAATATTTTGAAAAGCAAAATATATAGAATTTTTCGAAGAATTTTCGTTTTCAAAAGCAATCACAACAGATATGCAAGCCTTCAAACCACATTACTAGAATCAAGGATATTTAGCTCACTTCTTAAGTAGCCAAAACGGCTTTCATCAAGTGGCTTGGTGAAAATATCGGTTAATTGTTAATCGGTTCTCACATGACTCACTTCAATACCCCCTTTGATAGAATGGTCTCTCAAGAAATGATGACGAATATCTATATGCTTTGTGCGCGAATGCTCAACAGGGTTATATGCTAGCTTTAAGGCACCCTCATTGACACATAGGAGTGGAATACGGTTCAACTTGTAACCATAGTCCCTTAGAGTTTGTCACATCCATAATAGTTGTGCACAACAACTACCGGCTGCAACGTACTCCGCTTCGACCGTGGATAGGGCAACGGAATTTTGTTTTTTGGATGACCAAGACACTAAGGACCTACCCAAGAATTGGCATGTCCCAGACGTACTCTTGCTATCCACTTTGTCCCAGGCCTAATCCGCATCGAAATATCCAATTAGGTTGAACTTTGAACCCTTGGGGTACCAAAGCCCTAGGTTGGGTGTGTGTTGTTGGTGTGCTAAGCAGCGAGGGTAATGCTCACTTAACACACAGAACACAAGAAATGGAGAATGTGAAGTATAAAAGAACAAAGTTGCAAGGCAACAATTCTTGATGTAAGCGGAGTTAACTTGCTGATTACATGTGTGTTTACAGGTGACCCTTGGTCTCCCTTTATAGTCCCGGGAGCCATATTTTATAGGACCATTCTACCCCTAGCCAACCGCCTCAACTCTACTATGAGGCGGTAACTCTCGGGGCACTCCGGGAAAGACGGCCGAAACCGCGTTACTCGCGGCTAAGCTGGCTGCTTAGCTGGGACGCACTCCCGCCCGTTGCTCCATCTCGCTCTAGTGCTCCGCTCCAAGCACCCCTTTGCCTCGCTAGGTGATAGCTTCGCGGGTCACGGGCCTTCGTGCCCGGGGCCCGGCCCCGTCCTCGGGCTTCCCCGGCTTTGCTCCTTGGTGCCTCGCGTCATTCGGTGACTCGTACATACCGCTTGAAGACAAATGTTGGCGTTAGTGTGAGAAATGTGTATCGGGGTCCTGGGCGTCTTCACCGCGCGAAGCCAAGCTCGCGACAGGCCCCCAACGAGTCGCCTCTCGATGGGCGAGCTCGAAATACGCGTAGATCGAGCGTCGTGTAGACCGAGCGTGGGCAATCGGAACTTCGCCTCGCGCACGCCGGCGGGCGCGGGGAAACGCCACTCCGCGGGATCTTTGCTTCGCTGCTTTTGCTTCGAGGTTGGGGTTCTTTCTTTGCACTCGCTGGTTGCCGGTTGTATCTTTTGCGGAGTTGCCATTGGGTTTGGTGCTTCTTGTTTCCTAGGCCCGTTGGCTTGCTGGTTCCGAATGGTGGGTGGCCTTCTTCGGTGCTTTATGCCCCCATGGGCTCGCGCAGGCTTGTCTTCTTTTCGTTTGTTGGTTGGCCCACTTCGCTCGATGTGATATGTGGTTAGCCTTTTCACCTGTCGCGTCGCCGTTTTTTACCCTTGTTGACCTAGGTTTTTTCCTTGCCTATAAAATGCTCGGGTTGGTGAAGGGTTAGCCGCCGCATCCGAGAGAGATACGCTCTTGCTTTCTTGCTTTCTTGCCTTCGCTTACTGCTTTGAGCGAATCGGTCTTTTGCTTTTCATCGCTTAGCTTCCTTTTCCCCACTTTTTACCGTCGCTCGCGATGACTTCGCCTCGTGCGCCCGAGGATTTGGGGACTTCCGAGTTTCGCACCGACGATTAAGAGCTGCGCGAACCCTTGCCTACCTCTTCCGAGGGTAGCGGGGCTTCGAGCACCGAAGAGGAGAAGGAAGAGGAGGAGGAGGCGGTCGGCGAGACCGCCGAAGAGGAGAGCGAAGCTAGCGGCGGGGATGACCGGGAGGGGCAGGAAGAAGGCGATGCTTCGCTCGTTGTCGGCGCCGTCGTTGGAGTGGGTTCGAGCGCGGTCGCTTCACGTCGCCGCCGGTCAAAGGATCCGAAAGCCCCTAAGGCCATCAACCCCAAGACCCTTCACATCGAGCCGTCCGCAATGACCGACGCGTTGGCGAATGAATTGGTCGGCCCGGGCTATCTTTAGGGGTACCGCCTCCCGGTGGGCGAAGTGGAGTCGTGGCCCGAGGCGGACGAGGTGGTCGTCCTTAGAGACTACTTCGTCGTGGGGTTGGTGATCCCCTACCCCACCGCCTCGTGTAGACCGTCTTGGAGCGCTACGGCATCCAACCACACAAGCTGTCCCCCGGCGCCTTCGCTCATTTGAGAAAAATTATTTGGGCGGTGGTGAGTTACGGAGGAGACCTCGACATCGAAGTGTTCACTCGTCAATTCGTGTTGCACAATCAGCGGCGCCATATTGTCATTGAAGGCGCGGAGTATGACTACCGGTTCGGGTCATCGACCTTCACGCCCACCGGAACGAGAACAAAGGCATCATGCATTGAAGCATGAACAAGTGGAGCAGAACCGACACCGCATCGGTTCTACGTGAAGGTTCCCGGCGTCATGGAGACGAGCGAAACCGGGAGGCGAGGACGGTCTATCGTCTCGCTCGCGCGTGGCGCCCTCGGAGCGCATCCGGGTGCCGGACTTCGAGCGCCGCCGGCACAAGGCGGGCAAGGGCGTCTTCCATAAGGCTTACCGTACCTCCGGTAGCCACGACTTGGTGGAGGAGTTCTACGCTGCCGGCGTTCGCCCCCGAGGGCCGAGGTTCGGGATTGGCAACGATCGGTTGTCTTCGCTCGATCTCGGGCTCGCGGGGGTCAAGAAGGCGATCATTTGCCCGGTTTTTACCTCACCCGTGCAAAGGCGAGGGCGGGGTCCTTCGTCCGCGACATCGAGCAGCGGGCGAACCATTTGTGTGGCAGATTACTCGACGGATAAGTACAAGCTCATCCTTAAGTGCACCACCTCGAACGGCCGGTTCAACCGGGTCCTTGGCGCTTTGACACCCCGTGTCACAAATAGGCGATCACACTATGCTAATTAACGAATGGCATGTGCAAAATCTCCTTAGGGTTTAATTCCACATAAAATAACAAGTTAGGGTTTGGTTAGGGCTCCTAGTGACCCAAAAACCCTAGCTATCAAGATCTCTACAATTCTCCATGTTACTGCCCCCCATATTTTTGTATAATCTGGTAGTACTGATCAAACCATGAGTTTAGGACATTTTTACCAAATTTTTAGGGTGGCACGTTTTCCTAGAAAATTCAAACCAAGTTTGAAAACAGCAATTATTCAGGAATTTTTGTAAATTTTTACAAACAAAATTGGAACTTTTGCCTATAACAAAAGTTGCTCATCACAACTCACTCGAGTGTTCACAAATTTTTGTTTGCAAAAATATCAAACAGAATAAATTTTATGGACAAAAACAGAACCAGCAACTCAGTGGCAGAATCGTAAATAAGAGAGAAACTTCAGCACAGCAATGGCACAACAGCCGGGGCCACTCGACAGCGGCTGCTCGTCGCCGGCGCCCATGCCGGTTAGGCGCAGCACCGTCCTCACCCCCTGTGCACGTTCGACGCGTCAGCCATCACCGCTTCGCATCAATTCCACGCAGCTTTCCGGCCGTCGATGGCGTTCTACAATTTCCGCCATGGCCGCCGCCAGCTAGGGTTCCCTGCACACCGCACATCTTTAGCCCCAGCCTCCTGCCATTCGTGCGCACGTGCTCCGCAAAGCTCTTGTGCAGCTCCAGCTTTCCTCCCTAGCTCCGCCTTCCTCTCTACGGACACCAATTTCCAAAAATCCAAGCAAAGCTCCTGGTTCCTCCATTCCTTCCGACGAGCTCGATTGGCCGTGCTCGGGTGAGCTCATGAGCTAGCAAGCTCTCCAGGAGATGCAGGTGGTCCTTGCTGACCTTTCCCCCTTGTCCCAGGTCTAGCCAACCAAAGGCGGTGCCGGAATCTGTTTCTTCCCCGCCGCCGGTCATCGAAGCACCGCCGCCCCATCGACGCCGACCACCTCCGGAACCCCTCTCGCTAGCACGCACCCCATGCCGCTCATCCGCACGTGCAAGTGATGCTCTCAGCTCTTGTCGCTCCCCATTCCGAGCATTGGTGAGCATGAGCTCCCATGCCGGAGCTCTCCCCTGCCGCCATCGCCGTCGCTAGCAATGTCCCGCCCCCTCTCTTCCCTCGCCAACCCCGCCATCCGGTGCGCCATCCCAAACCGTGCACAGCCGACCAAACTTGGACCCTGCGACGCACCCGCCGCCTCTCGACGACCCCCCCCCTGATGTGAACGGGGAGTCCCGATCTTCCGAAAGGTTCAAATACCTCTTGATTTGGCGAAGATGTGACACACGTCGATCCGGCTCCTGAACAACACGTCCGAACCCCGCAATCGTAGCACCACGTCCTCTATGGTTATCAACCGGCGTTGCACGGTTGACCTCGCCAAGAAGGCTAATCCCTGCTTGCGAATCAAGAACACAAGCAAGAACAAGAAAGAACGCAACCAAATTTGCAGATGTATGATTAATCTCACGAGTTGGGGTCTCACAAACCGATGAACGGCGAAACTGTCTAAGCAGAATAATCTAAGAAAAACCCAACCCTAACATGGGTGGCGGCTGCTGCTAATAAAGACTTGGGGACATGCAAGAACCCCTGGACGCTCTCCTAATGGGCTCACACGAGATACACGGCTCAAAGGCCAAAAACGGTGATGCAGCACCAAAACAGATTCTGGACGTTCCAATATTTTGATGATTCCCGTCGACTCCGGACGAATTTTGACATGAGACTGGTTACACTGGAAAGGTTATGAAATTATCTTTCCATCCATATGTAGAACGTCCAAATCCGACATGGTATGCGATCTGTGCGTCTATTTTAATTCGTACTGTTCCTGGATTCCGAAACAGACTCGAAGTCGACTTGATTTGGGCCTCCACAATTCCTTGCACCCTCTTGCTGGACCTCCACGCCTCCAAGCCCTCTTCCATTCATATTATGGTCCTCTCCTTGATTCCTAATCATAATAAAATCATTAGGTAGCAAACTGTTCTCAAAATTATGAAAGGAAAGACTTAGGAACGAGCTCACCTCTAAATTCAATTGTCGGGTGCGAGCTCTAATTATTGGTCCTTGAATGTTCAGCGGAGGAGTGTCATTTGTATCGAAAGGAGTGATGTCCTCATCATCCTCCCCTCTTGAATCGGAGTCGTCCTCGACTCAAGCTCATGCTCCTCACCCAAATAAGGCTTCAAATCTGCAATGTTAAAAGTGGAACTAACCCCGAACTCGGGAGGCAACTCAAGTTTATACACCCTGTTCGGCAGCGCTGGGCTGGCATAGCATTGGCTGGACTGCTCGGCTGCCCAGCGCCAGTCCAGCCGAGACGAACGGCTGAAGTCCACAACCGGCACCGTTAATCGGATCAAACCTCACGATGAAGCGCAGCTATCAGCCGGCCGGCTACCGCTGGATCGGCTGGTTCGGCTGGCCGGCGCTGGGTCTTCCAGCCCAGCCGCCGGCCACTCCAGCCAGCCCAGCCGAACAGGGTGATATGCATTATCATTAATCTTCTCAATTATCTTGAAAGTACCAGCAGCTCTAGGCATTAACTTAGACATCATGGTACAAGACAGAAAGAACCGATCCTTTCGTGACATCCCTTTCGGGACACCCAGGAGCCGGTACAGGGGAACACTCGACGAAGCGAGTTACAACAGTTTATCATTTCATACAAGCCAGAATATATACATCATGGTATAATACAACCAGGTTTTTAAAATACAAACATCGTACAGCGGAAGCATAATACATTATTGAAGTTTAAAACACTACGAGTCTTGCAGCGGAAACTTGTTCTTTGTACAACAAAATACCACTAGAACGTCTAACGTGATGTACCGAGCCCGTCATACACCACGGTCCTTCTCCTTTACGGCGTCGGGATCCGTTCCCATTGGAGGGAACCACCCTCGGGACATTGCTCCTCTTCCGGAAAGCTACCGTACAAGTCGTGGAAGTACGACTCGGGTCCTGAAAGCATAACGAACAAACCCCGAGTATTCTAATACACAGGAAGACCGACCCGTCAACAGGCACGCTAAGGCCGACGCCTAGTATGCAAAGGCTTTATGGCTGTGGGGTTCACTCCTTTGCGAAAACAGCACTAATGGTGGATCCTTACTTTCAAGTTTTAGCTCACAGTTAAGTTTATTAAAACCAAGGTTTGCAGTCTACAACTACTGCAATCAAGTTTGCAAGAAAAGATCCGATTCGACCAATAGTTCTTTCATCTCTCACCTTCATCTTTCAGTTGATTAACTACGATGTGACGAGCTAAACAAGCGGTACTCATTACTGCGAGGGACGGCGATTCGAATCGATTTTATACCAGCTGGCAAAACCCGACTACACGACGTATACGCACCCCACCGGTCGTATACGACAACTTTTCCCGCTAACACCGGCGGAAGACTAGCCGTTTCCAAACTCCCCGGGAATATGGCGACT
The DNA here is from genome assembly GCA_031894775.1 of Chloris gayana. Classification (NCBI taxonomy): domain Eukaryota; kingdom Viridiplantae; phylum Streptophyta; class Magnoliopsida; order Poales; family Poaceae; genus Chloris; species Chloris gayana. The sequence continues at coordinate 20,166 of JAUNZO010004068.1, read as the reverse complement.
CCACGACTTCCTCCGTGGCCGGCCCATTTCCCTCCCGTGAGACTCCAATCTCACTAACAGCCAGCAAAAGAGAGTTGGCTACGCTACATCTCTCGGGGCGGTAGGGCACATCAGCCTGCCGGGCCCATTACATCAGCATGAAGTACCGTACGTTCAAACTTGTTCAACTAAGCCGACAACGGTATGGTCCTTAACCGACAGAGACGGGGCTACCACCTTGCAAGACCTCAACGTCGTCTTGCCCTTTCTCCTACGTGGCCCATCCGGTCTCAAATTCATTAACATCCTCTTTAAATTAATGACAACCACATCAAACACTTAAAGCCTCCATGCTTTAAGATCCCTAAAACATCTACCGTTGCGACTATGAATTAAGCCTAGCTTCTATTGAGCTACCTGTACCAAGTATAGCATAAATAAAAGGAAACCTATCTCATGCATCTAGGGTGTCAATCATTCCCTATCACCTAATGCACAAACATAACTTAACTACCGTGATAAAATAAAATATTTTAAAACATAGGTGGCATGCACCGGGGCTTGCCTTTAACCATAGCGTAGTTAGGTTCGCTCGGTGCGGCGTTAGCGCTGATGATCTCTCCTTCTTGATTCACCTCGGCGGTTGTCGAACGACTTCACAATCTGTGGTCTTCGATGTAGTTGACTTCCATGATCATCTCTCCGGGATTCTTTCCTTCTATCGGCGACCTCGCGTGCTACAACAATTAACGATACATCGCGAGTCACTAACATGCACGCATGATCATGCCAGTATATGCCATGCGATGACGCTAACGACGATCAATACGGAACAGCTAAGGTCTACGCTAAAAGTAACATGCAATAGCGACCTGAAATGTTAACATGCGATGACACATGAAAGTTGAAATACAATTACATGAAATGATGATGTTTATGCTTAATTTTGAAAAATAAATTTAACAAAAACTTTCGTCTCATAGTATCTCTATTATTTAAAGAAATTCATTTCTCAAAATTAAATAGTAAATAGCATAAAATAATAGATTATCTTAATGAAAGGAAGGGAATTTAATTAAACTATGAAATTATAATTTCTCAAAATAGGCATTTGAATACATAATCAAATAGGAAATAATTTTATGAATCTAATGAACTTTGTTTGGCATTTTTCTGATTTTTGCGGAATTTCCTATAAGTTTTGGGATTTTTTGGAAGTATTCTCGTGCCACATCACGGGGTACAGTGGCGAGCCGCACGGGATCCAGGCGTGGCCACACGGGATCCAGGCCGTGTGGCCCGCGGTGTGGCGCCGTCGCGGCGGCCATGGATGGCGGCGCGGCTGTCCGGATTGACCCGAGGGTGGTCCAAATCTCGACGCGAGCTGCCCTAAGTGCTCTACGCAGCGAGGCAAGTGCAATGGGGAGGTTGAGCTCGTTGGGGAACGGCCGGAAGCATGCCGGCGGCGAGCGACGGCCTGCGCGCGGCTCGGGCGAGGCCTAGCGACCGCCGTGGTGCACTAAAATTGGGGGAAAAATTGCTGAAAGCATCCACGTGACACGAGCAAGAGCGGCACGGGGTTGGGGAACCTTGGAGATGGCCGGAAGCCGGTGCCCACCGCGGAGGTAGAGGCGGCGGTGCTCGTGCTTGGGGAAAGATGGGGAAATTTGGCCGGACCTAGGCACCAATCATAGAGATACATTATTTGAACGAGAGAGCAGAAAGTTGTGTTGCTAGGGGAGCAAGAATCGTGAGAAAAGACGCACCGGAGACAACGAATTTCAATGAGGAATCGAGGTTGGTCGCCGGCGACGTTGTTCGGGAAATCTTCAAAATACGCACAGCCCGGGAGGCTATTTGGGGAACGGTTTGCTCCTAGAGGTTCAGCAGATGGACGCGCATCGTTTGGTGGTAGTGGTTTGCTCAGGGGTGCGGTGTGGTGGCCGGACGCCGTGATGCAGAGGGTGGCGGTGTGGGAGCTCTTGCGTCCGAGCTAAGGAGAGAAACGTAAGGCACCTGCCCGGGCTTTATCCCGGTCAGGCGGTGGGGTGGCGTGGCAGCACAGCTGCGGCGTGGCCGGCCCGGATGCGGACGCGCGGCAGGGAAGCTCCCTAAACGGCGGCGGTGCTGCGAACGAGAGAGGAAGAAGAGACCGACGGTGGGCCCGACGATTTTGCAAAAAAAACCCCTATCAAAAGAATTAATTGAAAAACACCTTTCTGGACCTCCAAAAATTCCACGAAAAATTAGGGTGGAAGCTAAAAGGTTTTTGAATCTTTTTTGTTATTGGCAAAAGTTCAAATTATAAATATTTTTCGAGATAAAAATTCAAACCTAAAGCTGTTTTTGGAATTTAAATCAATTGGTTTGGCTATTTCCCAAAGAGATAAAAATTTGGAAAAATGTTCAAAATTCATGATATCACATGCTTGACCACGAAAAGTTTTTAAACATATTAACTTATTAATTTTGCACTCTTTTTAAATGAAGCAAGTTAAATTAAATTAAAGACTTATTTTAACACGCACATATTGCACGCAACCAAATGACTTGAAAATGCAGCATGATGCTCGATGACATAAAATGCACATTTATTTTTATTAGGGTTGTTACAGCCCTCCCCTTACAGGAATCTCGCCCGAGATTCACGATCGAAACGACTAGACGATGGTACTAAAGAATTCTGGGTAATTGGATCGAAGAAACTCTTTTTGTTCCCAAGTAGCTTCAGCTTTCGAGTGATTCTCCACCGCATCTTGTAAAACTTGATGGTTCGATGTCGAGTCACTCGATCCTTGGTGTTGAGAACTTTGATTGGATGTTCGCCCTATGTCAAGTCTGGTTATAACTGTTCCACATCTGCTGTCGGTATGTCTCACCGGTGGTTTCAGTACACTTCTTCGCTTGAGACACGTGGAACACATTGTGGATTCCCGATAAATGTGCTCGGCAAGTCCAAACGATATGCCACGGCTCCACATCTCTCTTGGATTGGAAAAGGTCCGATGTATTGTGGAGCTAACTTGCCCTTAATTCCGAATCGTTGAACACCTTTGGTAGGAGATACTCGGAGATAAACTTGATCTCCAACCTTGAACACTAACTCTCGACGTCTTTTATCGAGCATAGCCGATCCGTCGAGATTTAGCTCTCTTGAGGTTCCGTTGAATGATACGTACTTGCTCTTCTCGCATATTTTACTAGATCAGGTCCGAAAATTACTCTTTCTCCACTTTTCGACCAATTCAAAGGTGTGCGACAACTACGTCCATATAGAGCTTGGAACGGTGATATTCCGGCACTCTCTTGGTAGTTGTTGTTGTATGAGAACTCGCCAATGGTAAACATTTCTCCCAATCCTTGCCATATGTCAAGACACATGCTCGAAGCATATCCTCGAGATACTCGATTGATCCTTTCGTCCGTCCATCCGTTTGAGGATGATAAGTCGAGCTCTGAATCAACCTCGTTCCCAATGACTCATGTAATTGCTCCTAAAATCTGGAGACAAACTGCGTCCCTCTATCTAAGATAATGGTCTTCGGCACTCCGTGTAGACGAGAGAATGCGAGCGATGTATAGCTCTCCAAATTTCTCGGCGGTGTACCGAGTATGTACCGGTATGAAGTGAGCCGACTTAGTGAGTCCGTCCACAATAACCCGGATGGAATCGTGTTTTCGTGGGCTTAACAAGAACTCCAACAATGAAATCCATGCTGATGTCTTCCCACTTCCCTTCAGGAATACTTAAGGGTTGCAATGGACCTGCTTGCTTCAAGTGCTCTGCTTTGACACGTCGACGGATATCACACTCATTAACATACTTGGCTATTTCTCGCTTCATGCGTGTCCACCAAAATCTTTGCTTCGGATCTTGATACATCTTGTTGGTTCCAGGACGAATTGAGTACTTAGATGTATGAGCCTCATCCAAAATTTTCTTACGAAGAGCTAGGTCCTTTGGCACCACTAGTCGATTCTTGAACCAAATAATTCCTTCATCATCTTCTCTCGAAACATTTAACTTCACCCTTCTTGAGTCGCCTTCTAATATGCTCCATGCCAATATTTTTCCGTTGAGCTGCTACCACTTCTTTTCGAATGGTAGGGATAAGAGCCAAATTGGTCAATGCTCCATACGGAAGAATCCGAAGATTAGGCTCACCACTTTCCTGTGGAGGTGCTTGAATCAAGAGTTGAGCCGTAAGATTATTGCAATGAACCTTGCGACTCAAAGCATCAGCTACTACGTTTGCTTTGCCTGGGTGATAATGAATCTCAATTTCATAATCCTTTATTAACTCTAGCCATCTTCGTTGACGCATATTCGGATATGCTTGAGTGAAGATGTACTTGAGGCTCTTGTGGTCGGTGTATAGATGTACCAAATTTCCCAAGAGATAGTGCCTCTAGCTCTTCAATGCGAGAACCACCGCTGATTCCAGGTCATGTGTGGTATAGTGTTCCTCATGACGCCTAAGTTATCGAGAGGCATAGGCAATCACTCGACCTTTCGCATTAGAACACATCCTAGTCCAGTTCCTCATGCATCACAATACACATCAAAAGGCTTTGTCGGATCCGGTTGAGCGAGCACCGGTGCTCGTTGTCAGCAACTTCTTCGAGCGTCCGAAAAGCTTCTTCACAATCCTTGCTCCATTCATACTTCTTATCCTTTTCCAACAATTTAGTCATTGGCTTGGAAATCTTTGACAAGTTTGGAATGAATCTTCTATAGTAACCAGACCAATCCTAAGAAACTCCCGATTTGCGAGACCGACTTCGGTGGCTTTCAATCCAACACTTCTTGCACTTTGCTAGGGTCAACAGCCACTTCTTCTCGCTGATATTACGTGCCCTAGGAAAGGTACTTCTTTTAACCAGAACCCACACTTGCTAAACTTAGCATATAGCCGATGATCCCTTAGACGTTGGAGCACAATCCTTAAGTGATTTGCATGCTCCTCTTCTCGACTTAGAATAGATCAAGATGTCGTCGATGAATACCACGACAAACTTGTCCAGCTCCGGCATGAACACCGAGTTCATCAAATACATGAAGTGTGCCGGTGCATTGGTCAATCCAAACGACATCACCAAATACTCATAAAGTCCATATCTAGTGGAAAATGCTGTCTTGGGTATATCTTCAGCTCCGATCTTAATCCGATGATATCCCGAGGGAAGATCTATCTTGGAAAACACTTTTGCTCCCATCAACCGATCAAACAGGATGTCAATTCGAGGTAGTGGATACTTATTCTTGATGGTCACCGCATTCAAAGGTCGATAATCCACACATAACCTCAATGTTTGATCCTTCTTCTTGACGAACAATGCTGGGCATCCCTAGGGTGATGAACTTGGGCGAATATATCCCTTGTCCAATAACTCTTTCAGCTTGTACCTTCAATTCCGTCAGCTCATTGGGTGGCATCCGATACGGTCTTCTCGATATGAGTGCAGTCCCGGTTGAAGTTCTATCTTGAACTCCACCGCCCGATCTGGTGGTAACACCGGTAAATCTTCCGGAAAAACATCGGGGTATTCACAAACTACAGGAATATCTTCCAAACTTTTCCCAATAGTTTTATAAATCACCGAAAGAATAGTTTGGGAAGAAGTCAACTCGAAGACAATCTCGCCCATGAAGAGTTCAAGTGAGCTGCAAAAGCACCTATATCCAATACTGTCTTATGCTACTTCATCCATCTCATTCCAAGAATCGCATCCAATCCTTGTCCGTTTAAGACTATAAAGGAAATGGGATAATCCTTACGACCCAACTTCAGTGGTATCTCTCGTAGTACTTTGATCTGCAAGTATATTACCCCCAGGTGATGATATGAGATGTGGGTAAGTCATCTTGCATGACGGAAGGTTATATTTTTGGACATATCCTTTGCCGATGAAGTTGTGGTTTGCTCCCGAGTCAAATAAAATACCGGCAGCATGATGGTTGATAGAGAACAAACCAGCCATGACTTGTGACCCTTTTGGAATCTCCTCGAATGTGGTAAAGTCAACACGACCAGTCTTCATCTTATCATTTTGACTTGTATGCTTCGTCGACAAACCGCTTTCCTTTGAGGACGCATTGAAAAATTATGTGTTGTTGGTGCGACACAATCTTGAGCCAAGTGTCCAAGACCACCACCGTTATAGCATGGATGATCAGCGGATTATGGAGTCCGGGATAAGGGGCGTATACTTGATAGGTCCGATTGTTGAACCGTTGAACGGGGAAACACCTGTTGCTGATACTCGGGTGACCGGTAAGAAATGGAACCCGATGGCTTAGGCTCGAATCTCCGATCCGCTACGTAAGTGTAGACTAGACGATAATTGGAGGGTACCTCACTTCCTTGTTCACCGGCTGCTCTCTTCTTAGTCTTCTCTTCTTGATGAGCACGAAGAGCATCCTCCATGAGTATAGCATCACTTACAACTCATTGAAACTAACCCCTCGATCCAAATTTAGAATGTCAAGGTGTTTGTTGTCAATATCTATCACTTTCATGCTCGGGATCAGGAATCGCGAGATTTATAAGGGGTTGGTGAAAGTCAATGATGAAGGAAAAGATTTAACCGGAATGGTTGAGCTTATGAAACAACATGGATTACCAAAAGATGCGACAGTTGCTTTCATCTATCTTGGTGTTGAAGGAAATATAGGCTTGAGATATATATAAGGATAATTGCACCGATGAGTTTCCAAAACAAGTATTCTTCTTTCCGGTTGCGTACCCTAGGTAATACGCCATCCGTTCGTAAGAGCATTATATTTGGATTCTCTTCTAGTTTCAAAATAGCGTATGCATTTCCACATCGCTCATGTTTGACTTTGAGAAGCGCCCGGGTGAACCGGCACAATTCAAAGGTAAAATGGCAATTTGAAAGTGCAGAACACCCATTTCCAAACTAGCTCTCGGTACAACTTAGTCTAGTCAAAAAGGAGATTATTATTTCTTCAAATGGAAGTCACTCAAGAACTTCAAAGAAAGATAAATTCATGATGTAATTGAGTGAAAGAAGGAGAATGACTTTCGGACTAGGAATAGTCATCTCATAATACTCGGAATCTTATCCTCCGTAAATTTCTCGTCGAGATGAGGAGTCCGAATAGAAATCAAAATGGCTATTACTCGGAGAGGGAAAAAGAACTTTTGGTAGCTACAAGTGATAGTTAACCGGTCATCCGCTTGGATGAGGCCTAGAGCAATCTAAGTGGCATCGGTGACTAGCTCCTCGGATTCTTTTACTCATACATTTCGTCCTTCTCGCTCTTCCTTGGGAAGTTATTGGCTTATTCAAGATCCAAGTATATCATCATGTGTCTTTCTCGTATGAGCATGTAGTTGCTTAACTATTGCTTTGGCAGCTGTAAGTTGTTCATCCCCAGGTTCACCTATAGCTCCCCTTCGTACCGGCATCTTTAATCTATCCCTTTAAATCCCTAGTTTTTATGTGGCTCCTTTGCTTATGTCTCCTTGATAAACACACATGATTGTTCCTCTCTTTGATTGCCTTTGATCATCTCGTAGATGAAGATCTTGAATTCCCCATTCCATTGCCTCTCGTGTGAGAGTTCTCCTTGCCTTATATTTCACTCGCATAAACTTCTTCTTGTGCCATCCATAGGAAACTAAATCTACACTACGATACTAACTCGGTCTAATCCCCAAAACCTCATATTATAGCACTCAAACCGTGATGATGCATGCACTACTCCGAATTAGCCAAACGGCCGAAAGTTAGCACGGATTAACACAAATAGTTAGGGACTGCCTGTACAACCACAAACTTCGAACCGTTCGAAAGCTAACCGTTCTAAGTCCTTAAATGGGCTCCGTACTCTATCGTACTCTAAACCGTGTTAGGTTTTTAAAAACTCAGCTTGTGAACGACGCATCGTTGCTCCCTCGTATTGCTCCGATACCAGCTGTGACATCCCTTCCGGGACACACAGGAGTCGGTACAGGGGAACACTCGACGAAGCGAGTTACAACAGTTCATCATTTCATATAAGCCGAATATATACATTATGGTATAATACAACCAGGTATTCAAAATACAAACATCGTACAGCGGAAGCATAATACATTATTGAAGTTTAAAACACTATGAGTCTTACAGTGGAAACTTGTTCTTTGTACAACAAAATACCACTAGAACGTCTAACGTGATGTACCGAGCCCGTCGTACACCACGGTCCTTCTCCTTTACGGCGTCGGGATCCGTTCCCATTGGAGGGAACCACCCTCGGGACATTGCTCCTCTTCCGGAAAACTACCGTACAAGTCGTGGAAGTACGACTCGGGTCCTGAAAGCGTAACGAACAAACCCCGAGTATTCTAATACTCAGCAAGACCGACCCGTCAAAAGGCACGCTAAGGCCGACGCCTAGTACGTAGAGGCTTTATGGCTGTGGGGTTCACTCCTTTGCAAAAACAGCACTAATGGTGGATCCTTACTTTCAAGTTTTAGCTCACAGCTTAAGTTTATTAAAACCAAGGTTTGCAGTCTACAACTACTGCAATCAAGTTTGCAAGAAAAGATCGGATTCGACCAACAGTTCTTTCATCTCTCACCTTCATCTTTCAGCTTGATTAACTACGATGTGACGAGCTAAACAAGCGGTACTCATTACGGCGAGGGACAGCGATTCGAATCAATTTTATACTAGCCGGCAAAACCCGACTACACGACGTATACGCACCCCACCGGTCGTATACGACAACTTTTCCCGCTAACACCTGGCAGAAGACTAGCCGTTTCCAAACTCCCCGGAATATGGCGACTCCACGACTTCCTCCGTGGCCAACCCATTTCCCTCCCGTGAGACTCCAATCTCACTAACAGCCAGCAAAAGAGAGTTGGCTACGCAACATCTCTCGGGGCAGTAGGGTACATCAGCCTTGCCGAGCCCATTACACCAAGCATGTAGTACGGTACGTTCAAACTTGTTCAACTAAGCCGACAGCGGTACGGTCCTTGACCGACACGGACGGGGCTACCACCTTGCAAGACCTCAACGCCGTCTTGCCCTTTCTCCTACGTGGCCCGTCCGGTCTCAAATTCATTAACATCCTCTTTAAATTAATGACAACCACATCAAACACTTAAAGCCTCCATGCTTTAAGATCCCTAAAACATCTACCGTTGCGACTATGAATTAAGCCTAGCTTTTATTGAGCTTCCCGTACCAAGATAGCATAAATAAAAGGAAACCTATCTCATGCATCTAGGGTGTCAATCATTCCCTATCACCTAATGAACAAACATAACTTAACTACTGTGATAAAATAAAATATTTTAAAACATAGGTGGGATGCACCGGAGCTTGCCTTTAACCGTAGCGTAGTTAGGTTCGCTCGGTGCGGCGTTAGCGCTGATGATCTCTCCTTCTTGATTCACCTCGGCGGCTTGTCGAACGACTTCACAATCCGTGGTCTTCAATGTAGTTGACTTCCATGATCATCTCTCCAGGATTCTTTCCTTCTGTCGGACGACCTCGCGTGCTACAACAATTAACGATACATCGCAAGTCACTAACATGCATGCATGATCATGCCGGATATGCCATGCGATGACGCTAACGACGATCAATACGGAACAGCTAAGGTCTACGCTAAAAGTAACATGCAATAGCGACCTGAAATGTTAACATGTGATGACACATGAATGATGAAATACAATTACATGAAATGACGATGTTTATGCTTAATTTTGAAAAATAAATTTAACAAAAACTTTCCTCTGCAAGTATCTCTATTATTTAAAGAAATTCATTTCTCAAAATTAAATAGTAAATAGCATAAAATAATAGATTATCTTAATGAAAGGAAGGGAATTTAATTAAACTATGAAATTATAATTTCTCAAAATAGGCATTTGAATACATAATCAAATAGGAAATAATTTTATGAATCTAATGAACTTTGTTTGGCATTTTTCTCGACTTTTCCGGAATTTCCTATAAATTTTGGGATTTTTTTGGAAGTATTCTGTGCCACATCGTGGGGTACAGGGCGAGCCGCACGGGATCCAGGCGTGGCCACACGGGATCCAGGCCGTGTGGCCCGCGGTGTGGCGCCGCCGCGGCGGCCATGTACGGCGACGCGGCTGTCGGGATTGATCGGAGGGTGGTCCAAATCTCGACGCGAGCTGCCCTAACCGCTCTACGCAGCGAGGCAAGTGCAATGGGGAGGTTGAGCTCGTTGGGGAACCGCCGGAAGCATGCCGGCGGCGAGCGACGGCCTGCGCGCGGCTCGGGCGAGGCCTAGCAACCACCGTGGTGCACTAAAATTGGGGGGAAAATTGCTGAAAGCATCCACGTGACACGAGCAAGAGCGGCACGGGGTTGGGGAACCTTGGAGATGGCCGGAAGCCGGTGCCCATCGCGGAGGTAGAGGCGGCGGTGCTCGTGCTTGGGGAAAGATGGGGAAATTTGGCCGGACCTAGGCACCAATCACAGAGATACATTACTTGGACGAGAGAGCAGAAAGTTGCGTTGCTAGGGGAGCAAGAATCATGAGAAAAGACGCACCGGAGACAACGAATTTCAACGAGGAATCGAGGTTGGTCGCCGGCGACGTTGTTCGGGAAATCTTCAAATATGCACAGCTCGGGAGGCTATTTGGGGAACGGTTTGCTCCTAGAGATTCAGCAGATGGACGCGCATCGTTTCGTGGTACTGGTTTGCTCGGGGGTGCGGTGTGGTGGCCGGACGCCGTGATGCGAGAGGGTGGCGGTGTGGGAGCTCTTGCGTCCGAGCTAAGGAGAGAAACGGAAAGCACTTGCCCGGGCTTTATCCCGGTCAGGCGGTGGGGTGGCGTGGCAGCACAGCTGCTGCGTGGCCGACCCAGATGCGGACGCACGGCAGCGGAAGGTCCCTGAACGGCGGCGGTGCTACGAACAGAGAGGAAGAAGAGACCGACGGGTGGGCCCGGCGATTTTGCAAAAAAAAAAAAAAAACCCCTATCAAAAGAATTAATTGAAAAACACCTTTCTGGACCTCCAAAAATTCGACGAAAAATTAGGGTGGAAGCTAAAAGGTTTTTGAATCTTTTTTGTTATTGGCCAAAGTTCAAATTATAAATATTTTTCGAGATAAAAATTCAAACCTAAAGCTGTTTTTGGAATTTAAATCAATTGGTTTGGCTATTTCCCAAAGAGATAAAAATTTGGAAAAATGTTCAAAATTCATGATATCACATGCTTGACCACGAAAAGTTTTTAAACATATTAACTTATTAATTTTGCACTCTTTTTAAATGAAGCAAGTTAAATTAAATTAAAGACTTATTTTAACACGCACATATTGCACGCAACCAAATGACTTGAAAATGCAGCATGATGCTCGATGACATAAAATGCACATTTATTTTTATTAGGGTTGTTACAGCCCTCCCCTTACAGGAATCTCGCCCCGAGATTCACGATCGAAACGACTAGACGATGGTACTAAAGAATTCTGGGTAATTGGATCGAAGAAACTCTTTTTGTTCCCAAGTAGCTTCGGCTTCGAGTGATTCTCCACCGCATCTTGTAAAACTTGATGGTTCGATGTCGAGTCACTCGATCCTTGGTGTTGAGAACTTTGATTGGATGTTCGCCCTATGTCAAGTCTGGTTATAACTGTTCCACATCTGTCGTCGGTATGTCTCACCGGTGGTTTCGGACACTTCTTCGCTTGAGACACGTGGAACACATTGTGGATTCCCGATAAATGTGCTCGGCAAGTCCAAACGATATGCCACGGCTCCACATCTCTCTTGGATTGGAAAAGGTCCGATGTATTGTGGAGCTAACTTGCCCTTAATTCCGAATCGTTGAACACCTTTGGTAGGAGATACTCGGAGATAAACTTGATCTCCAACCTTGAACACTAACTCTCGACGTCTTTTATCGGCATAGCCGATCCGTCGAGATTTAGCTCTCTTGAGGTTCTGTTGAATGATACGTACTTGCTCTTCTCGCATATTTTACTAGATCAGGTCCGAAAATTACTCTTTCTCCACTTTTCGACCAATTCAAAGGTGTGCGACAGACTACGTCCATATAGAGCTTGGAACGGTGATATTCCGGCACTCTCTTGGTAGTTGTTGTTGTATGAGAACTCGCCAATGGTAAACATTTCTCCCAATCCTTGCCATATGTCAAGACACATGCTCGAAGCATATCCTCGAGATACTCGATTGATCCTTTCCGTCTGTCCATCCGTTTGAGGATGATAAGTCGAGCTCTAAATCAACCTCGTTCCCAATGACTCATGTAATTGCTCCTAAAATCTGGAGACAAACTGCGTCCCTCTATCTAAGATAATGGTCTTCGGCACTCCGTGTAGACGAGAGAATGCGAGCGATGTATAGCTCTCCAAATTTCTCGGCGGTGTACCGAGTATGTACCGGTATGAAGTGAGCCGACTTAGTGAGTCCGTCCACAATAACCCGGATGGAATCGTGTTTTCGTGGGCTTAACGAGTAACCCAACAATGAAATCCATGCTGATGTCTTCCCACTTCCCTTCAGGAATACTTAAGGGTTGCAATGGACCTGCTTGCTTCAAGTGCTCTGCTTTGACACGTCGACGGATATCACACTCATTAACATACTTGGCTATTTCTCGCTTCATGCGTGTCCACCAAAATCTTTGCTTCGGATCTTGATACATCTTGTTGGTTCCAGGACGAATTGAGTACTTAGATGTATGAGCCTCATCCAAAATTTTCTTACGAAGAGCTAGGTCCTTTGGCACCACTAGTCGATTCTTGAACCAAATAATTCCTTCATCATCTTCTCTCGAAACATTTAACTTCACCCTTCTTGAGTCGCCTTCTAATATGCTCCATGCCAATATTTTTCCGTTGAGCTGCTACCACTTCTTTTCGAATGGTAGGGATAAGAGCCAAATTGGTCAATGCTCCATACGGAAGAATCCGAAGATTAGGCTCACCACTTTCCTGTGGAGGTGCTTGAATCAAGAGTTGAGCCGTAAGATTATTGCAATGAACCTTGCGACTCAAAGCATCAGCTACTACGTTTGCTTTGCCCGGGTGATAATGAATCTCAATTTCATAATCCTTTATTAACTCTAGCCATCTTCGTTGACGCATATTCGGATATGCTTGAGTGAAGATGTACTTGAGGCTCTTGTGGTCGGTGTATAGATGTACCAAATTTCCCAAGAGATAGTGCCTCTAGCTCTTCAATGCGAGAACCACTCGCTGATTCCAGGTCATGTGTGGTATAGTGTTCCTCATGACGCCTAAGTTATCGAGAGGCATAGGCAATCACTCGACCTTTCTCGCATTAGAACACATCCTAGTCCAGTTCCTCATGCATCACAATACACATCAAAAGGCTTTGTCGGATCCGGTTGAGCGAGCACCGGTGCTCGTTGTCGACAACTTCTTCGAGCGTCCGAAAAGCTTCTTCACAATCCTTGCTCCATTCATACTTCTTATCCTTTTCCAACAATTTAGTCATTGGCTTGGAAATCTTTGACAAGTTTGGAATGAATCTTCTATAGTAACCAGACCAATCCTAAGAAACTCCCGATTTGCGAGACCGACTTCGGTGGCTTTCAATCCAACACTTCTTGCACTTTGCTAGGGTCAACAGCCACTTCTTCTGCTGATATTACGTGCCCTAGGAAAGGTACTTCTTTTAACCAGAACCCACACTTGCTAAACTTAGCATATAGCTGATGATCCCTTAGACGTTGGAGCACAATCCTTAAGTGATTTGCATGCTCCTCTTCTGACTTAGAATAGATCAAGATGTCGTCGATGAATACCACGACAAACTTGTCCAGCTCCGGCATGAACACCGAGTTCATCAAATACATGAAGTGTGCCGGTGCATTGGTCAATCCAAACGACATCACCAAATACTCATAAAGTCCATATCTAGTGGAAAATGCTTGTCTTGGGTATATCTTCAGCTCCGATCTTAATCCGATGATATCCCGAGGGAAGATCTATCTTGGAAAACACTTTTGCTCCCATCAACCGATCAAACAGGATGTCAATTCGAGGTAGTGGATACTTATTCTTGATGGTCACCGCATTCAAAGGTCGATAATCCACACATAACCTCAATGTTTGATCCTTCTTCTTGACGAACAATGTCTGGGCATCCCTAGGGTGATGAACTTGGGCGAATATATCCCTTGTCCAATAACTCTTTCAGCTTGTACCTTCAATTCGTCAGCTCATTGGGTGGCATCCGATACGGTCTTCTCGATATGAGTGCAGTCCCGGTTGAAGTTCTATCTTGAACTCCACCGCCCGATCTGGTGGTAACACCGGTAAATCTTCCGGAAAAACATCGGGGTATTCACAAACTACAGGAATATCTTCCAAACTTTTCCCAATAGTTTTATAAATCACCGAAAGAATAGTTTGGGAAGAAGTCAACCGAAGACAATCTCGCCCATGAAGAGTTCAAGTGAGCTGCAAAAGCACCTATATCCAATACTGTCTTATGCTACTTCATCCATCTCATTCCAAGAATCGCATCCAATCCTTGTCCGTTTAAGACTATAAAGGAAATGGGATAATCCTTACGACCCAACTTCGAGTGGTATCTCTCGTAGTACTTTGATCTGCAAGTATATTACCCCCAGGTGATGATATGAGATGTGGGTAAGTCATCTTGCATGACGGAAGGTTATATTTTTGGACATATCCTTTGCTGATGAAGTTGTGGTTTGCTCCCGAGTCAAATAAAATACCGGCAGCATGATGGTTGATAGAGAACAAACCAGCCATGACTTGTGACCCTTTTGGAATCTCCTCGAATGTGGTAAAGTCAACACGACCAGTCTTCATCTTATCATTTTGACTTGTATGCTTCTGTCGACAAACCGCTTTCCTTTGAGGACGCATTGAAAAATTATGTGTTGTTGGTGCGACACAATCTTGAGCCAAGTGTCCAAGACCACCACCGTTATAGCATGGATGATCAGCGGATTATGGAGTCCGGGATAAGGGGCGTATACTTGATAGGTCCGATTGTTGAACTCGTTGAACGGGGAAACACCCGTTGCTGATACTCGGGTGACCGGTAAGAAATGGAACCCGATGGCTTAGGCTCGAATCTCCGATCCGCTACGAAGTGTAGACTAGACGATAATTGGAGGGTACCTCACTTCCTTGTTCACCGGCTGCTCTCTTCTTAGTCTTCTCTTCTTGATGAGCACGAAGAGCATCCTCCATGAGTATAGCATCACTTACAACTCATTGAAACTAACCCCTCGATCCAAATTTAGAATGTCAAGGTGTTTGTTGTCAATATCTATCACTTTCATGCTCGGGATCAGGAATCGCGAGATTTATAAGGGGTTGGTGAAAGTCAATGATGAAGGAAAAGATTTAACTCGGAATGGTTGAGCTTATGAAACAACATGGATTACCAAAAGATGCGACGAGTGCTTTCATCTATCTTGGTGTTGAAGGAAATATAGGCTTGAGATATATATAAGGATAATTGCACCGATGAGTTTCCAAAACAGTATTCTTCTTTCCGGTTACGTACCCTAGGTAATACGCCATCCGTTCGTAAGAGCATTATATTTGGATTCTCTTCTAGTTTCAAAATAGCGTATGCATTTCCACATCGCTCATGTTTGACTTTGAGAAGCGCCCGGGTGAACCGGCACAATTCAAAGGTAAAATGGCAATTTGAAAGTGCAGAACACCCATTTCCAAACTAGCTCTCGGTACAACTTAGTCTAGTCAAAAAGGAGATTATTATTTCTTCAAATGGAAGTCACTCAAGAACTTCAAAGAAAGATAAATTCATGATGTAATTGAGTGAAAGAAGGAGAATGACTTTCGGACTAGGAATAGTCATCTCATAATACTCGGAATCTTATCCTCCGTAAATTTCTGTCGAGATGAGGAGTCCGAATAGAAATCAAAATGGCTATTACTCGGAGAGGGAAAAAGAACTTTTGGTAGCTACAAGTGATAGTTAACCGGTCATCCGCTTGGATGAGGCCTAGAGCAATCTAAGTGGCATCGGTGACTAGCTCCCGGATTCTTTTACTCATACATTTCGTCCTTCTCGCTCTTCCTTGGGAAGTTATTGGCTTATTCAAGATCCAAGTATATCATCATGTGTCTTTCTCGGATGAGCATGTAGTTGCTTAACTATTGCTTTGGCAGCTGTAAGTTGTTCATCCCCGGGTTCACCTATAGCTCCCCTTCGTACCGGCATCTTTAATCTATCCCTTTAAATCCCTAGTTTTTATGTGGCTCCTTTGCTTATGTCTCCTTGATAAACACACATGATTGTTCCTCTCTTTGATTGCCTTTGATCATCCGTAGATGAAGATCTTGAATTCCCCATTCCATTGCCTCTCGTGTGAGAGTTCTCCTTGCCTTATATTTCACTCGCATAAACTTCTTCTTGTGCCATCCATAGGAAACTAAATCTACACTACGATACTAACTCGGTCTAATCCCCAAAACCTCATATTATAGCACTCAAACCGTGATGATGCATGCACTACTCCGAATTAGCTAAACGGCCGAAAGTTAGCACGGATTAACACAAATAGTTAGGGACTGCCTGGACAACCACAAACTTCGAACCGTTCGAAAGCTAACTGTTCTAAGTCCTTAAATGGGCTCCGTACTCTATCGTACTCTAAACCGTGTTAGGTTTTTAAAAACTCAGCTTGTGAACGACGCATCGTTGCTCCCTGTATTGCTCGATACCAGCTGTGACATCCCTTCCGGGACACACAGGAGTCGGTACAGGGGAACACTCGACGAAGCGAGTTACAACAGTTCATCATTTCATATAAGCCGAATATATACATTATGGTATAATACAACCAGGTATTCAAAATACAAACATCGTACAATGGAAGCATAATACATTATTGAAGTTTAAAACACTATGAGTCTTACGGTGGAAACTTGTTCTTTGTACAACAAAATACCACTAGAACGTCTAACGTGATGTACCGAGCCCGTCGTACACCACGGTCCTTCTCCTTTACGGCGTCGGGATCCGTTCCCATTGGAGGGAACCACCCTCGGGACATTGCTCCTCTTCCGGAAAACTACCGTACAAGTCGTGGAAGTACGACTCGGGTCCCGAAAGCGTAACGAACAAACCCCGAGTATTCTAATACTCAGCAAGACCGACCCGTCAAAAGGCACGCTAAGGCCGACGCCTAGTACGTAGAGGCTTTATGGCTGTGGGGTTCACTCCTTTGCAAAAACAGCACTAATGGTGGATCCTTACTTTCAAGTTTTAGCTCACAGCTTAAGTTTATTAAAACCAAGGTTTGCAGTCTACAACTACTGCAATCAAGTTTGCAAGAAAAGATCGGATTCGACCAACAGTTCTTTCATCTCTCACCTTCATCTTTCAGCTTGATTAACTACGATGTGACGAGCTAAACAAGCGGTACTCATTACGGCGAGGGACAGCGATTCGAATCAATTTTATACTAGCCGGCAAAACCCGACTACACGACGTATACGCACCCCACCGGTCGTATACGACAACTTTTCCCGCTAACACCGGCGTAAGACTAGCCGTTTCCAAACTCCCCGGAATATGGCGACTCCACGACTTCCTCCGTGGCCAACCCATTTCCCTCCCGTGAGACTCCAATCTCACTAACAGCCAGCAAAAGAGAGTTGGCTACGCAACATCTCTCGGGGCGGTAGGGTACATCGACTTGCCGAGCCCATTACACCAAGCATGTAGTACGGTACGTTCAAACTTGTTCAACTAAGCCGACAGCGGTACGGTCCTTGACCGACACGGACGGGGCTACCACCTTGCAAGACCTCAACGCCGTCTTGCCCTTTCTCCTACGTGGCCCGTCCGGTCTCAAATTCATTAACATCCTCTTTAAATTAATGACAACCACATCAAACACTTAAAGCCTCCATGCTTTAAGATCCCTAAAACATCTACCGTTGCGACTATGAATTAAGCCTAGCTTTTATTGAGCTTCCCGTACCAAGTATAGCATAAATAAAAGGAAACCTATCTCATGCATCTAGGGTGTCAATCATTCCCTATCACCTAATGAACAAACATAACTTAACTACTGTGATAAAATAAAATATTTTAAAACATAGGTGGGATGCACCGGAGCTTGCCTTTAACCGTAGCGTAGTTAGGTTCGCTCGGTGCGGCGTTAGCGCTGATGATCTCTCCTTCTTGATTCACCTCGGCGGCTTGTCGAACGACTTCACAATCCGTGGTCTTCAATGTAGTTGACTTCCATGATCATCTCTCCAGGATTCTTTCCTTCCGTCGGACGACCTCGCGTGCTACAACAATTAACGATACATCGCAAGTCACTAACATGCATGCATGATCATGCCGGATATGCCATGCGATGACGCTAACGACGATCAATACGGAACAGCTAAGGTCTACGCTAAAAGTAACATGCAATAGCGACTCGAAATGTTAACATGTGATGACACATGAATGATGAAATACAATTACATGAAATGACGATGTTTATGCTTAATTTTGAAAAATAAATTTAACAAAAACTTTCCTCTCGCAGTATCTCTATTATTTAAAGAAATTCATTTCTCAAAATTAAATAGTAAATAGCATAAAATAATAGATTATCTTAATGAAAGGAAGGGAATTTAATTAAACTATGAAATTATAATTTCTCAAAATAGGCATTTGAATACATAATCAAATAGGAAATAATTTTATGAATCTAATGAACTTTGTTTGGCATTTTTCTCGACTTTTCCGGAATTTCCTATAAATTTTGGGATTTTTTTGGAAGTATTCTGTGCCACATCGGGGGTACAGTGGCGAGCCGCACGGGATCCAGGCGTGGCCACACGGGATCCAGGCCGTGTGGCCCGCGGTGTGGCGCCGCCGCGGCGGCCATGTACGGCGACGCGGCTGTCGGGATTGATCGGAGGGTGGTCCAAATCTCGACGCGAGCTGCCCTAACCGCTCTACGCAGCGAGGCAAGTGCAATGGGGAGGTTGAGCTCGTTGGGGAACCGCCGGAAGCATGCCGGCGGCGAGCGACGGCTCGCGCGCGGCTCGGGCGAGGCCTAGCAACCACCGTGGTGCACTAAAATTGGGGGAAAATTGCTGAAAGCATCCACGTGACACGAGCAAGAGCGGCACGGGGTTGGGGAACCTTGGAGATGGCCGGAAGCCGGTGCCCATCGCGGAGGTAGAGGCGGCGGTGCTCGTGCTTGGGGAAAGATGGGGAAATTTGGCCGGACCTAGGCACCAATCACAGAGATACATTACTTGGACGAGAGAGCAGAAAGTTGCGTTGCTAGGGGAGCAAGAATCATGAGAAAAGACGCACCGGAGACAACGAATTTCAACGAGGAATCGAGGTTGGTCGCCGGCGACGTTGTTCGGGAAATCTTCAAATATGCACAGCTCGGGAGGCTATTTGGGGAACGGTTTGCTCCTAGAGATTCAGCAGATGGACGCGCATCGTTTGGTGGTACTGGTTTGCTCGGGGGTGCGGTGTGGTGGCCGGACGCCGTGATGCGGAGGGTGGCGGTGTGGGAGCTCTTGCGTCCGAGCTAAGGAGAGAAACGGAAAGCACTTGCCCGGGCTTTATCCCGGTCAGGCGGTGGGGTGGCGTGGCAGCACAGCTGCTGCGTGGCCGACCCAGATGCGGACGCACGGCAGCGGAAGGTCCCTGAACGGCGGCGGTGCTACGAACGAGAGAGGAAGAAGAGACCGACGGGTGGGCCCGGCGATTTTGCAAAAAAAAAAAAAACCCCTATCAAAAGAATTAATTGAAAAACACCTTTCTGGACCTCCAAAAATTCGACGAAAAATTAGGGTGGAAGCTAAAAGGTTTTTGAATCTTTTTTGTTATTGGCCAAAGTTCAAATTATAAATATTTTTCGAGATAAAAATTCAAACCTAAAGCTGTTTTTGGAATTTAAATCAATTGGTTTGGCTATTTCCCAAAGTGATAAAAATTTGGAAAAATGTTCAAAATTCATGATATCACATGGTTGACCAGGAAAAGTTTTTAAACATATTAACTTATTAATTTTGCACTCTTTTTAAATGAAGCAAGTTAATTAAATTAAAGACTTATTTTAACACGCACATTTTGCACGCAACCAAATGACTTGAAAATGCAGCATGATGCTCGATGACATGAAATGCACATTTATTTTTATTAGGGTTGT
>JAUNZO010004066.1:0-102430 GCA_031894775.1 Chloris gayana | reverse complement strand
ATACAATGCGTGCATGTACCGTGCAACCCTTTTTTTATGATTTGGATCACGTAAAGGACGACGAATTGGACTGCTTAGCCGTCAAAGCATATTATATTTATTATATATGATATATTCATACGTGCTCACATCTATCCATTCCGTTCCACTGCCCGATCGACACTAATTGAGTCCTCAATAGCAGTAGCACCACCCCCATTTCGCTGCTGGCGGGTACCGAAAAGATGGACATGGTAGGCGGCAGCGCCCAGAGCGCCGTGGACTCGCTCCTGGGCCGCCTGTCGACGGTGTTCGTGGAGGAGGCGAAGCTGCTGCGCAGCGTGCACGACGACATGCAGTTCATCAGGCGCGAGATGGAGAGCATGAACGGCTTCCTCCTGGACGCCGCCGGCGACGAAGCGGGCCGCGGCAGCAGCAACCAGGTCCAGGTGTGGAGGAGGCAGGTCCACGAGCTGGCCTTCGACTCCCAGAGCTGCGTGGACCGCTACGTCCAGACCTTGGGCGCCGGCAGCAGCCACCCGGCCACGGGAGCAGCCGGGCTGCTCGCCTCCGTCCGCAGGGTGCCGGTGCTGGTGCGCACCCTCCCTAGCCGGCACCGCATCGCCACGGAGATCCGGGAGCTCAAGGCCCGGGCGCTGGAGGTTGGCGACCGACGCGTGAGATACGGCGTCGTCGTCGTCTAGCAGCAAGGGACGAGAAGGAGCACGGTGGCCGCTCGCCGGGCGGCCACCACCAACCGAGAGGCGGAGGACGCTCGTCGGCGCCACGTGCTAGACAGCGTCGACGCCCTGTTCGACGCCAACGCACGCGCCAGGGAGCTGGTCGCGTGGCTCATGGGGAAGCCGCCGCCGGTTCCGCACGGCAGGCTCCGACGGAACCAGCTCGTGACCGCCGGCCAGCTGATAAAGAAGATGTGGAGCGGCGGCGGTGGCGGGCCCAGCGATCGCGGAGACCTGCTGCTGGAGCTGATCAAGCTTGTCCGGGGTGTCGATGACAGCGACAATCCGGAGAATGTGGCCGAGGCTGCTGGTTACTTGAGGGCAGCCATGTTGGAAGTGGACACGGAGGAGGTGAAGGTGCTAACAAGCTCGCTCATGGACTTTGTATTAGGCCGTGCTGACCAGCCACAGATGGATCAGGGAAATAACAAGGGTCAAGCTACAGGAAACGAACTACTCATGGACCTGTTGAAGGCCATGAAATATCCTCTCGACATGTTCATTGACCGTGCTGAGAAGTTGTTGAAGTCCTGGTCCTGGGTTGACTTGGAAGTCATCAACGAACTTATGCACCTGTTTAAGGAGCTGAGAAAGAAAATGGAGATGCTGTTAGGCTCCGACGATGAGCACAAACCGCAGGATCCGTCGTCCTCCTCCTCCTCCAAGGACGGCTCGCCGCAAAGAACTAAAAATATGGACCTGCTGGAGATGGTGAAGGCCGCTAAAGAGCCCATGGAGATAGCAAGGGCAGAGGCAAGATACGTGGTAGCCCAAGTCACGTGGCTGCTGAAAATGTTCTGCAGCGAGAAGTTTTCATTCACTCAACAACATGTACACCACCCCAAAGTAGTCACCATTGTGACACCACCAGTTGACGACTTCGGCAACGATGATTTGCCACATGAGCTACTCGAAGAGACTCATGCGACCGAGCTTGCAAGGAAGGTCTTCGACCATCCAAGCGCAAGCGACCATTTCAACGCCAAGGTGTGGGTCGATGCGACCCATAACTTTATGCTCAAGCCAAGGCTCATGTCCATTCTCCACCAAGTGTTGCTCTCCAGTCCCACCTCCAGCCACGGCAGTCTGGAGCCCACGGAGGTCGAGATCAGCCAATGGAAAGATCTGAGCGAGGAGGAGCTCAAGACCAAGATTACCGACTGCCTCAAGGGCAAACGGTTCTTGATGGTACTCGCTGATCCCGAGGACGAAAACTCATGGCAGGACATAATATCTGCGATGCCGAACCACGGTGACAGTGCTATCATCGAGACTCCCAGGATAAGGTACATGGCTCAGTTTCATGCATGGTACTGGGCCAGCTGGATCTTCCTGGTCCTGCGTGCCTCCTCCCGCTACCAAGTGCATTTCTGTTCCAACCTTGTTGGCGTGCGCAAGGTAGCAGCTGAGTTGGTCGGTAGTGATCAACTACCAGGTGGTATCAGTGCTATCCTCAAGAAATGTCTCTGGGACTCCTTTGCCACCAAGATGTTCCTCCATGCCCTGTATGCTAATCCCCGCAGAAGTGATGCTGAACTGGAAAGGTTGATGCTTGGCCTGAGGTACTCTAGTAGCATCAGTAATGCTTGGCGCATGGTGCAGTTCTGCTATGATGACCTACCCAGGCAATACCAGAGATGCCTCCTTAGCCTTTCTATATTTCCATATGAAGGAAAAACATTCAGGAGGACAAGCCTAGCGAGGCGATGGGCTGCTGAAAACTTCATCAGCGCGAGGGATGGGCTGGCTGCAGTGGATGAAGCCGATCGTTGCTTCGATGCCCTCGTTGCTCGAGGCCTCCTTCAATCTGCTGACATTGGCCCAGCTGGCAAAGTCAAGAGCTGCACCATGCATCATCATGTCCACTGGTTCATCACAAAGATGGCCACCTATCACACTGCCAATGACAATACGGATCTTCGTTCGGAATTAGCTCGCCGGTTTTCTACTCGCAGTGAAGTTCTTCAATTACTTATGGAGAATCATGCTGCAGCGAATTCCAACACTTGCTGGGGAACAATCCATAGGCAATGCCTCACTCCTTCAGGAGGCTCGACTCATGAGGTGGTAACTTTGCTAAACTTGCTGCCTTCATCTTCTGATCAGCTTGGCCTGGTCAAATTGCTAGATCTAGAGGGCTGCAAAGGATTGAAGAAGCGACACCTCAAGAAGATTTGTAGCAAGATTTTCCAGCTCAAGTATTTGAGTCTAAGGAACACCGATGTTGATGAGCTGCCAAAGGAAATCAACAAGCTCCGGTACTTGGAGACACTTGACATCAGGCAAACTGCAATAAAATCATTCCCTGCAAACACCATTTCGCTCCCAAGGTTGATGCATCTCCTTGCTGGAAGCATAGATCAAGAGAGCCCAGAAGCCATTGAATCGGACAAACCTTTTTCCACGGTGCACCTGCCCACTAATGTTGGCAGCATGACAAACATGCAGGTGATAGCCCACGTCCAAGTCTTGGAAAATGAGAGTGATAGGTTAGAGTTGACAAATGTTGGCCGGAAGCTGCGCTTGAGGAAACTGGGTGTGGTTATCCATGGCAAGCAAGCTCTCAGTGTTTTGCTTCGGGTAATCGGAAAGTTGCATGAAAACCTATGCTCATTGTCAATCCATCTTGAACCAATGAAGGCTGAGGATGAAGTTTACTCCATGGAAGCCCACGCTGGTGGTGATGATGCTTTTGATGCACCCAAATCTCTTGAAAGTCTAAACATTAAGGGCATCATAAATGAGCTGCCCACTTGGATCCGACAGCTTCATCGACTTTCCAAGATAACCTTATGTCGTACCAACCTGAGAGACAGAGATATACAAAAGTTGGCTGAGCTTGGCAACTTGCGCTGCATCAGGCTCGGGCATCAGTCGTATACCAATAAGATACTTACCTTCAACACGAGGGAATTCAGAAAGTTAGAGATTCTTGTGATTGAGGACTCAGGCATATCTGACATCCATTTTGCTGAAAATTCAGCTCCTACGCTCAAGAAGATAGTTTGGAATTTCACCAATGCGGAGGTTACTCTGTCTGGTATAGAAGGGCTTCTAAACCTGAAAGAGGTTCATGTTGGTGGCAACTGTGATGAGAACCATCTGAGTAAGATTGAACAAGACTTAAAAAAGAACCCAAACCTCCCTGATCTTTATCCACGAATCCATGATAAGCCCAATGCGGCTTCTGCTACTAATGTTGTCACCTCCACCGCTGCTACTGGTGCTGCCACTGCTGCTTCAAGCAATGCCTCCATTCTCCAAATGGGTACTAAGAAAGCTGAGGATGAAGCGGCACAACTTCCAAGAGAAAAAGAGTCCGCAGAAGCTCCAAATTTCTCCATCAAGAAGTGCATTTCAGTTCTGAATACAATGGAAGTGACGAAACTGGAGAAAGCAAAGGCATACGCTATCTTCAAGAATGCAGAAAATAGGGAGATTTTCCTGTGTTCCTGTGAGAAAGACAAGGAAGCTGCGTTGATTTGGCTAAGGGGTGAAATGGCCTAGAAGGTATGTAGATATCTCCTTTCTGTTGGTGTGAAGCTTGAAAGGTGGACTGCAAGAGATGAGGTCATGGCGACACCAGAGCTTGATGCAAAGTAGTAGTTTGATTGCTTAATTATGTTGTCCTTATCTAAAAGTTTATGTACTATTACGCCAGCTGGGTGTTGTGCAATGTATATCTTATGCCTGCTGGATAAATTAAATATTTCCATGCAATATGTTCATTCATTAATTGATCTATGTTTTCATCCTTGTCTGATCTATAATGCTGAGGACATTGTTGTCTGTTTTGTATACTGGTGTGATTCTGGATGATCTCTGCACCCTTCATTTTGAATGTTTATCAAATTCCTGTTGGAAAGCCATATTTTATTTCCTTCACAATCGAACAGGCTTTTCAAACTATTGTTATTTATCCCGGCCTAGAATGGCTGATTACTAGGCATTTGATAGACAGGAATCCATTCAATCCTAGCTTAATTAATTATTCTTATCTGGAAGTTTATGTACTATTATGGTATCTAGGTGTTGTGCAATGTTTTAAGAAAATACTCCTTCACATCTTATATATACTAATTGGAGGCTCCTTTTGATGCCTCCACGTTAATTAGAAGAAAATCCTCTAAATTATCACAAAAAAGCAAAACATCTTGTCATTAATTTTGATTACTACAAAATTATAACCGACGGATCTCCATTGTACCTCTTTCTTCGTATTCTTTCCTCCTCACGTCCAGACTACTGTATCCTGTCTTCTTCAATGTGTATACCCCTCTCCTCCGTGAAACAAACAAAGCTTTCGCTCCCAAACCCTAGCGACACAAACGGGAAGGAGATGGAACATGCGAGAGTGATTCCGGCATTTGGCGTCACCAACAGAGGTGGAGACCTCATCATGATGGGCCATCCTCTATGTGGCCAACCCTAAGAAAGGTTGATATCTCTTCGTGAAGGAATACTCTGGCATTGGGCCGTCTTCATGTTGTGAGGCAAGTTTTCATTATGTTTGTGGTCGGGTGCAATTTGGAGTTGTAAATTCTTTTTTAGCCTTTTGCTTCGTCCTGACTTCTACCCCCTCTAGACCTTGCTTTGGAGTAGTGGTTGGACTGTGTATTGTAATAAAAAATAAAAACAAGTAGGCCGTGTGTTGCAAAACAGAAGCCGAAAACTAGTAAAATTTCCTTTGTCTAAAAAAAAGATCTTGCTTTGTGGATCCACTGTTACCATGAGCACAAACCAAAGTCTAGCACCTCCTCCCAGTGATTATCCTCTTTATGGCTGCATCCATGCACTAATTTGATTCCTTGCTTAGCTGAAAACGAATGATGAACATACAAAATTAAGGTGTGGTTGTTACAAATATTTCAAGTATGACTTCAAATCTGATCACATCTTTCTCAACATATGAAATAAAGCATGGAAGGTGGAAGCCATTGGTTAATCATAAAAAATGCCAGAATATATATTTCAAGTATTGATTCCTATTGTCCTTTTTGCATGCATGGCCTTACGAGATATTAAGGACGGAAGCGACCTCCTGAAGGCCGGTGATGCTCAAGTCATGAATCGTTTGGCTAGACCACAACAATGTTTGCACTAGGTACATTATTCAGTCTATGTGATGCACTGCAACCAGCTCACGTCTTTCTGGATTTGTCTTGGTAGGTCATCCAGTGTTTGGTCCGCAGGCCAGCTGGCTCGCTATCAGCCTCAAGTTCATCCACAAGATCATGTGAAGTCAGAAACGGTATGCTGAAGCTAAAATAATGCATCTATTATTTGACCTAGGTAAACATATTGTACTAAGTGGTGTTCATTGGTGTTATGGTGACAACGGCTGGAGATAGCGTTGTTGTTTCGCCAATACCATGGTCTGCATGCACAATGCATCTAGTATTTGTAGCAGCAGGTGGAGCTCATACTTTTGTTATGCAATACATTAGTGGATGATGCATGTGGATTAACACGTAACAGTCTTGATCAACCATCCTTACTATTTTTTAAATCTGAAAGTTTCTCGGAATTGTTTTTCAATAAGCTTTTCTAGCTTATTGAGTTAGTTCGTGTGATTTCGGAAAATATCTACCCTTCAAGAATGAAATAATTATGGTTTTATGATTTATTTACTCTCGCAAAATATGCTGATAATAGAGTGCTCTCAAGGATTTCGCTTCTCTGGTGTTACTGTTGATGAGATTTCAAAACAATATATGTGTGTTATTAAATAACTGAGGTTCAATATATATGTAACGTCCCGCAACTCTGGGCCGGGCCCGCTTACACCCGGGAGCTTAATAGGCCTTCAAGACTTCTGTCACAGATCAACACTAGTCTTTTTTGTGCATTTTTGTCCTCACCGGTGCACACCCGGGAAGAACTTCCGAGTCGGTCACCCATGCCTAAATTGCTCCGGGCCGAGCACGCTTAACCTGGGAGTTCTTTAGAGATAAGCTTCCGGAAAAGAAGTTACAACTTGTTAACATGAGTATTTTGTCAATCCTATTAAGACTTGGGCCAGGACGTTACAATATACCTGTGCATGATGAAATGAAAAATCATAAATTAGATAGAATAAAATCTCAAGGTAAGTCACATATCTATTACTAACTAGCATCTTGGTGACTGAAAGGCCCATGCTTGCAATGAGATGCACATTCAGCTTAATTGGTAAGGATCGGACCATGAAGCTGCTGACCTCATGTGACCTCATCAAGATTTTTAACACATTAGTGTTTATATATTGTCCATTCCATCCACAAATAAAGAAACAATATATATTTATTATTTCATTTTGATGGACTTCCACTCTTGACATTTCCCTTTTTTTGCAGTATCCACAACACATTCTCAGCAGAAAGAAAAGAGTTCCACCTCTGACCTCTCTTTCTTCTGACGCATAGGTGACTCCTGCAAGTTATCCACAAGTTTCCCTATCCATTATATTTGCAGCTGCGAGGTAAAAGGTAACCTTATAATGTGTAGGGCAATGAGAATGGCTCTGTAGCTGTGTAAAAGGCTGATGCCGCTGTGTCCTCAGCAATGACTATTGCAGTCTTCAAAACAGAATCAGGGATCCAAAACAAATCCAAAGCTTTGACAATTGTCATAGATTAGCATATGGCTGTTCATTGGTGTCGTCATGTGGACAGCTACCATTGTTTCCATCACAATCCAACTGTGAAAAGCAGGACTCAATTATGATCTGATGACTCTAAAGTAACCGGAATACATGTTCATGATGACTGATCAAGGTTGCTGCTGAACAGTCCTTGAGTCAAGTAGCTGTATGAATTGAGAGAGAAATTTACTAACCTATTCGTGAATGCAGGCCGAGCCAAAGTAGTAGGAGCAGCCTATGAAGATCTACCATGCATAGATGTATGCATCGTCTAGGTAAGAACATTGCTTGGTATTAGCACATCAATTCCGGATGACAACACAGGACACAAAGCACATGGTGGTCGTGAAATACAGGTGATCTGCATACCGTGAAGCAGTTCTGAGATACCACACGTACAGTTGCAACGACAAGCAGAACCCCCACATTCTTAAGTTCATTGGATCAGAAAAGAATGGTAAATATTTATAGAATAATACACAATATGGATGGCTTCCATAGCTAATTAAGGTATCAGATCAGAAACATGGAATTGTATCTAGTCGGCGTATCATGTAGTAGGTAATTAATTTGATGTCTAGATAACCATATCAATGGTAAAACTGCAAGTCACAGTTGTTTCACATATTGAGTCATCAATCGAGTGGCATGTGCCAGTTCAACTAAGGTCCAACATATATTCTTCAACCTTGAATGCTATTTGACCTCCATCAATGCCAATTCTTTGAAGGTTTTGAAAACTTGCTTGGTTAATTTGATAATAAAGTGTATTCAACTAAATTTCAGTGCATGAACATAAGCATAACCCATTAACAATTGATAAATGGATCTCTTCAGCATTTACCTACAATGATCAACAATTAAGATTGGTCTACTGGATATTATAAAATTAAATTGTTATGTAAGAACATAGCAAGATAGAAATTAAGCTCATGAAGTTAAATTATACATCTCTCATTTGGTTGTTACATATAAAAATGTGAATAATAAAACAAGCAACACATAGTATTTTATATTCTTTTACTAAATTATGGAGACTAGGAAAAGGAAAGGTGAAATATATATTGATTAGGAACAAACTCAACCAATATATAGTTCTTATCGACTTTATGCAATCTATTTATTATTTTTGCTTAAGTGGAAAGTACACATGTTACTGTTAGAAAATATATGTAGTTACAACATGAAATATCTTTTCACACTTTTCATAAACTTCAGTCATGTTGCGTCTGAACTACTAGCCCATGCAGGTGCATGGGTTGATGGGCTAGTATTTCAAATTAGACTAAACATCCATCCACATGTTTTACGAATTACCCAACCATACCATTATAAAAGATATATAATATCTCAACGTTTATACATCCGTAATAACGTTTTGTATTGCACCTTTGATTTTCCGCATGTTTCCTCCCTATTATAGCCACGGTTGAGGGAGCTCTGTAGCCGCGGTCAGCCCCAATCGTGACTGTTTTCGGGACTACACATAATCATCTGTAGCATCGGAAAACAGGTATAGTATTTCACAATAGACACGGTTGACAGAGTGAACCGTCGTGGCTATTATTTTTTAATAATAAAAAAATAAATATGCATTACATATAATAAATTACAATTATATCACATTAACCACGATTACATCATATTAACATTCAAGAGTTACATCACATTAATATTTGCAAATGATCGCAAAAATATTCACAAATCCATCAAATTTATCACAAAGTGCACATGAGACATGTTTTTTCAAACTAAGTCTACACTATACGAATCTTCAACTACATGGAGCTCATATAGGCGTTTCGAACCACACCACTCGAAAAGAGCCTGATGCTCCTTCGTCACGTCACTTTATTTCCTTGTGAAAAAACTGACCACGAGGACTGATGACCTCCCTAAGCAAGAAACGACACATCCTCACGACAATGTAGTACATGTCATTTGTACTCAAATGTTTTTGCACCATCGTGAATCCTTTCTTGGAGATTTCATCAAGTATCTTTTTTCCTTTATCATTGCCTGTTCTAGCTTTTGTGTTATTTGTCAATAAATTCATGAAAGTTGGTAGATGATAGACAAAAAAAAGAGAATGCAGATTAAATACAAACAATCTTAGCGTACCTCTTCGGTGGTCTCGTGGGTGATGGCGGTCAAGTAGGATGCAGTGAAGCTCGAATCCACAGTGGACACTACCTTTTGCTTGTTTAATGCACTGTAAAATAGATGATATAAATAACATCATTTCCAATTGCAACAATAGGAGGATAAAAACAATTAGATATGATGCATATCTTGTCGGAAATTTGTGACGAAAGTATATTTGTTTCCGGATCTTGTAACGCGTCACCTTCGTGTTCTTTACGTAGTTCATATAAGCACTACAGTATCGAGAAAAGCATATTATTGCATGAAATTACCATTGTCTAATTGTAGTTCTATACTTACCAATTTATGACGCTCACAATATCTTGCTAGCGCTTGCCGCCGTCGTCAAGGCTATGCAAGACTAATAGATATCTAATTTTTGGCATGATTAGGAAACAAATCTAATAACCATTGCAACCAAAATTTGTATTAGTTAGTATGTCATCTAACTTTACAACTGACGAGACGAAGGTAGTGGTCGAACTTACTCAAAGTAGTAAGGCGCGTAAATAGCGTGTCTATCCTGTCATTCCCTGAAGCACCTGCAAATATAACCTGCAGCTTGAAACCTTGCTCTTGTCCTCGCGCCGGCTCCCCCTCCTCCTGCGGGGGAGGCCATCCTCGCGCCCGCTCTCCCTCCTCCTGCGGCGACTCCGGCTAGAGCGTGTTGTAATGTTGGTGTCACCGTGTACTCTCCTGCTCAAATTGAGGTATGACCAGGGAGACGCCATAGGATGTCTGTTGTGTGGTGTTTGTGCAACCTTTTTCAGCGCAGATGACCGCTTTATCAGCTTCGTGATTGTCGGTGTCTGAACCACGATTTGAGCCATGGTTATTTAAAGGGTATTTAAATATGGAACACTAAATTTGTTTTATAGCCTAAATAATGTTTCCATGATGCATGATTAAATATAAATATATCAAAGTTTCAATATCTGAAATAAATGGCAAAATAAAAAAAGAGCTCACAATTATAGCTTAACTTTGCGATTCTTAATGTCTTAGAGTAAGTGATGATGTCCTCATTCTTACCTCGCAAGAAGAATTCCCTTTCAATGAATGTGATCAAGCAACCATTCAAATATTTCTGCCCCATCTTGTCGCAACTCTTGCCAAAAAAGCTCTAAAATAAGTAGTGGCATTTTTCTTCCTCTTCATGTTTCACACCTAAAATTAACATCATTTAAGATAGCAATTAGCCTAGGCATCCATCGTATCAATAGGTTTCAATGATTAGGGTTAGAATTGCTTACATTCAAGTGGCATGGGCAGTTGCTGTGGTGGCGGGTAGGCCGTGGCTATGAGGCGCATGTTGGTGCAGGGGTAGCGGACGACCGGGAGCCGAGCGGACTGGCGGCCTAGCCGGGGCAGCTCGATAAGGCAGTAAGGGCAGAGATGGAGCCGGGATCCCAGGACGACTGGACAATGGATGGCTCGCCACGCCAACGCTGGATCTGGGCAGCACTAGGGATGGCAACGGCTACAAACCCGTCGGGTTTTAGTGTCCCATACCCATACCCATCAGAAGTAAACTATACCCATACTCATACCCATACCCGTGACGGGTTAAAGTTTTATCCCATACCCATACCCGTCGGGTAATCGGGTACCCATGGGTTTTCATACCCGCGACATTTCATACAAATTCTTAATAGATCAATAAATTTTACCAATTTAATAAGAAATTTTGTCTAGCACATACATAACATGAGGTCATATTTTAGTCTATCCATTTTATAGTGTTAATAGAGCATTAGAGTTACAACAAAAATGATGAATTCACGTTATCAACCATAAATCACACATA
This sequence comes from Chloris gayana, assembly GCA_031894775.1. NCBI lineage: Eukaryota > Viridiplantae > Streptophyta > Magnoliopsida > Poales > Poaceae > Chloris > Chloris gayana. The sequence goes on along the minus strand of JAUNZO010004066.1, from coordinate 91,137 downwards.
AAATTCGGGTTCATGGGTACACGAGTTTGGGTTTATGGTTCCCATACCCATACCCACGTACCCATCGGGTACAAAATTTTACCCATTTATGTACCCATGGGTATAATAGATGTCCCATACCCAAACCCTAATAGGGTTTTTACCCATCGGGTTTCGGGTATCGGGTACCCATTGCCATCCCTAGGCAGCACGAGGCGAGCGGGATCCGGGAGGAAGACTGGAGTTGGGTTGTCGGAGGACGGCAACAACAATTTGGAAATGCATGGGAGGGGTTGCTATTTGGGATTGGGAAAATCTCCGTGGAATGGGCTAATTGGACCTGTTGGGCGACCCCGAGACAGAGGGAAACGAGACAAATTTACACATGTGGGCTTCTTTCTCATTTAGATTGACCGGTAGCCTTTTTTGCTTTTTTTTTTTCTGTTTCATACATATACACAAAAACACTATATATATAATTGTTTTGTTCCAAAATAATGTGTATCCAGCTGAATACCCATGAATCATAGTGGACCCACCCCTGGTGATGGTTGGAGATCTGTTTGTTGCTTGCATGAACATACAAGGTTCCTTCCCTCTTGATTTCAAAATTAACCTTTTTTGCTCTATACTTATATTAATCACTCTAGGACACAATTAATTAGCATCCTACACATATAAAAGTACTAATTCTCGGTAAAATCTTGAAGTACATTCGTGGCTTACAGAAATAAATTGACGAACACTAGATGTTCATAGAAGTTTGTACAAGTAAAGTAAGTATCATTTACAAATTCGAATTTAAATGAAAATGAGTATTTAGATACATAATTTGAAAGGTAAGGGAGGAGAACGGTATGGCGATGGCGCCTTCTCTGCCGGAGCAGCCGTCCATTGGGGGGGGGAGTCGTGTTCATGCTGAAGGAGGCCAAAGTCACTACTAGAATTCGAGCCTACGGTAGCGGGCAAAATCGTGCTGCAGTATCGGGCATCTTGACCGATACAGCGCGAACGTTATTACAGTTGGGGCAATAGCAATATCGGGCAAAACGCCCGATACTACTGAGTTTACCGAAAAAAATGAAACACGTGGCACCAGGCCCGCCTTAGGCCCGGCCCACCGACAGCCCGTCGCCCGCCCTACGCCGCCAGCCCAACGCGTAGCACCTGCTGCTCGTCGGTGTTGTGGTGGCAGCCGGGCTTGGGAGGGGCGGCGGCTCGTCACCGGATCTTCTCCCGGTCGGGGTGGGGAGGCGGCAGCTCCCCTCGCAGGATCTACAGCCGGCAAGAGTGGGGAGGGGCGGTGGCTCCTCGCCGGATCTACCGCCGGTCGTGGTGGGGAGGCGGCGGCTCCCACTTGCCGGATCTACAGCCGACCAGGGTGGGGAAGGGCGGCGGCTCCTCGCCGGATCTGCTGTCTTCCGGGGTGGGGAAGGGTGGCGGCTCCTCTCCGTCTCTCGCTGCCGGCCGGGGTGGGGAAGGGCGGCGGCTCCTCGCCGGATCTACCGCCGACCTGGGTGGGAAGGGGCGACAGCTCCCCTCCGCGCCGGATCTACCGCCGGCCGGGGTGGGTAGGCGGCAGCTCTGCTCCTCACCCGGGGACGGGCTCCGGGGATGCCGTCGGACGGAGGGGCAGTCGAGCCGGCCGCGCCGGGAGGGCGCCAGGGACGGTCGACGGAGGTGCGCGATGAGAGAGAGAGAGAGAGAGAGAGAGAGAGAGAGAGAGAGAGAGAGAGAGAGAGAGAGAGAGAGAGAGAGAGATGAGGAGGAGGAGGAGGAGGAGTGTGGGAGGCGGCGGCTTGGAAGGTGGGAGCCGAGGGGAGCTCGGGACTTAGCTAATTTTTTCAAACCCTAGTGACTATATATACAAGCGGGCTGATATGGGCTTCAAGTTGGGCTGAAGATGCACAGCAATATCGGGCTCAAGATGATGTCACTATGCCCGTTATTATTGGATTTTTTCCAATATCGGTCGGTGATGACGTCATTGTGCGCGCTATGACTGGCCATTTTTAATATCGGTCATCGCTGATGTCATCATCACCCGCTTTACAGTGGAGCCTGCAATAGCGTTGTCCACGATGACGTCGGCGACTACACACTGTAATATCGAAATTTTTTGTGTCCGCTATTACTGGAAAATGCGATGTGTTATTATAGGCTTCTTTTGTAGTAGTGAGTTAATCGAAGCGGGAAGCCTATGGTGGACAAGGAAACACACAAGATGAATTAGCGTGTGGTGTTCAGTGCTCACCTACATTGCGTCATGTCGTGGATAATTAATGTTCTCACTGTCCTGAAACCATTTGGCATGTGTGCCAAGATCAGTCCAACTTTCTGTTGTCCAATCGTACACTACAGCAAAACGCCATTGTAGCGGCGGGGCCGAAATCGGCCTAGCGGCACGGCCAAAAGCGGCCCGCCACTACAGTGCTTGGGCCGGCCACATGGAAATGCCAGCCGCCGCTATAGAGGACTTATAGCGGCGGTTGTCTTTTCCAACTGCCGCTAAAATGGGCCAGCATTTATACCGGCGGTTGACATTTTCGCGGTAAGATACATTTGTCTCACTTCTCACGCCGTTGTCCTACTATCAGTGTGATTGACAAAATAGTAACTTATTTCCTTCATTTTATATAGTGTGTTAAACAAGTGAAAGATAGTGTCCACTGTGGCTACTACATTTGTTTGTACGCGAATAGCTTCTCGAGTTATATGTATGCCATTATTGAAGAGACTGACCAACAGGTGCGTTTTTTTGAGTTTATCAAATTTGATTCATTTTAATTATAATTGCAATCTTGTTAATAAAGAAATTCTAATGGCAGAGAACCAAAACAGTCAAACAGATATTACAAGATTTTAAGAACAAAGGGTTCCCGCAAGGATCGAAACATCTGACTTTAGACCAAATGTTACTGATTGTGGAGCGGATGTGTCGGTTCTTGCTCGGAGAGGTTATCTCTCCTGCTGGCAGGTTCTTCGACGAAGACAATGAGAGCGCTAGAGACCATCGTTCTCTCTATGAGTGGTGTGGTTCGACACGACCATTCGTGAACGATGGTAGTGAAGATAGTGATGAGTGGATTAGGAAAGTAGTTTGATAGACTTCATAGTTTCTCATGTAAAGACAATGTATATTGTATATATGCAAGTGACTTGATTTGTTTTGAGAAGTAAACATTGGATGATGAATACATGTGAATGTTTTGAGATGTCAATGAATTGTGATTAATATATGTGTATGTTCTGAGATTTGTTGTATTTCTGGTTTACTGTAATTTAATTTTTTTGCGGTATTCAAATATTAATGGCGGTTGGTAATATAATCCGCCGTTACAAAAGCCTTCGTAACGGCGGTCTATATTGCCGTGCGCCGTTAATAATAACCGTATTAACGGCGGTTGGCATCTACAACCGCCGTTAATAAGGTTATTATTAACAGCGGTTGGCTATTTCAACCGCCGTTAGAAAACCCTTTTGTAACGGCGGTTGGTGACGGCGCCGCTACAAGCCTCCATTTCTAACTGCGGAGGCGTAGCGGCGGTCCGGCCTAGCTGCCGCTACAGGCCCATTTAGCCCGCCGCTACAGTGCGTCAGTGTGGTAGTGGTAGTACTACTAGGATGGCAAATATGTTTGTGGCGGCAGGAGATGACAGAGGTTTGGATCTTCTTCAGCAGGTCGTGTAAAACGTCTTCACAACCTGTTTAACCTTTTTTGAGCCCACACTGGTTTATTAACTTTCTTCTGATTAGAGATTTTCCGATGCACCTTTGCCTTCAATATTAAATAGGCCGTTTATCAATCCAACTAATTAGCTTTCCCGATTCTACTGATGTAGAAGACAAGGCAGCTCCCTCTATTTCGAAATATAATGTGTTATTTATTTTCTGCGTGGTCAAGACATTTTTACGGACCAGAACAAACACTATTGTCCCCATACTTCTAATTTGGTTCATTGATTGGTGGCTAGAAGGCCACCGAGGGACGAAAAACAAACAATTTGAATAGTTTAGCGATAAAAACCTAATAATGTTGATAGTGCACAGACCTTAACTAGTCCAGTTCGAAGTTGAGGACGAAAAACGAACTACAGTGATTGTTGAGTGATCAAACACCCCCTAGAAATTGGTCGATTGCTTATACGTAGCGCAGTTCATTAGTCCCATGGGCCAAAAAAGTAACATTTATAAAATTATGTTTATTATTTTTCAAAAATATATTTATTTGTAATATGTGATATATTGATTTTTACTACTCAAATGATTCATAAAAGTAAAATATTTTTTAAAATAAAAGTTTGAAAAATATCGGAACAATTGAACTTCACTATTGGAACAATTGGTATTCATTAATGGAACAATTGATTTCTACTGCTGGATTAACTTACTGTTAAAATTTGAAAATAAAAAAAATCAAAATACTGTTACAATTGATTTTAGCTAATGGAACAATTAATTTTAGTGATCAGAACAAGCAATTTTAACTATTTGAACAACTGATTCTCAATGCTAGAAAAATTCAAATTCAGAATTCCAAATTTGAATTTTTAAAACACTTAAAAATATATGCATGTGCGAACTCATTTTGTTGAATAAGTTCTAAAGAACATAATAGTGAAAACGGATTTCAAAACAAATCTTCCATTTGAGAGAAAAATGATTTTTAATTATCAAAATAAACCGCGCCAACCAATCGAGTGGTAACACATGGCGTGTGCTAGATGCAGCTTAACATATATAGTGTTTCGTCAAAGCGGACTTCTTCCTACAAAACAAAAAAAGATACTGTATTTCCTCGGCAGGCCCAAATCCCAATACTTGTATTGGTTGTTGTCTAAGAAAAAAAAACACTTTTATTGGTTCCATCGATTGGTGGGTGGCAGGCCGATCCTAGTGTTCCGGATCGGACCCGGCCGGTTGGCCTTTCTCGGATCCAAATTCGTGCAAAAGCAGATTTTATCACGATTTGTGAACAACTGAACATCACCAGCAGCACCCTGATCCAACTTGACGCGCGATGCAGATGCAGGCGATCACGGATGCGCAGCTCGTGGACGCCCTCGCCCGGAGGCGGCTCGGCCAGCCGCCGCCGCCGTCGTTCACCGTTCACGAAATCGAAATCTACAATCTTCGCGATCTAGATCCAATAAATCTCTACGGTATCTCCCTCGTCGTAATTTACTTTTTTTTGATGAAACGCCCGTCTTTAAATTAAGACCTCAAGACCAGATGACGTCCTTGTTGATGCATGGTCATATACAGATAAGTACCGCAGCGACGTTGAGTCCGCAGGCTGCGTGCACTTCTACAGCAACCAGATCTACTATGACAAGTGGAAGGTTGCCAGCGCAAACCTGCGTGTCCTCGACGACGGCGGCGAAGAGGTCGGGTGTAAGCTGACCTTGGCGTACGATGAAGGCCGGTGGGCGATCCAACGGACGCGCTGGATCCTGGACGAGTTCGACGCCGCCATCGATTTCCAGCACGAAGGACGCCCACCATCTCTACGACCTGCGCCTGTACGGTCTCCGGCGGGTGGATGGGTCTGAAGGGCCGCCGCTGCAGCTGGAGGCTCGCCGGGCCGGTGGCTTCCGGAGGTTGTGCTTGCTCGGAAACTGATCATCTCCATGCAATCCAAACGTACGTGAGAAATACATTGACAGTTTGGATGGTTCGTGTAATACGTAGTTTATTTACTTTTACTGATAGTCGCACGGCGTGTAACATTTGGATCGTATGGGCAGCAGAAGGATATTTCAAAATTTGTAACGAAGTAGTATTTCTTTTTTGACACACTAAGTAAGTTATGGGTGCATAACACAAAATTGAATGCCGAACATCCTTGATTAAGAAAATTATCCCAATTTCAATCTGTTAGCACGCATGGACATAATAAATAAAAATGTTAAAGCAAATCATTGGTGTCACTACTCTTCCCCTTCATGTTTCGGACCTAAAATTCACTACCACAAATGTGCACTGTAGCGGCCCAGCGGTGCGGCCCAAATCACCCGCCACTACAAAATAAAATCTATTTTTAGCGGCGGCCCATTAAACCAACCGCCGCTAATATTTATGTGTAGCGGCGCGGCCCAACACGGCCCGTAGCTATTGAGTTTTAGGCCTCCATTGCATGACCCAATATAAAAACACCTAACTCTACCCTCTCACACCCATCCACACACACTCAGCCGCCGCCACCACCATCTCTCTCTCTCTCTCTCTCTCTCGTGGTCACGCGCGGCGCCCCACCTCCTCCTCAATCTCCGGCCGGCGGCGCCCGTCCTCCTCCCTCTCCGGTCGCGCGGCGCCCACCTCCTCCTCCCTCTCCGGCCGGCGGCGCCCGTCCTCCTCCCTCTCCGGTCGCGCGGCGCCCCACCTCCTCCTCCCTCTCCGGCCGGAGGCGCCCCTCCTCCTCCTCCATCTCCGGTCGCGCGGCGACCCTCCTCCTCCTCCCTCTCGGGCCGGCGGCGCATCACCTCCTCCTCCCTCTCCGGCCGGCGGCGCCCGTCCTCCTCCCTCTCCGGTCGCGCGGCGCCCCACCTCCTCCTCCCTCTCCGGCCGCGTGGCGCACCTCCGCCCCCTCTCGGTGGCGAAGGGCGGCGCTCGGGGGCAGGCAAGGCACGGGGCGACGGATCCGCCGCCTCCCCCATCTCCCGGCGACGCGGCGTGCGGGGCGACGGGTCCGCCGCCTCCCCCCATCTCCCGGCGGCGCGACATACGAGGCGGCGGATCCGCCGCCTCCCCCTCCGATGGCACGAAGCGGGCCCACCTTTTTTTGTCTTCCCGAGTGTAGCTGTAGCGGCGGGTGGTTTCATTTTTTCGTATCCCGCCGCTACGGTGCTTCATTTTTATCTACGATTCCGTAGCGGCGGGCCATTGTACCCGCCGCTATAGCGGGTTTTGGCCCGCCACTACGGTGCTTGTTTGTTGTAGTGATTATAATAGCCAAGTAAGAGCACAATTCTTCCTTGATAAGTCTTTGGGCTCGGCTCTTCTAGGCGTGAGTAGAGTCTATTGGAGTGGATGCGGAATGGGACAATATGTCTATTGAGCTGGTAGTTGTAGAGATAGGTGGGTCTTTATTGTTATTTGGGCTGAATATTAGTCTGTTTATTTTTATTTTTTATCTATATATATCTTCTAAAAAATGTATATACATACTATATATTACATAGTCAAAAAACACCGTAATTAAAAGTAACCAAGGAGAATGAATTTTTAGGTCCATATGTTATGTGCAATAGTTTGGGCTAGGGCTGCCGGTGACCTAGCTGGCCGGCCGAGTGCTGCAATGGTGGTGGTGGCATGCGGGGAGAGAGAGAGAGAGAGAGAGAGAGAGAGAGAGAGAGAGAGCAGAGAGAGAGAGAGAGAGAGAGAGTTGCCTAGAGGGGGTGGGGGTGAATAGGCAATGTAGATAAAAACCTGAAAATCACTACACTAAAAACAAGAGATCAAATTCGCCCTCGACGGAACTTCCGTCGGGGGTGATGGGGAAACCCTAGGAATTGACAAAAGTAGGAAAATCTTACAATTCCACTTGAATGGAAACCTTCCTTGACCTCTTGAGAATGTTGTACCTGCAGGAATTCAATAGACACACAACGTGCAAGTAGATCGGATGACAAACACCCAAAAGCAAACAAGCAAGCACACAACGAAACAACCAAGAGAGACACGGAGATTTTTCACCGAAGTTTGGACCCCTCACAAAGAGGTTCCTACGTCTCCGTTGAGGAGCTCACAAAGAGTCGGGTCTCTTTCAACCCTAATCCTCCCCAAGTGGCCACAAAGGTCAAACTTGGTTTCCTTCTTCTTCCTTCGATTCTTTTCCTTACGGAAGCGAATCACAACCTTCACAAACTTCCCAAGGCTCACCACAAGCTTGGGAGCTCTAGGCTAACACCTAGCCAATCTAGGAGAACGAATCTCCAAGAGTAACAAGTGAAAACGGGATTAGTTGCTAAGGGAAGATGTGCTCTAGGTTGGTATGATGCTATCAAGCTTTGAATCAAGATGGGGACTCTCTCAAATGGCCTTGGATCGTCTCAAGGGGAATGGAGAGAAGTGAGAGAGAGAGCTTGAGCAAGATTTGGAAGTTCAAAAAGCACCAGCACCTTCGCTCACGGGGTGGTCAAAGCTTTATATAGTGGGGGCGCAAAACGATCCGTTGCTAGGTCAACTTGGGCTTGACGGAACTTCCATCACGGACGGAACATCCGTCACCCCTGTGAGTCAAACACTACTACAAAAACAGCCAGTAGCGGCGGGCCAAAACAGCCTGTAGCGGCGGGTATGGCGACCTGCCGCTACGGCCCCGTAGCTAAAAAAATCATCACTAGCGGCACAAAGATCGTCAAGCGCCGTTAAAGATAAAGATGGTAACGGCGGGTAACATATTCACCCACCGTTACAGTTCACACAAGAAATATAAAAAAATCCATGTAGGCCCGCGCTGAATCCGGGCCACGCCCATCCTAGGCCCGTTGGCCCGAAATGAGGATCCGCCGCCGAAAGGGAGCCATCGCACCTTGAGCCGCCGGAAGGACCGCCGCCGGATCCGCCGCCCCCTCGAGGCGCCGCCCTTGCCGGAAGGGGCGGGGGGGGGTAGATCCGCCGCCCCCGAGCCGCAGCCATCGCCGGAAGGGAGGGGCCCGGATCCGCCGCCCCGAGCCGCCGCCGTCGCCGGAAGGGCGGGGGCCGGGCCGCTCCCCGAGCCGCCACCGTCGCCGAAAGGGGCGGGGGCCGGGCCGCTCCCCGAGCCGCCGCCATCACCGGAAGGGAGGGGCCGGATCCGCCGCCCCGAGCCGCCGCCGTCGCCGGAAGGGGCGGGGGCCGGGCCGCTCCTCGAGCCGCCGCCGTCGCTAGAAGGGGCGGGGGCCGGGCCGCTCTGCGATCCGCCGCCATCACCGGAAGGGAGGGGCCGGATCCGCCGCCCTCCGAGCCGCCGCCGTCGCCGGAAGGGGCGGGGTCGGGCCGCTCCCGAGCCGCCGCCATCACCGGAAGGGAGGGGGTGGGGGGGGGGGATCCGCCGTCCCTCGAAGCGCCACCATCGCCGGACGGGGAGGGGGCCGGATCCGCCGGCCCCTTAGCCGCCGTGCCGCCGGAAGGGCGAGCCGCCGTCTCCACCGGAAGGGGCGGCTGCGTGAGGGAGAGACGTGAGGAAGAGAGAATGGAGTGAGGACAGGGAGATTTAGGGTTAGAGAGGATTTTATATTAGTGTCCGGTTGGTGGGTTGTATGGGCCAAAAAAAAAAAACTGAAGCTTGCCTTTAGAGCGACGGCGCATGAGGTCGTCCGCAGCTAAAAATCGATTTATAGCGAGGGTTGGTGTTGTTGTCCGCCGTTAAAAATTAGACTACATTACCTGCCGCTAAAAATTCATTTTTAACGACGGTTGACTTTTTGACCGCTAAAAATAGCAAACTATTTGTAGCGACGGTTCATGATGAAGACATCGCTACGTGTGTCCGTACAACGCCGCTATAGAGCCCATTTGTAGTAGTGAAAGGTGAAAAACGCCAGGACGAAACTTCCTACAGAGTTGGAACTTTCTACCCAAACTCTTTGGAATTGACAGAACTTCCGTCAGCCACGATGAAACTTTGGTCAGTGGGATAAAAAAATAGAATAAGGTATTAACTCTAATATCAATACCCATGTATATTAGTGGGATTCGAGATGGCACATGGGCTGGCATACTAGAAGTCAATTAAGTTGTTGGTCATATCTAGTTATATGGTAGCAAAGTGCACATGCGTTGCTACGGGTTTTAAAAAAGTCAAACTGTAAAATGCATGTATTTGATAGACATTATATGATATATATTATTCTATTTGATAATAAATTGATAAGGAAATAAAGAAAACGAATATTTACCCACCCCATACATCTGCCCTTAGATCAAGGCCTCAATTTCCATAATCCGTAATCAATGTATGCATTAATTAAGAGATGATTTTTCCTCCTGAAACACATGGCCCATGGCCCATTGGCAGGATCGCATCCACCTACGTAACTCTTGATACACCTATGTATCCACATAACTAACTTAACTCTTGATCGGAACAGGAACGGGAAGGACGTGACATAACTCCTACGTAACCTGACCGGATCGGAAACGAATGAGAGAACACCAAACAGTAAGTAGAAGACCAAGAGAAAAATAATAAGAAGTAGATATTATATATATATTGACTACTAGAATAATGCTTTACAACGACGGGCAAAAAATGCATTTAGTGACGGACACATGAAACGCTACTAAGGTAGTGTCACTACTTTGCAAAATAATTTAGTTGCAGACAAAATTTCATTGCTAAATGAACCAACAGTAGTGAACAAAAGTCCACCACTACCGGTACAACGACCCGCCACTAAATTTTGAACAGGAAAAATAAGAAGAAAAAAAAAAGGTAATCCCGCTCCGCACCTTGTCGGATCTACAGCCGATCGAGGCTAGGGAGGGAGAGGGAACCGGATCCGCCCGAGGGAAGGTCACCGGAGCGGGGCCGTCGTATGGAGAGAGGCGGCGCCAGATCTGGCGGAGGAAAGGTCGCCGGACGGGAGCCGTCGTGGGGAGGGAGGCGGTGTCGGATCCACGCCTCACCAGGTCCAGGACCCTCCTCGCTAGATCCGAGACCCTCCGTGTCGGGGTGGCAAGGGGCCGTCGTGCCACCGCATAGGGAGGGAGGAGGCCGTGCCGTGCCGGGGTGGGGAGCGGGCCAGCCACGCCCCTGCCACGCTAGGAGGATGGGGGCAGGCTACGCCGCCACCGCGCCTGGGAGGGACGGGACTGGACATGCCACCGCCGCCTCATGGAGCGAGAGAGTGGTGGGAAGAAGAAGAGAGGTGGGGAGAAGTGAAGTGTTTTTAGGGTTAGGGATGGAGTTGTTTTTATATGCTTAGTGGGCCGGGCCACAATATAGTAGTGGGCCGGGCCACAATATAGTAGTGGGCCAGTGCTGTCCGCCTAGAGGTGGCCAAATAGGCCATGCTTTGTGGGCCGCCCGAAAGCCCACAAAAAATGACCAGCACGAATCCGGCACAACCCGCGGCCGTGGGTCGTGCTTGGGCCGAGGCCTCGGCCCGGTGTGTGGCACGGCATGGCCCCATTAAGAAGTTGCTCAATAAAATTCTAAATATATTTGTACTTGAAAGTTATCTCAAGAAGAGAACTTGATCTAGTGGTACGGCATGATTCCCAAGTTCAAACCCCACCCAACACAATATATGCATTTATTTTTGCAATATTTATCAATGGGCCAAACAAGTCACCATGTTTGTGGGTCTAACGGGCTGGCCCGACACGGTTAGGCATTTTCATATCGTGCCGTAGGCCGTCATCTCCGCCCGTGGGCTGGCACGGCACAACCCGAAAATAATTTCGTGCCGTGCCGACCTGATATTAAATGGACCATGCTTTCATGGGCCTGGACCGTGTCGGGCAGACCGTTTGGCCACCTATATGTCTGCCACTATTTTTTTACACGTAGTAACGGGCTAGACCATCATAGTTGTGGACTAGTGGAGTACGAGGTCGGTAACCTTAGCTCTGGGCACGAACCCCTTTATGGCTTATCCAACTGCAGCAGCGGTAGCAAAGACAAGAACGAAAAGGCAGAAGAAGTACTGTCTAATGGAATCTTATATTGTTTCTGGACTCCAAAAATAAAGAAGTCCATACGGTCGCTGCAATGCTTCGGTAGCTCCACAAGCTAGGGCAATTAAAAAAGGCTTTTTGTTGTGCTTGTCCACCTGTGCTTGAGATGTTAATTCCATCAGTAGGAAAAACCCACGGGACGAGGCGCGGCGACCAACTCATGAGCATCTAGCAAAGACACTGGAAAACATATCGACGAACACTAGCCCAGAGGGAAGTTTCTTAACCAGCACATAATAGAATCTGTTGGCAATCACACACATACCACATGGTGGGCGTCGAAACTGAACAGTCCGTGCACAATAGATGCAAATATATCGAGGTTGATATAGGAAATCCTCGACCTTAAATATTCATAAAGCACATGACTCCATATGTGCATCAATATTATCCGAGCCTATCAGAAGGTAATTAAGGGTGCATTTTGTGCATATTATGCTCAATAAACACGTTGAAGTGCCAAATGGTAAAATAGGAAAACTACTTATGATGTATAAATACCTATAAGCACTTCGCAATTATGTACTAGGATAAGGACATTGGGCAAAGCCACAAAATATAGCTTATAGTGCTTATGGATGAGAATAAGATGTTTTAATAGATAAGCATAAGTAGTTTTGTCAAATTGGTTGACTGTTTATGCTACAATAAGAACTACAAGTAGAATAAGCATTATAAGAAGAATAAGTATAAGTCGTGCCAAATGCATAAGTGATTGGAAAAGTGGTTGCCCACCTTGACAGAATAAGCACTACAAGAAGGATAAGTATAATCCATGCCGAATGCATAAGTGATTGGAAAAGTGGTTGCCCATTGTCTGTGCGGCACATGTACTAACCAAAAGGACCCATATGATGATGCACACTATATTTATAAATATAGACGAGGAACAAAGAAAACGTCTTTAGTACAAGAGAGATTGGCAATATGGCTAAGCAGGTACATACAACAATTCACAAAGTTTCATACTTAGTAATTTATCTTCTATAGGTTAGGAACCTCCATTTTACTTTGTGTGTTGGTGCCTTCGTTGCATTTTTATGTACCACAAAACTAGAATGGCAGGAAGAAACCCAGTAGGGTAAAAAGCTATACCCGCTTCATTTTTAATTGACCATGTTAAAACAACTTTCTTATTATATCTCAAAAGTAAATATAAAAAAGTTGGAACGGCATATTCATGTTTAAAAAACTTTTCAATTCTGTTCCGGACTCCAATCCATTTTAGTCATTGGAATGACATATCTCGGTACCGATCGATACTGGTATACCATTCTAGCCTCTAATTTAATAATAATAAATAGAGTAAATTTCATAAAACCCTAGGTTTTATGGTCATTATGTCACAAAACCCCAGGTATTACGATCGGTGTCACATAACCCCAGGTTTTTTGGTCATATTGTTTCATATAACCCGGCCCCTATCAAAGTAGTATGAATATTAGAGGGTTATCTAACTTTCATGTGAGAAGATAAATTTGTCATATATTTAACTTGCTGATTTTGCTGATTAATTCCACTATAACACATATTCGCAGTCAATTCTTGATAGTGGTGAGGTTTTATGAAACAATATTACCATAAAACTTGTGGTTATGTGACACAAGCCATAATATTCGGGGTTTTGTGACAAAAAGACCACCAAACCTGGGGTTTTGTGAAATTTACTCTAATAAATATATAATATAATTATTTCAAAAACATATCTTTAACATATATTTGAATCGTATATTTATTTCAAATGAATAATTTATTGTCTATGGAAGTATATCATTAAAAAATGTTATACTCTCAATTTAAACTAGTGTGTAATAATATTCTTGGCAGTACCATGTAGAATAGACCGGTATCAGCTGGTATTGACTGATACCGGTAGATACTGACTGGTACGAAATGAAGGCTGTTTGGTACTGGCTAGATCACTGGAATGGAATGGAACGTTTCAGCCATTCTGGCCTGTACCGTAATGTTACCTATAAGTAAGGTCCTAATGCGATAACTTAAAACCAAAAGGGAGTACTCCCTCAGTTCCTGAATAGAGCATTTATTTTATGCTTAAATATTTTTTGGGAGTCTTTTATAATTAAATAGTACTGGAGTCAAATATGGAATCAAGTTATGAGTGGGCAATGATACAAGATGAATTAAAATGATAAACATTTACATATGGTACCCATCAAAGACTTTGAGCGAAATAAGGAAGAATCAAGCCATGGGACGCCAATGATACACTAAATTTTTGCCTAAATATTTACATGTCAATAATGATATGTCAGTGTACTAGTAAACTAAGCTATCAAACATGCATCGTAAGGGATCAAAATATTTATAGGGCCGAGATATTCGAAATGAAAAGTACAGATCAGACAATCAACACAGGGAAAAGTACCGATAGTATCTGTTAAGGGATTCAACAGGTCCGAGAGGACGGTGGCGCATGGGACCTTAAATACAGAGTATTGCATTATGTGAAGACTCACGGTATAGATTTATTGTTTGCCTGCAGTCAATCACATGGTTGGTACAATCTCAATCATGAAAATATCTTAAGCACACCCACCACATTATATACTATACTATATGTTTGGCATCGTTGATCATCAGTACAATGAGTAAAAGCGTCATCAGTACAATGAGTAAAAGGGGCGGTCGCATATGACAAAACAATCCTGTGATGTATACACATACTAATGAAATGAAGCATTGTACATGAAGTTGATTATAATGATGAGAACATGAGAGTGACATAATTTGGTTCGAAAGTGTTTAAAATTGGACAAATGTTGACCAAACAAATAAATTTTTTGAGGTTTAGTGCTAGTACTATATGTTCAGAATTATTGGTCATTAGTACGAGTAAACGAGGAGGTCGCATATGACAAGATAATCCTGTGTAGAAATATACTAATCAAACGAAGCATAGTATATCTTATAATAATGAGGACGTACATGAGAGCAACATAATCTGGTATCGAAAAGGTTCATCAACTTGGAAAAACATCGACAGATACACATAAAAAAATTAAAAAAAAATAAGTACAACTGACAGAGAACAACACAAATGTAGACAAACGAACAAATAAGCGCACACACACCCACAACCACACACATGCGCGCGCACACACACATAAGAATGATAGGCTCACACTCACATGGCTAACTAATTAATTTTGTGGCAGTACCGGGACAAGAGGGAGTTTCTCACTCCTATGCAAGGTCACCCCAAATGATTCTGTCATATCAACGCCCGTCTCTGCTAGTTCTAGTGGTAACTTCCAGTTGAAGTGGTACACAAGGTTTGCTAGCATGACCTCAACAGTTGGAATTCCCAAATTTATTCCAGGACACCTCCTTCGGCCAGATCCAAATGGTAAAAACAGGAAATCATTCCCCATATAATCCCTATCAGCAGCATTACCTCCTTCCATGAACCGCTCAGGCATAAAGTCGTCAGGACACTCCCAATAACTTGGATCCCTAGCAAGAGCCCATACGTTAATGAGTGTTCGTGTTCCGGATGGAATTGTATAGCCCCCTATATCGCAGTCAGCCATGGAGAAATGGGGGATAAGTAGTGGTGCTACTGCATGTAGTCGGAGTGTCTCTTTGATGACCGCTTTTAGGTATGGCATAGGCACACAATTCACATCGTCTTCAGTAATAATCTCTTTGTCCTTGGGCATAGCCATCCTTACATCGTATTGTAGTTTGTTCATGGAGCTAGGGTTTCGCATCAGCTCAGCCATGGCGTACTCCACCACTAAGGATGATGTGTCAGTGCCCCCTTCAAAAATTACCTGCATATGATATGACATAAGTATTACCAATCTCTATCTATTACTTTTATGTATACATATTTGGTCAAGTAAAGGAAGCTTCACTTTCCCTCACAACAAATTAGAAATTTTGAAAAGTTATGAAATAATTAGCTGAAATACCTCGACACGTTTTTTTTTTAAAAAAAAATTACCCAGTAGTACCACTAGAAAACAATAGTTGTAATGCGTATGTATAAATTCAATTTTCACGAGTGTCATCATGTAATAGTCATATGCAAATAATAGATGATCAAAATAAGTTAATGGTACAATCCTTATATTAGCTTGTTGATTCTTAATACTAGCCATGCTCGCCAACCTACTACTTTATCATGTACTATGTAGGCATAATGTATTCAGAGGAATTCACCAGCTGGTTCCAAGGTTAAGTATCATACCACCAATTGAGCCTTAATATGGTCTCTTGTTAGTTGGTACTCATCTTGAAGAGAGAGCAAAACATCAATGAAGTCACTCTCCTCACCATCAACCTGCGATGCTGGCTTGCATGCATGATCGTCGATGAGTTTAGTAAGTAAGTCATCCCAAATCTGGTGCACCTTATGGGTCTCGGCTAACAGCATCCTCTTGACAATGCCCAGCCTCTCTAAGACTGGGAAGTAGTCCAATGGGTTAGATCCCCCTAACAGCCTCGAGTTCGCATCCACAAGCTCTCGGAATAGCTTGTTCCGGCCTTCCTTCCTGAAGAACTTGCCAGACACGGCATGGCATATGATGTCATTGGCGAATGAGTTGAGCAGTTCACTCAAGTCAATTGCAGTGCCTGCTGCGGCTGTTTGACGGATCTTGGTCAAAACCAACCTCACCTACCAAGGGATCAATCAAGTACACTTACAGTTAAAAATAAGTTATAATATTTCAATATCAATCAAGTGAGGTAATAACAAACCTCTTGCTCACGAGAGTGGCGGTACGATCGAACTTTCTTGTTGCTTAGGAGGTGCGTGGTGGCGATCTTCTTGATTTGGCGCCAGTGTTCGCCATAGGGGGAGAAGGCGATGTCCGTCGAGCCATAGAAAAGAATGTCAGTGATGGCGGAGTGAGGACGTGAAGCGAAAATGTGATCGTGTGTGCGTAGGACAGCTTGAGCAGCCGTCGGTGAGGAGATGACGATGGTGGGAACTGCGCCGAAGCGGAGCAGCATAAGCCCGTCGTGTCCGTGCTTGGTGGCGAGATCACGGAGAGAGATGTGAGGGAGGGATCCAAGGAGGTGAAGGTGTCCGATGATGGGGAACTTGCTGGGTGGTGATGGAAGGTTGCTCAGGAGCTGGTGTCTTCTTGATTGTGCGGTGTTCATGGATGAGCGCTGCACGATGAAGACTAGGAGAAGAGTGCAGACAAATAGTAGCAGGTAAACCATTGCTGCTGGCGTATACACATGCTGCAGCAGCTCATGGAGGCCATGCTGCAACATCTGAACCGCTTGGTTTGTATGATTAAGCAAGCTGCACCTGGCTGGTAGCCTGCTGCTGCTTATGTGGATGCCAACTGAATGATGGAATTTCTGATACCTCTCTGCGACGCTGCCTTTATAGCTTGGAATGTCTATAGGAAGCACTGCGAAAGGTGAGGCATAAATATTTTTTTCTTTTCTTTTCTACTAGAAAAACAACATGTGTTATTATTCATGGAACCTAAATAATTAAAACCAACACCAGTGATTTTCCGAGGCTAGAGCATAGAGTAATGTTTATTGTATCAGGAATTCATTCTTGCCTTATCATCTGTATCTTTTAGTTGAGACACACATTGAAACAAATCGGCCAACAACCTTTTAGTTTATTTATATTAAAAATTCCATGAATATTTGATAGTGATATATAATAGTGGTTAAACTGTATATAAACATACCTAGGAGCAGTTAGCACTATCATTTGGATGGAGATACCATTTTCATAATGATACTGTCTAAACTAGCTGTTTGTTGACAATAGGGCACAAAGACCTAGCAGCGTGTCACGACGATTGCTTGTTGGCTTCATCCAACAGTTCATTAATAAAATGTCCTTTCGTCTTGACATGGAGCCATCACCTTACAAGGAACAAGTCTAATTTACTCTCTCCAACAATTCATATTGTCCATTTTACACCTAAAACGAAATTATGGCTCAGTTTTCCAACTCAAAAAATTTAATAACACGTGTTCTGTCTTGTTTTCCGTCGTTTTATCTACTGTACACAGCATTGGAGCCGACATTTGGAGACCAGTTTTGAATAAAATGGAACCGGGTGGGGATCTTCCACTCATTGATACTAAAAAAAAACTCAAACAATTCGAGTTGGTGCAATATACCCTGTAGCGAAGTTTATCATTTTTGCTTCTCGGCTTGCAAGGTGAAATTGAGGCCTAAATTTTGTATGATAATATGTGACACAATAACTATAAAAATATGTTACATAGTTTTAGAATATTGCTCTCAGTTATCCTCATAAAAAATTCAGCTTTCAACTCCTCGACAAATAAAAAAGACAAATAGATAAAGGATTAATTGCACTAGCATGGATTGTTTGGGGTAGTAAATTGGTCAAGATTTTATTTAGGGCGAAAAACAAACAAACTGACTTTTTTGAGAGAGTAAAAAGGAATTTTCCTACTCACAGTCCCAACTTAACATGACCCGAACTCCTTATGTGCACAGTCCCAACAAACTGATATGCAAATCCAAATCATAGATGTTGTACTGGTGAGCATCCTTTGCATTCACGTGGGCTTCTTTGGCCATTTTGATCTCGTGTGTATGCACCAAAGCTAGTTCGATTGGTCCTAATAATTTAGCATTTTATTATACGAGCTCAAATTGGACCACATTCATGTGAACAGAATACTTGTAAAAAGTTTGAATCGAATGAGGAATCAAGCATTGGGCAACTAATCATGTTGCATATGCAAAAGTACGAGGAAAGTTAACAATCATTTATGATCTGTGTCAAGATAAAATAGTTCCATGGAATATATATGTCCAGATATCCAAGCACTGCAAATCAGGTGACAAATTTGGTTTGGCCTACTCTGATTGATCACAATAATTTACATATTTTATTATACATGCTCGATCGAATCATATCAGATTTACCGTACATACAATATTTTAAAAGAGTTGAATCGCAAATGAACGAAGCCACAAGATTGGCCAGTAATTTTTATTGTACCTCTAGAGAACCATGATTTGTCTCTCCTCGAGTTTGACCCTACCTACCCCCTGTTTAGCGTTCATACCAGGGGGATATATGCTCAAAGGTAGCCTTGGGAGGCATAGGTGCCATCACCAGTCTTTAACAGGATCCTTAGCACTATGAGAAATTGAAAACTGATTATTAAGTAGTGATTTATAAAGAATTTCACGAAAACCGTTAGGTGTCGGATGTGACATCGTTGGGGCTATTTCTATAGTCGAGCCATGCTCAGCATTCGCTCTGGCAGCTTCACTGAGGCTGGCTCCAGCGCCGTCTTCAGTACGGCAAGCCACCCGGAGCTTGTCACTAAGCATTGCAGTCACTATGGTTTAGCAGCTGCGAATTAATAAAAAACATACAGAAAAAAGAGCAGTTTCTTTAGTGGGCCAGGCCCATGATATTTTGTGGGTTGGGCAGGCAGTCCTCCTACAACTAGCAGCCCATTCTACCTTTCATATTTGAACCTGCCTGACAATTATTTTAGGAAGTGGGCCATTTGTATGGCACCTTCCGAGCCCAACACTAGTACAAAAGCATACTATAGTGGCGGTGAAAGTACCTGTGTAGCGGCAGGTATGCCAACCGCCGCTACTAGGGTCGCTAAAAATAAAACACCATAGCGGCGCTAGTTATACCACCTACTGCTATAATCCTAACAAAAAACAAAAAAAGCGGACCCATGCCACCGCTGGCCAGATTTGGCAGCGCCCAATGAGGTCGTCGCCGGCAGGATCTGTGGTCGCTAGAGGGAGAAAGGGAGCCCATAACCGGCTGCCGCCACGCTACCATGAAGAGGGTGGGGTGGGGTGGGGGGAGGGGGTGGCAGATCTTGTCGCCCCAACCGCCACGAGTGAGCCGCCTTGGAGAGGAGGGGATTTTGTGCTATTGCTCGAGAAGATGGCTGGATGCTCCCGCGCCGCCCACCTGGCCACCCCTCCTACTACCACACCGTCAACGAGAAGAGAGCAGAAGATCTGACTGCCCCAATTGCGATCGCGCCACCACGAGGAGCTGCCACCGTCGAGGTCGCTTGCCCCCACCACGAGCTGCTTCGCACAGCCGCTGACGTCATGGTCCCACGCCCCAGCCGCTGCGAGAGTTGTTGTGAGGTTAGGAAAGTGTGAGGGTGTGAAGGGATGAGCTAGGTTTTCTTCCTTTTATGGTTAGTGGGAAGCGGGTGAGTGTTGTGTGCGGCGGCGGTTGACAAAGTGGATCGCCAGCTATCTATGTGTAGCGACGGGTTGTTTCTAAGCCACTAATGCAAATTGTCCCACAGAGCTGTTGTGTGCAATTGTGCTAGTGCAACCTCGCTAGTATTTTTGTTTCATTTTTTTCTTCCAATGTTTCAAGTATTACTAGAATAATATGTAAAAAGCTGTTTTGTTATTTAGTTTTCTTCTCAATTATACTTTAATTTTTTATTTTATTGTTAAACAAAAGAGATCTTATGTTATAACTAACAAGAAAAGTAATAGAACAATGAAGACAGAACAATATTATTTATACTCTCTTTTTTTCATACCATGATTGTGTGATATAGTTGGCTCTTCTGTAAATTCTCTTTCCTCTTCTATGCATTGCTACTATTCATACGATTTCATCAATTTTAAAGTCTGCTTGTATTTTTATTTTTCTATGTTTCTAATTATATTATTTGAATTTTTTCTATTTTTCATTTTTATTCTGACACCACATCTCTTTCTGTGACGCATAATAAAAATTACGATCTACCCATATGACTATTTTTTAGACACCTAAGTATTGTTCCGATCACACAGAAAGATATGTTTTGCATTTATCCAAATTATTTTCTCATTCTTTCCTTTTAAAATATTCTTCATCTTTGGTATTATTACTCTCATTATGTTTTTGTTTTTGTGAGCATAACGACATATTTATTGTATCAATACCGCTATAGATCCAACCCGATCGTCCTACTCATGTCCAACTCAAGCTATTATAGAAACTATATATCATCATTTGAAAATTTAAAACACTTGATTACCATATATTCATCCAGTCGGAACGGAGTTGGACATTCGGGTTGGCTATTACGCACATGTTATTGCAGGGTCGGACCAGCAATAGCGCCCACGAACACCCGCTATTGCAGGAAACCCTGCAATAACGGGCAGGGTGATGTCATCCGCCTGCTATTACAGGCAATCCATCAATAGCGGGCAGCTGACATCAGCCTGACCGCTATTGAAGGGTCACCCTACAATAGCGGTCAGATGACATCACGAAGGCCGATATTGCTGTGTGACCCTTCAATAACGGGCAGATGACATCACTGTGCTATATAGCAATTCCCTTATTGTATGACGACCCATAGTGAGGTATATGTTATCAATCCTCCTTCACTAGTTTGGTCTATCATACAAGTGTTATATATGCTGAGCATTTGAAAATATGTTATCCATAAATAAATCTTTGCTATTCCACTATCTCACTAGTTTGTTCCATGTATGCAGGTGATCTGCTCCGTGTTTGAATTAACTTGTTCTGGGGTTGGAAATGATTTCTTCCGTGCACTAACTATTTTGTTTTGTGTACATAGATGATTTGTCCAATGATAGAAATAATTTATTTCGAAGGTGAAAATATTTTTTTCCAAGCACCATGTAGTTTGTTTCGAGTAAACAAATGATTTGTTTGATGTTCTGAGGTGCAAACGATTTGTTCCATGCACTAAGTAATTTGTTTTGGGCATGTAGATGATGTGTTGAATGCGAGAATTTGTTCCGATGTTCAAATGATTTGTTCCATGCAATACTTGAATATTTTATTTTGGGTATGTAGATGATTTGTACCCTGCCAGAATTCTCTGACGTGCAAATGATTTGTTCCATATACTAAGTAATTTGCATTGGAGGTGCAGATGATTTCTTCCATTCTAGAAATTATTTGTTGCATGTATGTATATTATTTGTTTCATGCAAGAAATATTTTATTCCATGTATACAAATTATTTGTTCCACATATGCTGATGATTGTTCCATGCAAGAAATATTGATGTACAATTGATTTGTTCCCATGTACTAACTAATTTGTGCCGAGTATACGAATGGTTTGTTCATGAGTATATTGATGATTTGTTTCATGCTTTAAAATTAAATTGTTCTAGAAATATTTACTATTTTATTCCACATTAACTAAATTTTGTTCTACCTTATTTTTTATTTTCCATACGCATTATTCAATAAATCAGTAAAGTTTGAACAAACAATCAAAGTAAACTTTCTTATGCAATACCCATAAATTGTTTCATCATATCTTCTATCCCTCCATCACAAAATATTTGGCATTCTAGCCTCAAACAATTTCCCCAAAATATTTGACATTTTCACTTACCGAGACATACCAATTAAAATTTCTTTTTAGGATAATTTCGTTATTTTTTCTTAGGTAGTCAACCACTATATCATTAAAGCAGTCATGCCTGGGAACAAGCAGTCAATAAAAAGCTCGGTTGAGGCACCCTAGAACTTAGATGGCAATTTTTACTAACTAATGAATAGGCCATTCTGCTAGGTGACTTGGACAGGCCTTGTCCTGCTCTCGCACAATGTCAATTACGTATAGGTGTCTATTTTATAAATCCTGTAGCAACGAACAGGTAGGACAATTTATAAATTTGAACTAGATTTTAATAGAAGGGTTAATTTCAAAAACCACCCCGTGTGTCACCTTAGTTTGAGATACCCACATAATTCTTTTTGTTGCAAATCCTCACCCGCCAACTTACATTTCATTGCAAAAACCACCCCAGTATGCACATGCTTAATTGAATTCAAGTGTTTTGGCTGATATAAATTCAAAACAAATATATAAGTTAATAAAGTTTAATACTTTTTCAATTTTTTTGAATGTTTTTTTGGTTAATTTTTTATTGATTAATATAAATCCTGCGAGATCTTAAACTCTAGCAACACCATCATACTTCTAATTCATTTTTTTTAGATTCTTTTAAAGTATGAAAATATTATATTTTCAAAAAAATTAAGATTTATACTGACACCGTAAACTAGTGTAACAAAGTGGAAGTGGGTTGAATCAATTAAACATATGTGAATTGGTGTGGTTTTTACAATTATCCCTTCATAGAATGAATTATCAAAAATGTCAAGATAACAGTTTTAAAAAATAAAAGGTACCAAATATATATCACACTAGAGAAAAGAATATAAAATCAAAAGATATGACACCCGGTTTCGGGAGACCCTATAGGTAGCCCGCACTATGTGGAGCTTCCACGTAGCGTGGTCCATGACCCATAAGCACAATTTCGTTTTTCTCAGAGCCTGTTTGGATAACATATATCAAAAGCACCCACAAATGTTTGTTTTTCATCCTCCAATTTGATTCTACCCGATGATAAATTCCAAATTTTGAATTGAAAATTTAATAACAAAGGAACATTTGATTATCACGTGAACAATTACAAAAAAATACAAAGTAAAAATTAGAAGTTTTCAAAAATACTTGAGAAATTAGTTTTACTAGAAGAACAATTGATATTAAGTACTAGAACAATCGGTTTTTAGTGTTGGAACAATTGAGTTTTATTGCGGAAACAATGCATGCGATTTGTATTTAAAATTTTGAAAAATATGTTGATGTGGGGTCTTATTTTGTTGGGTTTATTGTAGAGAGCACAATATAATAGTTCAAACAAAATCGAAAAGAGCGTTATCATTGGAGATAAAAATAAATTTAAAACTTTAAACTAACTGAATTTCATCAAACCAATCGAAACAGGCCACGTGTTGCTGTGGACTTTCCACATAAGCAAGCCCGCTTATGCTGCAGCCCACCAGCACCCTTCATGGGCCAGTCCGCACCTAGTGGGCCAGTCTCCCACGATTTTTAAATCGCTCCACGGAGCGCGCGCTATACGTGGGGAAACCGTCGCCTGGTTTCCACTGTCCAGGCCCAACCACAAGGTTTGCTGCTAGTGGGCCGATCCTAGCCCAACTTAATTTCATTTCTCCTTGGAACCGGATTTGGCTCGGCGCTTGTTTGGATCAGCCTAAAGCAAAAGGAGACTCGATCACAATCGTGAATTCATCGTCGCCAGGAAATCGATCATCATCACATTGGACTTGCCGCCTGGTGGCCTAGGTCTCGAACGCCATGCAGCTGACAGATGTGCAGCTGTTGGACGCCCTCGCTGCGAGGAAGCTGTGCCTGGCGCCACCGCCCTTCGCTGTCTACGAAATCAGCTTCGCCGATCTGTGCAGCTCCGACCCATCCAGTCTCTATGGTACGCTCTAATAACGAACATGGACCAAACATCCCTCGGACTCGACAAACGAAGATCACCGCAGACAAATACCGTGGCGACGCTGCCTGCGTCTACTTCTTCAGCAGGCTGTTCATCATCTGTTTCGAACACAAGTAGAAGGTGGCCGGTGCGAACGAGGGGATCCTGAACGGTGATGGCCGTGATGTGGGCAGCGTGGTGACCTTGGCGTACCAAGAAGCTAGACCGGTGGGGGCTCGAGAGGCCGTGCTGGATCATGGACCAATTTCAGGCAGCCTACTAGCCTTGTGTTCCCTACGGAAACCAGGACATGCGCCTGTACCATCTCCGGCGGGTAGATGGGCTGTCGCCGCGGTAGCAGAAAACCCGTCGGCCGGGTTGCCATATTTAGGGAAATACTTCGGTAAACATAGAGGCATGTGTCCACCCTAATTGTAGATATGTTATCAAATTAAAATTTCAAGTAAAAAATATGAAATTCACTCTAGCTTCATAAAATTCTATTAAATTTGATGAATTTATCAGAATTTGATATTTCTGTACTTCAATTTTTTATTTGACAGCATATCTATAACTATTCTTACATGTTTAATAGTATAGTTAGAGATTCAATATTCATATTCAGCTATAATTAATAATAAAGCTAGGGTGGACACATGCCCCGATGTCCACCAAAGTTATTCTCCATATTTTAATCTAAAAATTTTCACTAAGAAAATTATCTTTGTTATAGGAATAGAATATCAAATATTCAGCAAATAAAAAGAGATCAACTGGACCAGAAAATATAATATAAACTTCAAGAGGAGACATAGGACTATCATAATAAACAAACAGTGACTCTAACAAAAGCCTAAAAAATAGGGTTAACCAGGGGACTCTTGAAGTTGAGGAAATCGCATATCCTATCAAAAAAACTTATTATATATAAACTCGCCCTGCAAATACGCGGGCCACCTTACTAGTTTATAAGTATATACGTATGAGACAGAAACAGAAGGATGCCATTACTACAAGATAGATTGGCAAAATGGTGAAGCAAAACTACATAAAACTATTCGAAGTTTCACAGCAATTTATCTTCTGTAGGTTAGGAACGTTCATTTTAGTTTTGTGTATTGGTGGCTTAGTTCGTTGCATGTATGTGCGGCATAATTAGAATGGCGGGAGGAAACCGGGTAGGGTATAAAACCCAATACTCGCTTCATCTGTAATTGATCATGTTAAAACGACCAACCAACCAACTAATAATTAATAAGACGACCAACCAACTAATCTTTTGAATGTAATGGGACAAGGAGGAGGTTCTCAATCCGATGCAATGTTCCCCAAATGATTCTGACATATCAATGCCCCTTCTCTGCGATCATGATCTCAATAGTTATAACTGCAAAGTTTATACCTGGGCGTCTCCCGCAGCACGACATCCTTGCATGAAACCTTTCAGGCATGTACTCCTTGGCGTTCTCCCAGCTATTCATGATGGTACGTATCCCAGATAGTATCATGGAGCCCTCTACACTGCAATCGGCCATGGACAGGTGAGGTACAGAGGAGTTGGCCGTGCATGGAGTCGAAGGGTCTCTTTGACAACTGCCTTTAGGTAGTGCATTCCGATTAGGTCATCTTCTTTTTTTGCAAGGGATTAGTTCATCATCTTCGGTAACCATGTCTTTTCTCTTGGGTACAACCATCTGCACCTCAGCTTGTACCTTGGTCATGACGTGGGGATCTTGAATGAGACTAGCCACTGCGTATTCCAGCACCAAGGATGTAGTGTCCGTGGCCGCTTAGAACATGACCTGTATATATATGGACACAAAACAATCAACAACCTGTAAAAAGTCCAAATCTTAATCTGAACGTTATGCATATGAGGTCATACTAAATTGAGCCTTTATATGGTCCCTTGTGAGCTTGTACTCTTGTTGAACAGAGAGTAGCACATCAATGAAGTCACCTCTCACCAACATCGCCCTGCTGCTATGCCAGCTTGCTCGCATGGTTGTCCATGAGCTTCATTAAGAATGTTGACCCAAATCTTGTTCACCTTATGGGCCTTGGACTAGCGCTCTCTGTCCATAGTTGACAGTTTGCTCTGGGTACCTCAGATCCCAATTTCCCTTTGTTTACCTCTTTTCTTGAGGCGGCAGTTAAATTAATTATGGTTAAATTTAAATATTGAATCTCCGATTATACTATTAAACATGTCAGACTAGTTGTAGATATGTTGTCAAATCATAAATTGAAGTATAGAAATACCAAATTTTGACAAATTGGTCAAATTTAATAGAATTTAATGAATTTATTAGAATTTGATATTTTTGTACTTCAATTTATGATTTTATAACATATCTATAACTATTCTGACATGTTTAATAGTATAATCAGAGATTCAATATTTATATTTAACCCGAGTTAGAAAAAGCTAGGGTGGGCACATACCCCTATGTTCTCTGAAGTATTTCTCGTTAAATATGGCCGTAGTATATTGCTTTTAAAAATTTTGTTTTGATTATGCATTTGTCCTGAATCATTTGATTTAAAGTGCAATGCTCAATCTTTTTGTTTCCTAATAAGTCAAAATCTGCATACTTTTTCTTCAGCAAATTCTACAGTGACATTTTGATGTTAATTGGTTTCATCGTCATTGTTTGTTCGTAAATGAGCATCTGAAAGAGTCCAATTCGAAATTTTGAATGCAAAACATCGGTGCATTTCCCTCCGCTGAAGTTTGAGCTAAGTATCATCCAGATTTTATGAACGGAGGTGTATATGTTATCAGATATCATTTTTTTAACAAAAGTACTATTACATATATGTATCACACTGTTAAGTGGAAAATTATAATAATTTGTTTATATAGGGAGCAAAAAATAGCAAAGCATAAATTAGAACCGTATGCAAAAAGTTGCAAAGCGTAAAGTACTATTATATATGTACAAGAACATCCACCTAACTATCACAATTTCGTATTAGAAGATCACTTGATCGTACATACCACTTGATGATTTGTGTTGACTGAATCGAACGGCATACATGTGTCATGCAAGCATAAAGTTAGAATCCATGTATCATATCCATGATTAATTCTTGATATAGGTGATTTTTTAAAACAATATGATCATAAAATCTGTGGTTATATGACATGAACCACAATAACTGGGATTTTTTGAACCAAGAACCACAAACTAGGTTTTGCTAAATTTACACTTATTTTAATCATCCTTTTCCAATCCTTGGATCTCACGATCCAGGACCAATCCTGAGCACCATTCAGGACCAATTTTCCCAATGACTCAAGAGCTGCAAATCAGCCACATGCAGATCAAGAGAAAAACAACTCCTCGTCACCACAAATGGAAACATTAAATTCTGGACTAATTTTCCTCAGAATTCATAGATCGACTAGCTATTCACAATTCAAGATTTGTTGCTGGAGATTGGTACTGCATGCTTGTGAGTAAGATTGTCTCGCCTGTGTCAAGAGGGACAACGGACAAGTATGCAAGACTCAGGTGGGAAGCGGGAAAAGAGTGCAAGACACATGCGCACCAATACGCGAGTATCTGGGCTGAAATGGGTTAGGAGGCCGTAGTGCGTTCTATGGCCCAAGTGACTTGTACTGGCTATATGAGTTCGGATTTCCTATATAAAGATCGTGCAATGGGATCCTTTAGGGAGATCAGTCCAGTGTCGGTCTTTGATTAGAGCGGGTGAGAGTAGAGAGAAATGAACCAACTTTTGATTTTAAAATGTATTTTCCTCCTCAGCTGTAAGTCCTTTTTTGAATCCATTTGAACCACCGTGTTGCTCAGAATTAATTATATGAAATGAAATCCAATATAAATATTTTTTGAAGTTTCTTAAAGTTCAAATTTCAGTCAACATTTTATTTATATTGTGTCAATATTTTGAAAACTCTATGTCAGCATAATGTTGACGACTTTTTAAAAATGTTGTAATGAACTTTGAATTATTTTTAAAAATCAAAATTTTATCCATATTTTGAATGTACTTTATCAATATTTACATATAGTATGTCAACAATGTAAATATTCTACATGAACATTATCAGAAAAAAGGTTGAATCCACTTTTTAAAAATGTTGAAATGAACTTTGAATTTTTAAAAGTTCAAAATTGTTATCTACACTTTCAATATAATATTTCAATATTTTGAATAAACTATATCAACATTTTCAATCATTTCTATTAGTTGGATCGTGGTGGAATGAGTTGGCTTGCGTGGCGAGGAGGGATAACATTATTGTAAGGGAAAATCCCTTGAGTGCCATCAGCATAAATTGAAATCCCCAATTCACGACCGAGAAAACTTCAATCCCCTCAATGCCAACTGTTAAAAACCTTTATCCCTTTGCTGCCACCGCAATTACCTCTGCCATGAGTTAATCCTCAAAATGCCAATATTACCCATGGCCAGTACGGAGCAGCAGGGCCTCAAGTCCAGCAAGCTTGTGCTTGCCATGAATTGTGGCCACGCTGTGGCTGACCCTCGTGCTCATTAGCAGCATCGCGCTAGCTGGCTGCAGGTGTTCATCAGCGCCGCTGGCGGCGGCAAGGTTGGGAAGTGTGCCTCCATTGCTGTGATGCTCGACGGTGCGCTGGCAGCGGTGGGGGCAGTGGCGAACACGGTGCAGCACGGAGGCTAGGTAGGCATGGTGCTCGAGCTGTTCCACAAATGCGCGAGATTTGGTAGCAAGGTTTAGGAATCCAGTCTCCAATTCTTCCTCAAATATTTCCCTTATCTGGAATCCCAAGTTTCCTATTTTCCTATTTTTGGAGCTCATTTTTGATGATTTTTCGTTCATCGATTTGATTGCAATTCGGTCTGCTTGTGGATCTTTGTGCTATGACATGTGAGGTATATCTAGACCATGAATTGGTAGAATC
The DNA here is from genome assembly GCA_031894775.1 of Chloris gayana. Taxonomy (NCBI): domain Eukaryota; kingdom Viridiplantae; phylum Streptophyta; class Magnoliopsida; order Poales; family Poaceae; genus Chloris; species Chloris gayana. The sequence continues at coordinate 62,302 of JAUNZO010004066.1, read as the reverse complement.
GGCTCACCAACAGGCAACACCTTTGAATTTAAGTTTCCTGTAAATTTCCCATTTCTAAGGATTCCTCGAATATCATTTAATATGTGGTAAAATCTCGATCTTTTCATGGGGCTTTCAGTTGTAATAGATCACATATGATGTAATCAAGCATCAGTTTTCATCTCGTGATTTTAGGAGCCTTTTTTCTGAGGACAAGGGATCGTGCACCGTACTCCTACTAGCTTGCTGAGTACCCTGCTCTTTCCATGAGCGTGCTGCTGGCTACTTGCTGCTTTTGTGCTGCTACGTTCGTCGTGTTGCTGGCTGCTTAGTGTGTTTGATGCCGGTGCCGTCATTGAAGCACTGAACTGTAGTTTGGAGGAAGCTGTGAGCGCCGTCTCACTCAAACACATCGGTCAACAGAGAGAGGAGAGAAGAAAGGGGATAAAACTATCGTGTGGCCCCAAGCGTAGAATAGACCTTTCCTGTGTTTATAGCAGTTTAATTTAATAAAAATGGCATGTAAAGGTATAAAATTTAAGAGCCATGGCATTTAAGGGATTAATATTTTTTAGGTGGTTGAGAAGGGATTGACATTTATGCCAATGTCATACAAGGAGTTTGCCCTTATTGTAAGGACCACATTATTTCTGAATCCAATGCTCACTGATGAGAGTTCGAGGCTGTTCAAGGCTTCCGTGTACCTTGTTGTAAGCATCGAACTTAGTAGGAATCTCTGATAAACATGCGTGCGTGAGGATGTCTCCGCGCAAACTGACCGCGCTCCTTCCGCAAAGCTTCGTCCTCCACGTGGTAACCTCAGGTCGTATAACCTCAGGGTATTATGGTTCGTGTCCGGGTATTATGGTTCGTGTCATAGAACCTCATGTCTTTTGGTCGTATTTTTTAACATAACCCGACCCCCTATCAAAAGTAATATGAATATTATAGGTGAATTCAACTTTCACATCAGAAGATAACTTAATCATATATTCAACTTTGTGATTTTTCGTTAATTAAATCGATTAGAATACATGTGTCATGCAAGCATGAAGTTAGAATCTATACGTCATATTCATTGTCAATCCTTTATAGAGGTGGAGTTTTGTGCAAAATATGACAATAAAACCTATGATTATGTGACTCGAGCGATAATATGTGGGGTTTTGTGATAAAAGGACTATAAGACCTGTTTTTTTAAAAAATTTCACTTGATTTTACTTTATGATAAAAATTCACAACACTGTTTTTAATTTGATGACTACTAAAGCAAACCAATTGCAATTAATGCTACTGTATCCAACGGAAGTGTGAATGAATGGGATAACAAAGACAATGTAACTAATGGCATTGTATAGAACCCAAGGAAATTAATAAAAGTGAACATAAAGAAGACCATGTGATTAGGATATGTTCCTATTTATTAATATCTCCTACACAGATAACAAAACTTTGTACCAAGATATAAGAACAATAATGCAGATAAGGACTGTTGGCCAATTTATTTCTAAGATTTGCTTGTACTTCTATATAAATACTAACAAAGAGGGGTTCCAAGTGCACACAGTAGCACAAGAACAATGACAAGCAATTCTTCTATTAACTTTACCATGGCAGTCCTTAATATCAGTGCAAGAAAGACCATACGTCTCATAATTGCTACTATAATTCTTGTGATCCTGTATTCTACACTGCTGTCCACCACCCATGCAGGTATGTGGCTGTTTTTGATCCTGAATTTTTAAGCTATTCAGATTAATTAATAACCAATTTGCCGAACAGTTGATTTTATGGTGAAATGCAAGAAGATGGAACCCTGTAACCACGCGGAATGTGAAGAATGGTGCTTCCGCTGGTTTTATCAAAATTTCTCTTTCTATTGCAAAGAAACCCCTGGCCGGATGGATGAATGCTGCTGCAGACAGAAAATCCCTCCCCACCATAAAACCCACCCCCGCCCCAGGTAGAAGAAGTGACAACAAAATGATATCTTCATGACTGACTTGGTGGGCATGTTCTTCCTTGTAATGTAATAAAGATGATTTTATTGTCATATGCGAGATAAGCAATTTGTGGAATTTGGATCATTTTAAAAAAAATTAATTTTCTTTAAGCCATGAACGTATGTTTTCTCTGGAAAAAAGCTACATTTGTATCGTCTCATAGGGTTGTAAAGCGTCTGAATGCTCATGAAAACGTACTCTTGGCGTAAGATGCCTCCTAATGCAACCCATGCTGATAACATTTGCGCGGCAACAATGGTAAATGTTACTGCAGCCTGCAAATCACTGCCCGCAACAGGTAAATCCTCTCTGCCGCAACCACCATCACTTGTGAATCCCAAATGTGGCTGGGCCGTACTCGAGAATTTGAGGCCCATGTTCGAAATAAGAAATTGGCCCCAATATGTAGGGATATAAATAACCAAGTAATGTTTAGTTCAATATACTTCTTGTTTCTTTTCTAAAGGATACTAAAAGATACAATATATAATCTTGCAGAGAGAATAAGCTTTAGTCTTTCTTCCCTTTTTGTTTTACCAACACCACTACAAGAAAAATCGTCTATAGATACGTTTTATTCCTTAGGTAGACACACTTTTCTTCGTCTCAACACATCAGTAGACACGCTTTAGTGAAACGTGTCCGGAGCGTCTCCCCATGGACCGTGTCAAGATTTATAGCTACGCTTTAAGAAAGTGTGTCTAAAAGAGTCGAGATGCTTATCTGACACGTTTGATGCGTGTCTACACAAGTAGGTACGCTTTAACATTAACAACTTACATTTTTTTTAAAAAAAATAGTTTTAGGAAGAAAGAAATATTAAAATTTCATTGGCGTTCCCATATTAGAATATAAATGCACTTTCTATAACTTTTTTGTGACAAATGAAATATACAACTTTAAAATGACACAAGAAAATAACCCATTGCTTCATTTACAGGATCCTAGTCTCATCGACGGGCAGCTAAAAATCTACTTACATACAAATGTTACATTCACAATTTCCAAGAACAGATAACCTATCTCTAAGCCTCGAGTCATCTATGAGCTTTCTTCGGACAAATGAATTGTAGATTTGTAGAATGCCTCCACTATCTTCCATTCAATGTCCTGAACGGTCCTGACAAACAATAAAAATAAAGTTAGGTTAATTGATTCTGATATTGCACGGGAAAAAAAGCAATTGTTGTTGGCTTGCAGAGTTCCTGCTGCAAAAGAAAAATGATTAACATCTCACAAAATAATAAGAAGGCCGGACCCTGGACAATCCATTTGGAGAAGAGTCAAAATTTCTTAAGAAAAAGGGAAAACACAATCACATGTCAATTTTGAATGTTTTTTCAGATAGGGTTGAGGACGATCTAGAAACAAAGATGTCTTGACGTGAATTAAAAAGTTCCGTAGGATGATAAGCCAAACAAAAGGATTTGGAATAGACTATGTTATTACTCTTTCACAGAAAAAAGATTATATTACTAGAAACTGTAGAGGAGTACCTCGACGGTTTGCAAAAGAACAAAACGGACACAAACCGGATCTTCACCCAAGGAGCTCTCCGTAATGCAACCAGTAAATCACCTCATGCACCAGTTCGTGCTGCGCACAATACATACAGGCAGACAAAGTCAGATCGAGGAACCAAAGGAGCCCAATGTAGACGAAGGGATTGTCAGATAGAAATTGGGTACCTTCGTCACTTTGGGGAAGTCGCCGGAGACTACGATGATGGAGGTGCAGGAGTGGTAACTAGGAGTTCTCTGCTAACACCGGTGATAAGCACAGGGGAAAAGAAGATTTGCCTGGCGGCTGCTGCAAGATTGAGAGCGACGGAAGACAAGGGGCAGTTAGGGTCGACTAAAGAAATAATTTCTATGATTTTCTTTAATTGTTTTCAATACATGGGTCGTATTATTAATTACCAACGTTGGACTTGAGGCGTTTTTGCAGAACGTATTAAGAGCGTAGCTACGGGCCGCGTCCTGAGGCGTTTTTGCAGAACGCATCAAGAAGCATAGCTACGGACCGGCGGTGCATTGCATCGACACGTTTTCTAAAGCGTAACAAGGGAAACGTATCTATAAGCTTAGTTTCTTGTAGTGCACAAAAAAGAACAAAACTAATAAGGGTCAAACATGTTGTTCAGGTAACGCTATTATTATACAAAAAGGGAAAATCCGTTACTGATACCTATTTATGATGGTGTGGAGTTTGTAATTTGTAATACCTTCTAGGGACCCTCGCCATGCTTTCTTCGATCTTCGGAAATCAGAATCTGCCCGGATTAAGGAGATCGCTCAGCTACAATTGAAAGCTGAGAGAGAGAGAGAGAGAGAGAGAGACAGAGAGACTACTAGTTTCAGCAACTAACCTTGACAATTGACGAGAGATGATTTGATTAAGCGCCACCACAACCGGCAAAGAGCCGAAGCGGCATAGGCGTTGCCTTGGATGCATGACATGATCAATCGCAACCGAACAGAACTAACTACCGGGATAGATTGCTAGTAGCAGGCCATATGGGCCGGTTTCCAGGCTAACTAGCTTAATCTAAATGGGCTTAATAACACGAAGGTATGGAATTTTGGAGGCCCCTGCCTCACAGATTCACCGTCCATCCTGCTGTGCCGGCCGCCTGTTTCTAGTTAAAAACAAGTGAAGCAGACTAGATGAGAGGAAGGCCCGTTCGGGGATGTTTTCGTGGGATTTTAAAGGGGTTTATCAGTAAATATGTTTAAGTGGAATTGAGAATGAGCTCCGCTGGATGCGCTGATGGATCTCGATCCCTTTGCACCATTTCATCCAACATTACGTTTGCACTACACATTTCCCCTGTTAGAAAGACCCAACCACAACTGGCAAAGATTTTCAGACTGAGATTTTTAGAGACAAAGACCTGCCAAGGGTGGATGAGCCACGGCTGAGATGCTTCTGCATGTGCCAGTGTTGGAATCCATTGTGCTACCCACAAATAGATGATTTTGAGAGCTCACAAAGCTAAATATAACTACAGGTTCTCACTATACAACTCTGTATAACAAGCTTTGATATAATTGCAAAGTGAGATTTTTATACCATAGGAAAACTTGAACAGAAGGAGAATCCTAAGTTAATTTTTATGCAGCAGTTTCATTTTAGAAATATTGAAATTATTTTATAACAGAATTATTATTGTCAGTATTTTAGTTGCTTGCCCATCCGGAGATATAATCAGTCCCTCTAGTTCCCAAACATTAGGAGAGCCTTCGGCCGGGAAGGAACTATTGACTTGACATGATGACGAGTTGAATTTTTCTTCTGCTTTCCAAGTGTGTCTGTGGCCTGGTTCACAGAACCGTTTGAAACCGGCCGGTTATCCCGGTTAACCGGGAAACCGGTCCCGGCCGGTCGGGCGGTTCGACCGGTTAGCCGGGATAAACCGAAGCTACATACTGTAGCAGTTCGGTTAACCGTCGGTTTTCCCGGTTAACCGGACCGGTTTTTCGGTTCAAAAACCGGCCGGTCAGTTCGGTTTTGTGAACCTTGGTCTGTGGTGGCGAACATAGTTTTCTGATGTCTGTATCATACCTACTCATTACATGGACTTCATTTTTTTTTTTTGCGAAAAAGAAAATTTCATCTATTTTAATAATAAAAGGAGATGAACTTTTCACTACCTTACCTGAAAAATAGGAAAATTGGCTAGAAATTCTCGCAATAAAGCAAAGCATCTGACCTTCAATCCCTTGGTGGCATATCCAAAGAAGGAGATCTCGCCCTTGATTCCTCCTCGTCAGATTTTCCGCATAGCGTCCTCCAAATTATCTACCCCGTACTCCCCGTATACACAATCTTCGTCTTGATCACGAGCTCCAGGGAAAAAAAGCAGGCTCAAATACTCTGGTGGCGGCGGTGTTCTAAAGAACGCAAACTCGTGCTGCAGCATTGTTCACGGAGGCGTCTGGACACATCGCGTCCGTCTTCAGGACTCTTCCTCCGATGACGTGATGAGCCTGAAAATGGTTGTTGATGGGCTGGAGAAGAAGAACAATCCTCCTGATGACTCGGATGACAAAGGGTGAGACAACAGCACATGTTCAGGAGCCGGGGAATCAAGATAATCCACGAGATCTGCCACCCGAGAGAACTCGCGCACCGCCACTGCAATATGGAGGATAGAACTCTGGAATCAGTGCGATGCAGCACTACTTTTCTCTGCTGACACATACCCTGATTGGATAGCTTACATGTCGTATCATCCTTTGCATCAGGAGATGATTACGTCCAATTGCTAGGCTGCCCCTCACAATTGCCGAGACTGTCGAGATAACAGTTGGAGCAGATGGGATTGCATGAATCGCCATGGTCTTTCCAGAGACAATAATGACACGCAGCCATGCAAACAAAGCTGTTGAGGTATGCATTTTGTTTGTAATGTTTTTTCCATTTGTTCCTGCATGGAGAAAAAACAAATAAAATTATTTTTCAGGTATTTATGCCTTCAACTCTACACACATTACACATTTACATATTAATAACTTCCCCTAGACACAACCATCATAGGTTATATATGACAAGAGGGATGACCCTCATGATTAATCCTCCTGTCACAATATGTTGAAAAGTGAAATGACCTTATGTATAAGTTCACCAGACTCAAAGATATTCACTTCAATTTGTTTCACACATGATTTTATCTATATGAGCCGCTACTGTGCTCCAGCAGTTGTGACCCAATTTCAACTGCCTCAAATAATATTCCTCAGTCACGTAATAATGTGCATGGTCACACACTTTGTCGTCTCACCTTGATCTAATCGTGAGTTCAGGAAATAAAATTTAATGTACTTGCAGTTAGTGACAACATTGGATTACTGCCTACTTCCGCTAGGAGGATACATTATTGGAATATCAATCGCCATGCAAGAAAGATGTATTATCCTTCAAATAGGTAATATCAATCGCCACGCAAGAAAGATGTATTAGTGAGGTTTGCATACAGAGAGTAACTTTATGATACACAGTTATACAACTCTATCTAGCCTTTTTTTAATCAGGTCTATCTAGCTAAGTTGGTCAACACAGCAGGACATAGCCAGTTTATTCATTTGCATCGTTTTCTTTTTTTTCGACAGTGGTAGGCCAACATGGGTTGCCGCAAAGCTTTAGTTATGCCACAACCCCTAGGCATTAAAGTAAAATGGCTAGATGCTGTGAGGAGGATACGTCGTCGCCAGATATAACCATTGTTTTTTTTTGTTATTCTAATAAAAGTAGAACATTATTCTCATTCATCTAACATGAAAGAAAAATCCATCAACAGAGCAAAATCGTGAAACATCATTTTCTTATTGAATATTCATAATATAAAACTTTAAACATCATTATGGTGTAACAAAAGTATTATTTTTACATTTACGTATCTAACTCGGAAGATGGTGGTGTATTACTTCTCAATGCTTGAAGTAGAAAGCACGGCCGGCAAAGCTGTCGGCATATGGAGCACCATCCTGATAGATGATACAACTTTCTCGAATTTGAAATATATCTTGTGCTTATTCTATATTTGCTTTGGCCCACCATCTAGTTCGAATTCTGTTGTTTAGTTTATAATATAGGCTAATAGTGCACTTGTGGTGATTTTGACTGTTCAATTTTAAACTCTTATTTGGTACCATTTACATTATTGATTAATACTCCACTATTAGAAGTTACATATCTGCTTTTATTTGTATTGTAGGTTTTAATACTTATTTAATATATTTTCAAAAATAGGACACACTTACTGATTATTGTCTAGCCAGCGCAAATGCGCAGGCATTACAATCTAGTTTATATTAAAGCATATTACATCCTCTGATTACAAAAGTCATCCAAACCACTCCAACTCCATTGATGGGAGACAAGAAACCTTAAAAAGGCCATAAATTTCACCATCTAGGATCACCATCCCAAACAGATAAGCCACAGACAGAAACTCCGATCTGAACAAACACGGGCATCTCACCATCCACCACCGTCATCTTTGTACCCATCTCTTTTGTAAAAGAGGAGGGAACTGCTAAATCTCCACACGCAGGTATGCTGAACTTGCCGCTGTCCAGCCCGTCATCGAACCCATTGTCATCTCCTTCACCGGATTTATCATGGGAGAACACAAATCCAACCGACATGCAGATAGATGTTGCCGGAAAACTAACTCTCACAAGCGCACCGTCATGGTTGCGTGAAACCACAACGAGACAAAGGAAGGGCTGGAGTACCTTCTTCTCCATCGATGATAGCATCTCTAATCCTTAACATGTTGCCACTTAAGGTTTTGTATCAGGTATATTCATATTTATCGATTCAAAGTATGTTTTTGATTATCAGTTTCTGAATATTGAGCGTATTATTGAGTGTATCAGCTACTAATCCAAGGACTAATAAAGTTGCACCGTGGATCTCAGAAATGGAGTCTGACATCCATGGTACCAATATTGAATCGGAGGGGACCAATATATTGCATGCCATCTATCATGCACATGGTATGTTCTGATTAAAATATCTTAAGTACATATTCTCAATCTTATTATATCACTAAAGAAATGGGCACGCCCGTTGGCGCGCTGCTAGTTATGGCTCGTGAAGTCCAGAAGGTTGTATGTTACGTATTTCGAAGATGATAAGCTTTGAAAGTTACAAGTAATTTGGTGTCCATAATACCTCCTTAGAAAGTCTTTAAATCTGATGCCTATCCACAAGTTTAATTTGGCAACAGGGCAGAGTTCCAAATTGATCTAAATGTGTTCATTGTATTGAATGCGTAATAAACTGTGAAAATGCAGGAAATTGAATTGCAGGTGAAAAATAAATAAATGAACACTTCAAAACCTATGCTGTTTTATTTTCTCAATTCAATGATGCAAGCTATGATATTACTTTTCAAAATACATGTAAGTAGTAGATTCTACAAAAAAAATTGTAGAATTTTAGAGCCCTTGGCTCCTGTCTTACTTTATAGCATCGGCAAACAGAGTATTCATTACAGGTTCTGAACTGAAGTTATGACCCTTACATGTGCCAACTGCACCATATAAGCGACTCTCTAGTCTCTAACCACCAGAAATAATGACAGGATTATTCCCTCTGATAATAGAAACCAGATACTCGTTAGTTATTTTCAGTCAAATGATGTGTTAAATAATATTTCAGCAGTGGTATTCATATTTTGAGATACACGAAGTATTGCAGAAAGGCTTTAATACATTTAATTTGAGGCAGTACATAGCGATACTTTTAATAGGAGCTTATGGCCCAAATCTACCATCATATTTGTATGATGGCATTGCTCAAGGAGGTAAAAATTTATGCGGAGTAAGTTTTTGGCAGTACAAAACTTTTCTACAAAATATTTCATGTTGATGATTTCAAAAGAAAATGAATGTAGGACTTGCTATTTCATAATTGACATAAAAAAACCTACCAGTTTTGCATCGTTGAATCTTCTTAATATGAATTCTGACAAAGGGTTCATGCTGATTGTCTTACCTTTTTGCCACTCTTGTACTTCAGTAATCAAAATGAAAGCAACAGAGGATTATCAAAGCATATTTGAAAGCATCACTACACATTTCATTTAGCTGCTGAAAGTACGAATTGGCATGCAGCCTGAAGCTAGCACATGCATTTGCAATCAGATAAATAGCATAATCTAATAGAAGTTGACCTGTGAAGTCTAAAGCTTCCATTATGATTTCAGATATCTGAGCAATGAGCATGATGGTGTTGGTAAGGATCTTGCATTGCAAAGCACGGTCAGGGTCCGTGAGCGCAAGAAAAACAATTGTTTATCTATCTGCTTATAAGCTGGTTGTGACATTTGACCTAACACCTCGCAATTAGTGTCTTCCTACAACACTTCAATTTTGAGGAACGATATGCATCGCACAGCTGGAGACAACGCCATCGTAATTCATGTGTGGGGCAGTTTGTTTTTCCAGTTGATCATACAGCTGAGGCTATGGCCACCGCCATATTGGTGTCCAGCATGGGCAAATGCAAGAACAGAGAAAGCGAACAAGGCTTCACTGCACCGCGGTCTCACATAGCAGCTGGCTACCCTCATACCCTGAAGAAGCGCAGCAGCAAAAGCTGAACAACATTTTATAGTGGCAATTCTCATCTCCATCTCCCGGGTGAGACTGAATAAAAGTTGATCTCGAAATAGAATACTACAGAAGCATTAGGAATCTTTAGCTAGTTCTAATCTGCAAAAAAGACATAATAAAAGCAAAACACTAGAAATTAGATGATTGACAACACGGTCAGTGATTACTTTCGGCGCGGTGTCGTCCGGGTCAGCTCGCGAGGGCCGAGATCTGATCAGTGTCTACGTTTGGGCGACTGGCTACTTACGGAGAAGGGCGAGGAAGAAGCACTGCGACGATTGTGGCCTCCATCAGAAGAGTGCTTGGCAGAGGAAGAGGAGGGAGTGAGTTCGCGTGCCTTCCTGTTTCCGGATGTGCCAACACGCGGCCCGGTCCAAGTTTCCCGTGGAGGCTCATCTGAGCGTTAATCAGAAAATGGACGGGTCAAAATGATCAGATAGCGGAGAACGCCACGTCGTTTAGAATATGTAAGATTAGTCAACGAGTAAAAGAGGTCGCTTACAACAGGAAGTTATGGTATACAAAGCACATTATAATAAGGAAATGAAGCATAGTTCATGATGTTGGCTAATGATCATGTGCAGTATCTGACCTTTGGAAAGGATATTCAACAATGGAAACACAATTTCGACCTTTAGTGTATATCAGTCTTGCAAGTTAGAAAAAACTGCAAACTTGGACAGCTTATTTGTTGCTCTAGAGGGGAACGACATAAATATACTTGAATAGTTGGTATATATGGTGTTATGGAAAAAACATTTTCAGGTCCAAATATGCCTTGTTATCTTTATTCAAGAAGTAAAACGTGTAGAGTCTTCACAAAAGTAAAATTAGCAAATACAACTCGTAGAGAACAGAATCATACACACACAAGCAAGAGCAAATGATAGGCCTGCACTTGGAAGGCGAACAACTTAATTTGGTGGTGGCACGGCGACAAGGGGAGTTTCTCAGTCCTATGCAATGTCACACCAAATGATTCTGTCATATCAATGCCCGTCTTTTCAAGTTCTGGTGATAACTTCCAGTTGAAGTGGTACATGAGGTTTGCTAGCATGACCTCGACAGATGGAATTCCCATATTTATACCAGGGCACCTCCTTCTTCCAGATCCAAATGGCAAAAACAGGAAATCGTTCCCCATATGATCCTTATCTGCAGCCTTACCTCCTTCCATGAACCGTTCAGGGATGAAGTCATCTGCGTTCTCCCAGTAACTAGGATCCCTAGCAAGAGCCCATGCATTGACTAGTGTTCGAGTTCCGGACGGAACTGTATAACCCCCTATATCGCAATCGGTCATGCTGAAACGGGGCAAAAGCAGTGGTGCCACCGGATGGAGTCGCATTGTCTCTTTCACGACTGCCTTTAGGTACGGCATAGGTACAGCATTCACATCGTCTTCCGTAATCAGTTCTTTCCCTTGTGGTATAGCCGTCCTTACATCAGCCTGTAGCTTGCTCATGGATCTGGGGTTTTGCATGAGCTCACACATTGCGTACTCCACCAATAAGGATGAGGTGTCCGTGCCCCCTTCAAAAATTACCTGCATTTTTTACGTTAAATTACTTATATGTTACTTCGTAAGTATGACTATATGTATATTTCGCAAATGGGACCTCATTCCGGTTCAAAGGCTAAAAATTCTTACATCAATCAGCAGAAAAAAGAGAAAGAGAGAAAACTTATCCATCACTGTCATTATGAAAGAATAGCGGAAATACATCTACACATATTCTAAAAATTATCCACCATTGCCTCTCTATGAAATGAAAAGTTAAATATGCATATAAAATTTGTAATTTCAGCACTACTATCATCATGTAATAAAATCGTCTGCATATAGATGACAGAAAGATAATGAGGCATTCAATATAATATAATATTAGCTAAGTTATATTCTTAGTATGGTCAAGCTACCATATCATACATGCATATATGGCCAAACTTTGTACACAGAAATTCAACAGGGTTTGAATGCTATGAATCATACCTCTAGCTGCGCCTTAATATGGTCTTTCGTGAGTTGATACTCATCTTGAACAGAGAGCAACACATCAATGAAGTCACTCTCTTCGCCATCGACCTGAGATGGCCGCTTGCAAGCATGGTCGTCGATGAGTTTATTAAGCACGTCATCCCATTTCTTTTGCACATTTTGTGCCTTTGCTAGCAATATCCTTCTGGCTATGCCCACCCTCTTCAAGGCTGGGAAGTATTCGATTGGGTTAAATCCTCCTAAGAGCCTTGAGTTCGCGTCCACAAGCTCTCGGAACAACTTGTTCCGGCCTTCCTCCCTGAAGAACTTGCCCGATACGGCATGACATATGATGTCGTTGGCGTATGAATTGAGTAGTTCACTCAAGTCAATAGGCACTCCTGCAGCGGCGGCCTCATGGATCTTGGTCATAACTAGTTTCACCTGTGAATTTAAGGATGGATCATATTTCATACATGTGCAGTGAGCAATGCACGTGTAACTTCTCAGTTGTATTTGTGGTATACACACATATAGTGAGTGTGGTATCTAACCTCCTGCTCGCGAGCGTGGCGGTAGGATCGAACTTTCTTGTTGCTGAGGAGGTGTGTGGTGGCGATCTTCTTGATCTGGCGCCAGTGCTCGTTGTAGGGCGAGAAGGCGATGTCCGTCGAGCCATAGAAGAGGACGTCGGTGATGGCGGAGGGTGGCCGGGAAGCGAAAACATGGTCGTATGTGCGCAGGACAGCCTGAGCGGCGCTCGGCGAGGAAACAACGAGGGTTGGGAGAGCACCAAGGCGGAGCAGCATGAGCCCGTCGCGGCTGTGCTTGGCAGAGAGATCACGGAGGGAGACATTAGGGAGGGATGAAATGAGGTGCAGGTGGCCGATGATGGGTAGCTTGCCCGGTGGCGATGGAAGATTGTTAAGGAGTTTCTCTCTTCTTGATCTTTCAGTGTTCGTCGAGGAGCGGCGAATGATGAGGACTAAGAGAAGAGGGCAGAGAAGTAGTAGGAGGGAAACCATTGCTGCCGGCGTATACGCATGCAGCAGCAGCTCACGGAGGCCATGCTGCAACATTTGAGCCCCGGTTGGTAAATATGTTTCGTTCAGCTTCAGATTCACAGGTGAGCCGCCTGGCTGCTAGCCTGCTCTGCGAACTGAACGATTGGTGAGTTTCGTGATTCCTCTGCGTGCTGCATTTATAGGGTCGAACTTTCTGTGGGAAGCAGCGTGGAAGAGGCATAAATAGTATTTTTCTTTGTATAAGCACTACACCAGGTCGGACTCCATTCCATTTGCTTGACCGACCCACGTTCAGACTAAATATCTCACTGCAAGCTAGCACTTTCAACACACACAGGTAACATGCAAGCATGTGGGACCAGTCGGAACTGAGAAACTATTCATGGAACAGTGATCTTCCTAGGCTAGTGTACATTTTTGATCGCCTCGGTAATTCATTCTTGTCTTATAATATCTCAATGAAAAATTCCTGTCAGTTTTCTTTTTGGTTTAGACACAAATTCCATGAACATTTCGTGGTTAACAACATGTGAACATGTTCAGGTGCAGTTAGCACTATAGTTTTCACACTGCTAATGATGGATATCTCATTTTCACAATGATAGTGTCTAAACTACTCCTCTGTTTCAAATTATAAGACGTTTTTGACTTTCAGACTTCACGTTTGATCGTTCGTCTTATTCAAAAAATTTGTGTAAATATTATCAATTTGATTATGATTTGTTTTATCATTAAAGATATTTTGTAAATGACTTACTTATTTGTATATTTGCACAAATTTTTTGAATAAGACGAGCGGTCAAACATAATCTCCGAAAGTCAAAAACGTCTTATAATTTGAAACGGAGGGAGTATGTTTTTTCTACAGTAGGGAAAAAGAGGAGTATCTCGTACAAATATCATTTTTTTTTACATTTTCGTGACCACTTGCTTGTAAAAGAAATGATGTCATAGAAAGAATGGCATAAACATAATTGTTTGCATTTGCAGAAAGGAGTTTTCCCTGTCATCACACAGCTCTATATTGTGCACGGCTCAAGCTGACTGCGACATATAATATGCAAACCCACATCATGAAATCAGCAAAAGGTCGATCAAATTATATGTGCACTTGTGAGCATCCTTTGCATTTGCTGGACCGGAACTTCTATGAATAATTTTTTCCACCTTGTCTATGCACAAAAGCTATTATGATTAATTGCTAACAGTAATTTATGAATTTTGTTATATGCAGTCAAATTGTATAAGATTCGCACGTTCAGGATTTTTTGAAAAGTTTGACAGAGAATAAGGAATCAAGCCACAAGATTTGTCAGTAATAATGTTGCACAAGCACTCATTTATGATCTGTCATAATAAAATGGATTCATAGGATATATAGCTCCCGCTATCTAGGCACCAAGAGTCAGCTGAAGAATTTAATTTGACCTTGTGTTTCCCCAAAGCTACTATGATTGCTCCAAAATATTGTTAACATTTTAATATGTGTCCTTGCATTAGATCGTGCGTACCATGCATAGAATATTTTAAAAGAGTTTGAGTTGAGTAATTACAAGTCAAGATACAAGATTAGCGTACAAGCTAAAAGACGAGGTAACTCAACAATTTTATATGGGTGGCTTACAGAAAGAATCATGAACCCCATTAATATTATCATGGGCCTATCATGTTAATCCAAAGATGTCAGATGTGGATGATGGATCGTAATATCAGCGCCTATCAGAAGTTACTTAAGAGGTTAGTTTTTTAGATAGAGTAAATTCCTTTCTTGGCCCTGTTAAACTTGTTGGTTCCTTTCTTGGCCCAAAATTGTTTGAACTTAACTATTTGACCTCAAAACCAAATTTGGTTCCTTTTCTGACCTTTCCGTCAGTTTAAACAACTAATGGTGTTAACTAAGGGGTAAAATGACCAGTTTACTCCTGATTAGACACATTATTTCAGCACATAAATTCAACAAATCTCTGCGCATGCGTCAATTTGTTGGATTCATGTGCAAACATCATGCTGGAATTCGGCACAATAATGAAATAAAAAATACTAATCAAATTATTTAATCAATAAATAATACTTATTCAGAAACAAAAAATCGGAAAGTGAACTGATTGTATCACATCATGGTAATCAGGGGCATATCGGTCATTTTACCCCTTAGTTAACATCTTTAGTTGCTTAAACTGACGGAAAGGCCATAAAAGGAACCAAATTTGGTTTTGAGGCCAAAAAGGTAAGTTCAAATATTTTTAGGCCAAAAAAGGAACCGACAAGTTTAACAGGGCCAAGAAAGGAATTTACTCTTTTAGATAATGATAAAAAATGTTCCGGCCTTTTCTACCAATAATGCATACTCTATGCTCATAAGATTATTACAAGATTTTGTGACAAACAAATCCCAACAGCGAAATTTGCTACATGCAAACTCTATGTCCTGCCAGTCATCCAGCTTTCGTGAAGATATATACTCGTAGCCATCACCTCCACCGACATGTTTTGATAATCATGAATCTGGTTGTAGCCAATATGTACTCAATAGTACTTGCATCAAATGAATAGTAGTTTTTTGTTAAAAATAATATCATTGTGACTTTAGCCATATGTGGCAGAACATAGTCATATCCCCCTCCCCCCCCCCAAAAAAAAAAAAAAAGAGCTGGATGGACAGTAGCGTATTGTACAACCAAGCATTATTCCAAAACCTCGTTGTGACTACATTGTAGAGGTAGGGAACAGGATGCTCAGTAGTGTATTATTCAACCAAGCATCATTCCAAAATGTCATCTGACTGCCATCCTTGACTTAAAATGAACCTCGCCGAAAGAATGCATATTTACTTTCATAAGACCTGTCCAAAAATTTGAATCCTCAGGTTTCCGTTGTGTTTGTGTAAACGTTTAGGTGCAAAAGTATTTATTTTTCAGCATCCTTTGCCATGTGCCATCGTCATTGAGAAGACTGGAAAACCACTTACTCATAATGTTACTAAAATCACGTCACATGTGCCACCGCCACGCCATATGGCATTTTGTGTACTATATGTCAATATATTGGTACAACTAGCTAGTACAACTAAGGAAAGCCGTATGATTCCACTACACACACACACACAAGATGGAACTTGTCGATATGACTTTAGTAAAAGACAGATTGGCAAAATGGTCGAGTATATGCACTAAACTGTTCACAAAGCATATATTGTTGACCTTATGAAGGGTGAGAAACTAAAAACAGTTATAGTATATATTGGTTACGGATCTTTTTATTGGTCATCCTAAACAACTATGGTTGATTACGTTAATTTAGACAACTTATGATATGCATTCAAATCTGATCAGATTTACTGATCATATAATATTTGAAAGTCGTTTGAATTAAAAAACAAGTCAAGCCAGAAGATTGACCGCTAGGCTTTGTTGATATATGGAAAAGGACACAGAAGTGAAGGATAAATATATGATATCTGTCACAATAAAACAATTTCCTGTGGGTATATCTAGCCAGCTATCCAGGCACCGAGTGCTCGATTAAATTTTCATTTCACAATAACAATAAAGCACTATAGCCACGGTTGGAAGACCTCTATAGCCGCGGGTCAACCCAACCGTGGCTATGTTTGCGAGACTATAGATAATCATCCGTAGCCTCGCAAACATGGCCAACCGTGACTATAGTGTGTCACTATAGACACGGTTGACAACCGTGTCTATAGTGCTACAACTATAGCCACGGTCGAAGTCTTCAACCGCCCCTACAGTAGAAATTAAAAAACAAAAAAAGCTTGAACGGGCCGAACGGGCCTGTGTGACCCGCCAGCCCGCCCATTCCGGGCCTCATCCGCGCCGCCCACTAAGGAGCCTCCACGCGCCGCTAGGACAGGAGAGAGACAGAGACAACGAATTTGACGTCCAATGCCGCCACCCGGCCGCTCGAGAGGGGGCGGCCCCGGATCCGACCGCCTCCCATGGCCCACCAAAGTGGGTTCGGCCTCGGATCCGACCGCCTCGCCATCGCCCATGGCCCGCCGGAGAAGGGTGGCCCCAGATCCAACCGCCCCGCTGCAGCCCATGGCCCGCCGGAGAGCGGGCGGCCCCGGATCCGACCGCCCTTGTCGCCGCTCGTGGTCGCCGAGAGCCGGCCGCTCGGGAGGGTGTCGGTCATCGGAGAGGGATGAGGAGGGACCCGCCGGAGAGCAATGGTCGATGCCCCTCCCCGGCCCCACGCATCGTGGCTCCGGCCTTGCCGGCGCCGGATCCAGCCGGACGGTGGAGAGCGGCGGTAGTTGGTGGAGCAGCGTGCAAGGAGGCCGACGGAGGAGGGCACGCGGGCCGGGGAGCAGGAGCGTTCGGGGAGGCCGACCGGTGGCGGAGGAGGTAGGCGCGCGGCCGGTTGGTGGAGAGAGAGAGAGACAGAGAAAGAGTTAGTGATGAGGTGACGGCTGGAGATAGAGGAAGTGAGGAGGGGAGTGGGTGTTAGGGTTTGGTTGATTTATATAGAGGAGTGAGTCCGTGGCGCGCTTCCCGCTATAGCCACGGTTGGCTTCTTCAACCGTGGCTATAGTGGCCTCAATAGCCACGGTTGAAGAAGTGAACCGTGGATATTGTTAAAGGCCTCAATAGCCACGG
Source organism: Chloris gayana (assembly GCA_031894775.1). Lineage (NCBI taxonomy): Eukaryota > Viridiplantae > Streptophyta > Magnoliopsida > Poales > Poaceae > Chloris > Chloris gayana. The sequence goes on along the minus strand of JAUNZO010004066.1, from coordinate 44,572 downwards.
TTCATTTCTTCAACCGTGGCTATAGAGGGCACTATAGCCACGGTTGGTTTATTCTCCCACTATAGCCACGGTCCATTTTGCTTGCCGTTGCTACTGGGTTTTGAGAGGCGTGGCTATAGTACCGTTTTCTTATAGTGTTTGACTTTGTGTCTGCACGAAAGCTAGTAAGATTGCTCATGATTTACATACAAAAAATATTTTTTAACGAGTTTGAATTTAGTAAGGAACGAAGCCAACTTTTACATCTTGGCATCTACCAAACCATCTATTTGTCGCTTCTCCTGTTTGGCCCTACGTAGCTCTGTTTGGCCACTATCCGTCTATCCCATAGGCAATATTTGGGCCAAGGTAGCCTTGACAGCCGCAACCGCGTCAGTGTCATCATTGGTATTTCACAGATCATTAATAGTATAAATAGTGATTATGAACATTGGTGTCGCTAGCGGTATCATCAGGTGATTGGGTCCGCTTCCACTCCTGCTTTGGTGATTTGCATGTCCTTTTCTATATCCTTTAATGAAAAAAATTAATGATTTCATAGAAGCAAATATGATATACATTTATAGTGTCATCAAAGATTGATATTGTATTTATCAAGTACTACCTCTGTCCCATTGAAAGTGTCGTTCTCGCTTCCCAAGAAGTCAAACCTCTTTAACTTTGACCAAAAACATATGAAAAATTATAAATATTTATTGAATATAATTAGTATCATTAGATAGATAGCTAAATTTACTTTCATAATCAACTTATTTAGAGATACAAATGTTAGTAATATTTTCTACAAATCTAGTCAAAGTTTAGAAAGTTTGACTGGTACGCATACCATAGCGACACTTTCAATGGGACGGAGGGAGTATCCTTCATTATTATCAGGAATCAATAAACATTATAACAATCATACACCATAGGTACGGTTGAAAGAGGGCTGTAGCCGCGGGTATGTGAACCGCGGCTACGACTCCGTAGCTATAGAAAAACCACTGCAGCCACGCCACGCAGACCAACCGTGGCTAATGTGGTAAATAAAAAACAAAAAAATGTAGGGGCCCACGTGGGCCCACATGTCGCTCGCTGTCGACCGCCGCCGCCCCGACACGCGCCGCCCGCCGGATCCGCTCGTCGGAGAAGCTGGGGCAGCCGGATCCGGCCGCCCCGACCCGCGCCGCCCGTCGGAGAAGGCGGGCGGCCAGATCCGGCCGCCCCAACCCGCGCCGCCCGCTAGAGAATGGGGGCGGCCAGATCTGGCCGCTCGCGACCCGTGCCGCCCGCCGGAGGAGGGGCCCGCCGCCGCCCGCCGGAGGGAGGGGGCCGCTGCGCTCGGAGGAGGCCGTCGTCGCACGTCGGAGGGAGGGAGCCGCTGCCGCCCGCCGGAGGGAGGGCCGCCGCGCCGAGGAGGGGCCGCCGCGCCCGAGGGAGCCGGAGGGAGGGGGCTGCCACCGTGCTCGAGGCAGGGGCCGCCGCGCCCGAGGGAGGGGCCGCCGCCGCAGCACGTGGGAGGGAGGGGCTTGCCGTGCTCGTAGGATGCCGCCGTGCTCGGAGGAGTAGAGAGAGAGAGAGTGGCGGCTGCTCCTAGAGTGGAGAGAGGGAGAGATGAGTGGAGAGTGTTAGGTTTTTATTTTTATAGTGGGTGCACTATGAAATGGGCTATTGGAGGTGGACCGTGGCTACAAATAGAGATCTATCCGTAGTTGCAGCCCACTTTGTCAACCGTGGCTACATATGAGTTTCTATCTCGTAGCCACGGTCCATTTTTTTACTGTCTTTATTGTTTCTTGGCTGCCGCAACTATAGTTCGTTTTTCTTATAATGAAAATCCAACAATCAGCTTGAGTAAATTCTAAAGAAGCCAACTGGTGTACCCAGTGAAAGTGGACAAAATAATCTTACTATTTACAAGAAAAATGTATGGATTCAGCTGTCTAATTTCTTCAACTATTATAAACAGACAATCAAGTTTTTCTTCGATACAAGAAAAATGTATTCTTTTTCTGCAGCATGTTAACTTATTGGTTTAGACCCTTGGTCCATTGCAACACTCAACCATATATGATTTATTTTTTGAGATCAACCATATATAATATGTGGGTGTTCTATTATAATATGTATTTTTATACAACTTCTTACTGTGTTGTTTTGATATCATTCCAGTTTCACAAAACGTGTCAAACTTATATTTTGTCTTAATGTTAGAGTATTATAACTATAATTTTGTTGATTTTAACTGTTACTGTTAAAATATATTAATACCCTTTATCAATATTCCACTGATAAATTTAATGATAAATTTAAAGGACTATGCATGCAAATAAATTCAGAGATATTTGACATAAAAAAGTTTTCCATCATATAATCCTTGGGCCAGACATCAATGACCAATTATTTATGTCTTTTGTTTTGTCAGGAATATTCCTATTTATTTCAATGTAAACAAGAAAAACACTCCGATTCAAGTTTGCTGATGTTGACTTTTCAAATTATATACTTTGTGAATGTTACAACAGTAAAAAATAAATGCATTGCTCTATTGGTTGTTTTCAATAGATTTATTTGTAATTTTTAATAGATATATTGTATATAACCGTGCAAATGTGCTGGCCACCATGCTAGATCATTATTATGTGCTGATAGTTTGTGATTTCTGTTGAAAATAGCACAGAAAATGTCTGGCTCGCCACTTTGCTCGTGGCTGCCTTTCTGTACCGCTATACGCGACAAGTCAAACGTATTCTCGGCTCATCTCCAAACTTAAAAAAAAACCAAATCCCTGACTATTTTTTCAATAAAAAGGAGCAAAAAGAGAGATGTATTAATTTTTTTCAAGAAAAAAAGAGAGACGTATTTTTCCAATAAAAAGATGAGTTGGAACCGAAACCGACTGGTCGCACCTCGGATCCACACTGGCGTGAGTAGTGTCAAACCAGGTTTTTTTTTATTTGGACTCCGTCGAAGCAGATTCAATCCACAATCATGTGTGACTATCACGCCGGTGTCGATCTCGGACACCATGCCTGTGATGGATGCGCAGCTCATGGACGCCTTGGCCCAGTGGCAGCTGGGCATGCCGTCACCATCACAAAATCTGTATCTTCACCCTTTGCACATAGCTTTTCTTCCAATCCATCAGCATTATTGATTTTTTTATGAAAGAAATATCAGCCTCCTAGCTAAGACTAAGATATATCAGCCTCCTAGCTATGACGAAGATATGAGGGTAATTAATAATGTTGGTCTTTGCAAATGAGCTCGGTAGCCGCACCGAATCTGCGGGCTGCGTGTTCTTCTTTGCAGATGGGCTCGGTAGCCAGTGCAAAGCGTGAGTACTAGACACCGACGGCGACACCAGCGGCAAGATCAGATGTAATCTGACCTTCGCCAACGATGAAGGCCCGTGAGCAATCCAAAGAACACGCTGGATCTTGGACATATGTCCCAATGCTAAGTGGTCTCTGAAGAAAAGTTTAACAACAATTGCTATTAGTTACAAAGCATAAAAGTATCCATGAGAACTCCAATGGATACATCAAGACCATTTGGAAGTATTTGGCAGTACACATTTGATACTATGATTGCAGCACCAAACTGGAGCACTCTTTATTAGTTGTGCTGCAGGAAAGGGTACAATTCCAGTGCCAAATACCTCGAAGTTGTAAGTGCCTAACATGGTAACCACATTTCAGTGTCGTTTGGATATCAGAACCAGATCAAGTATCCATTTTTTTTGCTTGTTCGCATTCACATACTTGGAAAAGCAAATTTTTTGCAACTGGAAACTGGCGTCATTAATAGATCATTCAAATACTACGAAAGTAATTTGTCCTGTTATACCTAACGTGCTGTCATGTGCACAGCTCAACATGATACTGACTCAACATTATATGCCAACCCACATCAAGGAATCAGCAACAGGTCCATCAGATTATATTAGCGCTATTGAGCATCCATTGAATTGGCAGAGGGCTTCTTGAATAATGTTTCGACCTTTCCCATGTACTAAAGCTACTATAATTACTCACACTAATTTGGGAATTGTATAATACGCGGTCAACTTGGTACAGAGTTGCGTGCACATGATATTTTAAGATTGTTTTAATGGAGTAAGGAATCAAGCCACATGTTCTGTCATCAATCATGTGGTATATGCGAAAGAGGACGAGGAAAATTAGAAAACATTGCGATCTCCGTCAATTCAGGCAGCTAGAGTCAAATGAACAATTAAATTTGACCATGAGTATGCGCCAAACCTACTATGATTGCTCACGATAATGTTGTAAAATCAGAACAGATTTATCATCCATATAATATTTTAAAAGAGAGTTTGTTAGAATAACGAGTCAAGCTAGAAGATTAGCGTCATTCATAAACAAATGGACGAGGTCAGGACAATTATATATGGTCTATCGTAGTTCCATTTCATGGGCAATATCAGTCCAGCAACCAAGGCACCAAGAGTCAGGTGAGGAATTTAATTTGACCTTTTGTATGCACCAAATGTGGGATTGTTGCTCGGGATAAAGTCTAGTATGGTTGCTCGGGATAGTGTAGACATTTTAGTATATATTCTCGAATCAGATGAGATTTACTATGCATTGAATATGTTAAACAATGACAGTGAGTCACTTTACAAGTTTATCCACTAATCATTTTGTAACCACAAGAGGACAAGGAAAATTTAGAATTATGTATGATCTTTGTCAAAAAAATAAAATAGTTATATTGGCAATATCCATCCAGCCATCAAGGCACCGAGAGTTAAGTCAATACTTTCATATGGTGTAGCTCGATTCTGAACAGATTTACCATCCATAGAATATTTTAAAACATTTCACCGAATAACAAGTCAAGCTACAACATTAGCGAAACAAATCAAGCTACATGATTAGCAGTGTGCTTCAAACACAAAAGGAGGAGAGAAGTTAACAATTATACATAGGCTCAAATAGTTTCATCTGATGGGCTATACCAGTTCAACTTTTAATAAGGCACTAAAAATCGTGTGAAAGATCTAATTTGACGTTGTTTATGCACCTTGTATATGCGCTGTTGTTTCGTTGTTCACACTAATTTAGACATTTTGTTAAATATTCTCAAATAAGATGACCATTTTCCATGTATAGAATATATTTTAAGAGACTTTGAATTGAATAACAAGTCAAGCTACAAGAATAGCCATTAACCATGTCGTATTCATGGAATGATAAGAAAAGTTGAGTATTTTATATATCGTGGTCAAAATAGAATAGTTTTTTGGGCTATACCTGCCCATCTAAGGCAATTAGTCAGGTGAATAATTCCATATCACCACCACACCAGTAAGATGGAGGTTGCACCGGCTCGGCTCCAAGAAGAGGAGGTGGCTGGACCTGGCGTTAGCATGAGCAGGACACAACGATGGATTGCAGGCAAACTCGGTGCCTGCTATCAGGGAAACACGGATAGTTCGATGACCCGACAGGGCAAATAATGTGACAGGCGGCAGGATGATGGTGTCGACGATAAGGAGCATGAGATCGGTAGATAAAGTGGGCGGACAGGTATGCGGGCACGGTCAGGGTGCACCCGACTCATATCAACGTTGTTTCTATGAGATCTTTCAAACTACAACCATGTGTATATGCTTTTTTAATATTTTCAATTTTTAATTTGTTCCAACATTGATATCCAATTATTCCAGAAGCAGAATATCTGATGTTCCTAAGTGAAAATAAATTATATCATTATCTTTAAATTATTCATTTTTCAATTATCATTCCTATTGTACTTATTCAAAAAATGAAAATTAATGGTACTAGTAGTTAAGATCCACAGTGATTAGGCAGCTAGATGCCTGGTTAAAGTATTGGTTAGGTATCATAATTATGATGATGCTGTATGAGCAAGAGCACATGAAAGCACGTGTTGTGTAGAGTAACAGATTTGTGTAGTGACATCGCATAAGAATAATTAGAGAATACAGATAAATTGTAACACAAGGAGGAATTGGGTTTCCTACATGAGCCTTGGTTCTCACACCAGCATCACGGCACCGCTCGGCCACAGTCGGGGTAAAGAAACACCGCAGTAGGGGTGAAGAAACATCTCCCGTTTTCATTTCACAAAATCAGTTAGTCAGAAGCCAACTAATTCAGACAGGACGGTTGACAACCAGTAATTAAGTCATAAAGTTCGATAGAAATTAATAACATTTAATTATATTACTAGGATACCATTCCTTGCAATACAAGTTTAATATTATTTTTTATAGAAATATATGACACCAATTTTTATGTGTGCTGCTAATGAAAAGTAGGAAATAACAAAAGGCATGCAACATGGTCTTTTGAAAAGAAAAGAAGATAACACTCTAGACTCGCGTCCGATTTTATTGGGTCATACCTACTAATTATAAAGAAGAAAAAAAGGTCAATTTGAACACTTTCATTGACTGGGCTAGTCACATCTATTAGTCACTTGAAGTTGGGCTGAATAGCTAATGGGCTTAACTTCTAGACTAGTCACATCTATTAGTCAATTGGAGTTGGGCTGAATAGCTAACGGGCTTAGCTTCTGGACTAAAGAGCTAGTGTTGGAGTTGGGATTTATGGGTTGATATCTCGATAATCCCAAGCCAAAACAGGTTCCAACAAAACAGACTGAAAATTGTCAAATCATTTTCGGTCCCAAATCCCTTATTTAACATCCATGCAGGAACAACAGATGAATGAACGGTATTGCCCTGTCTTGTTTTATGCCCTACCATCACTATCAGAAACTCAATATTTAGTGAGGGCCTCTAATTTTTACGGTTTCTCATATTACCCACATAAAATTTAATTTTAGTGAGAGTTCTTACAAACTCACAGAACAATACAAGTTTGGTGAGAACTTAAAGAAAACCCCACAGAAAAAATGTTATTTTACTATGGGCTAACCTAGTAACTACAGCCCACACAGGAAAATGTTTGGCCAGCCCAAATCAGCCCACATCCGTAACCCTAGCCACAGCCTAAGTCACTCGAGTGTTGAGTCCCCAACTTGGCCTCCACACCGTGAGCCGCCTCCCGGGCAACCCACAATGCGACGCCCACTGCGTCCTTGCCTCGCCACCTCCCCACCCTGCTCGCATTTCGCTGCCTCCCTTCTCTGCGCCGCGCCGCCACCTCCCCGACTCCCCACCCAACACCCCTAGCCATGCCTGCGCCCGCCCGCCTCGGGCTACCCGCGCCGCCAGCTATCTCATCGACGTCGCGCTCGACCCCGGCCTCCACCTCCGCCGGGGCCACCGCCTTCCTCGTCATGCCAGGTCCGCTACAACGCATGAAGTTAGTTACATAAGAATAATTAGAGAACACAAATAAATTTTAACACAAGAAGGTATTCGGTTTCCTATATGAACCTTGGTTCTCACACCAGCATCACGGCACCGCTTGCCCGCAGTAGGGGTGAAGAAACATCTCCCGTTTTCATTTCATACCTTTTAGTTAGAGAGCAGCAAACACTATTAGATCTACACTCTATAGCGGCGGGCTAAATAGGGCCTCGATGGCGACGCCTAAAACATCACTAAGGCCCTATCACTATTTACGAGATAAGATCAATCGTGGTCAAGGGACCGCGACGGCCATGGTGGGGCGCTTCGCCTAATAAGGTGCCGGTGGCGGTCTAGCGCTCTTAATATTTTAACAAAAGTAGGGCAGGCCCTAGCAAGTCGAAATGACGCCGATCCCGTCCTTCGCCGCCGTCCCTGTCGCCTCATGCCGCCGGTGCCGCGGCAAGCGGATGGCGAGCCGACGCTGCCGCAGGAGGAGTGTGAGCTGGAGCCACCGCTCCGGGAGGAAGAGGTGGAGGAGCCGTCACCGCGGGTGTAACACCCCGAAATTCGACTAAATAAAATACACCTAATAAGTCATTTTATTTTATTCAGGAAAATATATTCCAAATAATTAGGTTAAAACATAAAGTAGACCTATAGCAAAACACCTAGAATTTTTTAAATAAAATCTTAAAGCTCGCAAACATGTTTGAATTGATTTGGATCTTATTCCCCTTTATTTATTTTACCTTTTTTTTGATTTTTCGGAATTTTATTGGATTTATTTGCATTGAATTTGATTTTATGGAGTAAAGAGGAAGAATAGGAAATAGAAAAAGAATTAAAACCCTGCACGGCCGCCCTAGACCCCATTCCCCTTCCCTCGGCCCATCTCCCCTCTCCCTCGACCTAGCCCATTGCCAACCCTACCCCACCCCCGATGCGCGTGACCTGGATGCACACGTTGCGCGTCGCTCGCCCGGCTCGATGCCAGCCCGCAGACCCGCACTCGATGCCAGCCTCATCCTCGCACCAAAGCTGTCGCCACCCCTTGGTCGTGCTCGTGCGTCTCTACCAGGCCCCCTTCACCGCCCTCTCTAGGCCAGCCGGTCGTCGCTTTACGTCGCACCTATATGGCCACCTCCCCGCCACCCCCTTTCCACCTCTCCCGGACCAGGCCCCTCTCCGCGCTTCGCGTCGCCGCCGCCTTGACCGACACGCCATTACCATAGCCAAGCTCCGCCTCCTCCACTATAAAGGCCTCCCTCTTCCGCTTGCTAAGCCGCACGACCCCACCTCGGCATCGCGAGCAAGCTACGCCCCCTAGCTCCCCTCGCTCCCTCTCTCTCCCTGCTCCGCCTCCGGTCATTGCCCATCCTCCAAATTCCCATTCTGCTGCCGCAGCGCCCTAGTCCCTCTCCGGCTAAACCAAGCCGCCGCCCGAGCTCACCGCTCGAGCGCGCGTCCCCCCCGACTCCGAGCCAGGCACAACCCCCGCCTCCTTGCACAACCACCGCCCGAACCTCCGGCCGGCCGACTCGTGGTCGGCGAGCGCCGCGGCTCACCGCCACACCCCCACCAGCATCCCCGACCCACCGTGGTCGCGCCGTGTCCCTGGTCCACCGTGGACCGGTGGACCAGATTGTCGGTCCGGTCCACAAGACAAATCGACCCGGTCCACACCTTTTCCCATGGAAAAATAATTTCCAAATCCTATAAAACCCCGATTTTCCATATAACCCATGGCCGTAGATTTTCCAAAAGCCCTCGACCTAGCCCAAAATGCATTTTTGCATTTTAGCCCCTCTCCTTTCTAGAAATCCACTAAATACCCTTCCCTATTATAGAAGCCATGTTCATTTTACAAAAAACACCCCTAGAACTTCCAACAGCCATAACTTTCAACGAGTAGCTCTGTTTGAGACGCTTCGATACCGATGGAATCGTTGTAACAAACCCTACCCTGGAGCCTTCCTCTCCACTCCATTTTATTTGGTTTTTCCTTGTTATTATATTTTTTGTGTGTTATTTTATGTGACGATAGCTCACGTATAGTAACATTGTCTATAGACGAGGAGAACCGGAAGGAGGAGCGCGAGGAGACGGACTTCGAGGAAGACTTGAGGCCGCGTTAGGAGGAAAGCTCTATAAATTCCTTGATCATAATTGATCCTATTACTCTTCTTATATCACACCTATTAGATAGCTTATTCTTATATACATAAATCCTTGTAATTATTTTACTAGAGCCCACTTGTTGTATGTTAATGTTCAAATCACTATAGATAAGATTATTAAAGCCTTGATTGGCCATTAGATCACTAGATCAACCTAGATGTTATTATTAACTTAGTTAATTGTAACACCGTAGCATTGCTTCGGAACTATTACTACTACCATCATACACTCGTTTATGAAAATGTTAAGGTGAAGTTGGGTGGGAAATTACTGGTTGTGGGCAAAACTCTTAGTACTCGGTGTAGAGTACTTGGTGTTTAGGTGATGTTCATTTGCTATGGACGAGTGTTTGCCCTGCTGTATAAGGACCGGTTCTTCGGACCCCAAATTGCTGATTTAGTGTACAACCACGTAACCTGTTATGGGTAGGACTGTGCACCAAATCTTGGGTTATGTAGCAAGAAGCTCCATCAGGTGTAGTAGTTTATGGAGGTCCGGGGATCACTTTTTGGTGAAGTCCAGTACTTGGCACATTATGGTGGACGGTATGCCATGGTATCATATCCATCGGATCCCTGGGCATTTGTGATGGACTTGTGGGCGTGCCTAGTTGTGGTGGCCGCGTTATGAGTTCCGTAGCTAAGAACATATAACTTATGGGTAAAGTGTACCAACCTCTGCAGAGTGTATAAAACTATCCGTATGTCCGTTGTTACGGTATATTGACACGCCAAACATTGAGCTCTCGTTGATTAGCCACAAATATTAAATCCTTGATGTGTGAGTGGGAGTCGTTGTGCCCATGTTTTCGAAATGGTGTTGGCATTTGTTGTCGAGCTGTTATGACCTTTGGTCGGAAGGCTCAACTAAAACTATGGGAACTGTCGGGATCGATGAATATCACCTCCAGATCCAACCAACTAAAATAACAAATTGTTTTCCTCTTACAAAATCCCTTTGATTCTATAGTGAGCCCCTGGATTCCCGCTTTCCGCAAAACCCTTAACCTTACCTTGACCACAATCCCAAATGCATATTTATATACCCTTTGCTAGTGGTAGAGCTTGTTGAGTACCTTATGTACTCACCCGTTGCTTAATCATTCAGACGATGAGTAGGTCACGTCCTTCGCTCGAAGTTGCCTGTAGAGTTTATGAAGTTTTTCAATGTGTTTCTATTTATTTGAGGCTGACCTAACCTATCCACCTCTTTCATTTTAATCCAGACCATGTATCCCATAGCTATTCTTTTTGAAAAATTAATAAAGATTGTTGTATCTGATCTGTATCATCCATGTGTGTAGCAACTACTGTTCTAGGAATGTAGACATTTTATTATGTATTCTCAAATTGGATGTGATCTACTACCCATAGAATATTTTAAAATAGTCGAATTGAATAAGAGTCAAGATACAAGATTAGGCATCGACCATGTTGCATGGATAAAAGAAAAAGAAAAATAAGAATTACTAGAACGGACCGAATCCTATGCCATCGCTTGTTCTGATAGGAATGAATCGGGCCGTCCACCAGCGCGGAAAACGTCATCAAACATTTTTATCCAACTTTGTAGATGTTTGAGATCACAACAGTGTGACAATATCCTATACAGTTTCGGGAACCAAGAATAGGTAAATCCGAATTCCTTTGATGCGTATTGTGCAACATGGGATTGGTACAACCACCAAAAGGTGCAGCCTCTGCCTTTTGTAGCTTCGCAGGGCACCAATCCATATCCAGACTCACAGGCGGATGCAGTCACCTGAGTTGCACGTACACGGCCCTCAAATTCTCCAAAGCTGAGCAATGCAAGGTGCCTGTTCAGTGCGTATATTTTGCTGTGTCTCAGACAGCTACGACCTACTACTATACTCTATTCCTCTTATTATGATGAGCTTCGGTAAGAACAAAAGGCGGGGGCAGCACGAGCAGCAGAGCAGGAGGCCCGTTCTGGTGACATTGTAGATCACATGACCTTCTGCCACAGCCTCTATATAGCACCACTCGCACGGCTGTGCTGGCCATGAATCGCCGAGGAGGGGGTCGAAGCATAGAAGGTCAAGGGAGATCACGCAACCGGCGAGCAGAACTGCTGAAGTTTAACTGCCCCTACCACAGCGACTGGCATTCTCCCTAGAGTCATTTCGCCGCCTCACCTCTGTTGCTCTGCCCTGTGTGGTGGATTTTGCCAATGTCACACTGTGATGGCAGTGACATCACGTGCCTACCGCTTCATGTACTCGTGTGCCCTGCACCTATGGCCAATCTGTCAACGAACAGCCGAACAAAACCGGAACCCAGAGCCACAAACAGCTTGAATCAAATAATCCGTTAGGTACTTTGTGTTTATAGCTTTGCGGTTTTTTTGGGTTTTATCTAGGTTGTGTTTGTGTGCTATTTAGGGGAAATTTTTAGTGCAAACAAAAATTCAGTGCAATGGCGGAAACATTAAAGTCCTCACGTCTGATCCTGATCTGAAGGCGATGGTTCCTCCCACCGTACCACGTTCGCAGCTTTACGCATAACCCCCTGAAAACAGGAAAATGAAGTTAACTTACATGTTTTGTTCGTCTTTCCCTTCCTGCAATCCTGCTCATGAACTGTGCATGTCTTTGCCAGCGAATCTCAAATTTCTTTTTGATTCATATCACAATGATTAAGACCAAAGTAAGAAATTTATAATGTAATGTGTTTTATACAACGAACATCATTCCAGATACACAAACAAATCCGCTCATCGATCTTCTTTTTGATATATGAATTACTTGCACAACAAAGGCATACACATCCAATCCATTGCATCCAGAGGAAATATCTAGCTAGGTAGGTAGGGACTGCATGGTTGTACACTTGATCTTCTCAAGACACATGGCATGGACTGGTCCAGATTTGATACTTTGTTCTTGGGATCCAGGGCGGAGCGAATAGGAGAGAACAAAATTGAGGGCCATGGTCGAGGCACAGTGGAAAATTAAGGGGCAGAAGAGAGGGGACGGGGAACAGACAAAGAACGAGTTCTTTATCAGGAGACAAGAGATCAAGGGAGAGGGGAAGAGATCGAGACGACAAGGTCATGACTCGGGAGGTGAGGCTTACCAAGGAAATGAACAGATTATCTTGAAACAACGTGAGCCAATGTTAGGGGCTCCCTAGAAAAGTGTATCCAGTAGATGGTGGAAGGAGCAACGACCATCAGATCAGAATTCGAGGCGAGAATTTTAATGTTTGCTCCATTGCAGTGAATATTTATTTGCACCAAAAGTTTCCCCATGCTATTTACTCTTTAATCATCATGATGTTTATGAATTTGGTACTGTCATGTGAATGATTTTTTACGCGTTTAGAATTTTCCCTTTTGTAATCTGAATTATGTGACCTGAATTTAAGTGTGATGTTCAACAATTTGTGTGTGTGTGTGTGTGTGTGTGTGTGTGTGTGTGTGTGTGTGTGTGTGTTTATACCGTGGCTGAAGCTTGGCCTGAGTCCATATCCTTGGTCTGCCAATGCAAAGGTTAGTGTTAATCATCGTGGCCGCTCCATATGTTAAACAGCATTTGTCCTAGCTCTGATTATGGTACTGAGCGTGCATTACGCCCCCTGCATAGATGATGGTTGACACTGAACGTCTTTTTCTATACCACTTGATATGAATGTTCATGCATGGGACACCTTCCAGTGATTGTTGGAGCTAATATTATCTACCAGGTTCAAGATGCAGCTGAGGTTCAATGCTCACTCCCGGTGCCTCCCATTTCCATAATAATTATCATGCGCATGTGCCTTCTTGTGATCCGGGCGAGACTAAGGAAAGCATGCGTCATCAGAGCTAGAGAGATTTCGATGACTTCTAGTCTAGCGGTTGGCAATAAGTCATTTGAATATTATTTATAGAGTAGTGTGCATGTTGTTGTGAACTACTCTCTCCCCAGTAGTTTCTGATCAAACGAGAACCGGAGCAACCTTAGTGGCGAGAATATACATAAGTTTAAATGACACAACCCACTTATACAAACTGTCAAACATTGACCTCTATTCTATATTTCTCTTAATTCTGGTGCAACCACATCATCTTTTTTGTTTCCATCGTCCGATCTCCCAAAATTTGCACATCCTAACTGTTCTTCATCCACATCTCCTCCACCAGACCATAGTTCACCTGAGGCAAGGCCACAATCCATCAAACCTCTTCAATGACGACACTCATTTTTGCAGAAACTGCAGGCATCCACTATCCCATTAATGGCAGTGCCTCCTACTCCACCCCCTTCATTATTATTCAATTAATGGCACCTCCAGACTAAAAGTAGTGTGGCATGGTGGCAAAATCCGGTCGGATCGAGTGACAATTACCTCCCAGTCGAGGATGACAGATCGACGGACCAGCGGTGATGGAGGCATCAGGGGCTCTAACCACAATTTGTTTTGTTTTGTCAATTGATTTGTGGTGGCCGGTGACATTACCATCCCCACTACAGTATTTTTTTTTTCTTGCGGAGGTGAATATGCACCCACCACTGTTGAGATATGTTTTTAGCTATGGTGACGTGGTGGTAGGCTGCCATCGCCACCACTACAACATTTTTCAGCCACCGCTACAGAAGTGATTTCTGGTAGTGTGTGACGAGATTTACTGTACGTAGAATTTTTCTAACGTGTTCAATTGAGTTAACGAGTCAAGCTACAAGACTAGCCATTGATCATGTTATATGCACAAGATGAAGCATACCCCCCCGGCGTCATCTCGAGCGGAGGCGACTTGTGGCCGCACGCGTCCGGCCGCCGACCAGGCCCACCACCCCCAAGGATCGACGATGGCGGCGACGATGACCAACGGCACGACGCTCAAAAAGACAACCCCGCTCCGCAAATCGCCACCACCTCACTCCTCCGTCGTCCTTTTCTCCTCTCCCCTAGCCCAATCCGTGGCTGGCCAGATCCGAGCTTCCCCTGGCCGGATCTAGCCCATACAGCCTACGGGCTGTCTGCACAGGCCGGCACAACGGCAGCAGGGTGGGGCTCGCAAGCACCGCAGCGCCCGGCGGGTGCACTAGGGAAGGCACGTGGCAGAATCTTTTGGCGCTGCCTGCCCGCCTCAAGACCTTCGCGATGGGATCCGGTGGCTCGCTCGCTAGGTTCACCCCTTCGGCCGGCCACCATGACTGGATGTGGCTGTAGTGCCTGTGGCAATGGCTGTGGCCTGGACAAATTCTTGGTGCTCAACGGAGCACTAGTTGGTCCACCTCCGCTCGAATCTGGTCAGGTACCTTTCGCTCAGGACTGGCCAGAACTGTACGGTCCTAGTGCAATGGCTGCGTCGGATACTCCACACAATATTAAGAGAAGGTGTTTCACCGGCAACGCAACCATGGTGGTTGTGCCATCGTCCACTCGCCTGATTGTCATGTGGTGTACAATTTCTTGCTGGTTTCGGTGACAGAAGTGTCAAGGTCAAGGTTGGCCGCACAGCGAAAGCGTCGCACCCGGTGTTCGAGGAGATCTCCATCTTCGTGCGGTCCAATAGGAGATTACTCGTTGTGAGGCCAAGCCATCTAGCTCCTGGGGAGTTTTGTGTCTCTGTAACCCTTCTCCCCTTATGTGCCTGGTGCTAGCTTGAAATCTAAGTCCGGTAGTTGTCTTATACTATAGTTTGGCAGGTGTTTGTTCTCGGCGCCTTTGCTTCGTCGTCGGGCTTCTTGCTGATCGTGCTTCAACCATATGTGGTGTGCGCTCATCGATGTTGGCTCTCCCTCCTATATGGATTCCTCCCCATACAGGGCATCGAAGGGTGGCTCGTGGGGACTGGATGCTCTAGAAAAAGTGTCATCGTCGGTTCCAAAGAAGATCGGTGTTGTTCGACTCGCAATTGTCGGTGTGCCTCTCCCACTCTTAGTCCCCATCCTATTGGACGACCCTTTCGTCCTCCAAGGATTCCTCCCCTGGTTAGAAGGTGGAGGGTGACAATAGGAAGGCACAACTACGAGGGGTGGTGTGGTGGTGCAATGACCGTGTGGTGCAGGCAAGCATGTTGCTCGGTGGTGACTCCTCGTCGATGATTGGTGGTTGCCCTCCACTAGGGCTAAGATTAGAACTAGGCAATTAGGCTTGTAAGGGTTGTTTTGTTCTCTTAATCTTTTGGTGTTCTGTTGCCTTCTCTTGTATGAGCCCGTTGTGCATTGGTCTTGCTGTTGTAATATGTGTTTTGCCACGAACTTTGTAACCATTGATGGACGGGCTCCGGCCTTACCTTTATATCAACGAAGTTCAGGTGGGGAGGTCCCCCTCCCCCCACGTGACCATTCAAAAAAATGTTATATGCACAAAAGGGACAAGGAAAGTGAAGAATCACTAGAACGAGGACCAGATCTGATGCAATCGCGATATTATAAGAAATTAAGAATGAACCGGGCCAGCGTAGAAAAGGTCAGAGCAAACATTATTAACCAATGTACATGGTACGGTGGAGATCACAAAACAATGTGACGTTATCTTATATTGTTTCCTGGAACCAAGAAAACGTAAACCCAATTTTCTTTGGTGCGTATGGTCGGACATGGGTTTGGTACAACCGAAAGGTCCGGCCGGTGCCTTTTGTCAGCTACGACAAGAGTGTCTTCGCAGGGCACCAATCCATATCCGAACTCGCAAACGGATGGAGACCGGATGCAGCCACAAGACTTGCACGTATGGCCTTCGAATTCTCCGAAGCAGAGCAATGCAAGGTGTCGCTTTTCAGTGCGTATATTTAGCTGCGCCTCAGACAGGTACCACATACTGTGTATACTATACTCTATTCCTCTTATTATTACGATGAAGATCGGCAAGAACAAGAGGCGGCGGCAGCAGGAGCAGCAGAGCGGGAGGCCCGTTCTGGTGACATTCCACATCGCACGACCTTCTGCCACGGCCTCCGCTCACCGTCATTCCCATGGCCGCGGCCATGAATCGCGGAGAGGGGGTGGAAGCGGAAGGTGGAAGGGAGATCAGACAACCGGAACCGACGAGCCGAGCTGCTGGAGTACTCCAGGCAGCTGAGGGCGCTGGCCCGGCAGACGGTGCCTGCGGCTCGGGCGACGCCGCCGCCTCCACACCGTGCTGCTCGTAGCCATGACACCAGCAAGGTAATGATGCATTTGATCAAGTCTGTCTTCATGAGAAAATTCGATCAGGATCTGTTGCAACGAAATTGATGTTATTGCGGTGCAGGTGCCGGTGTTACATGACAGCCGCACTAGCAGCCAGCAGAAGCAGATCAAGCAGCGCTGCTGCGGCGGCAGCGGTGGCGGCTGGAGCTGGAAGAGGGTGGTCCTGCTCATCGTCCCCTTCAACAGCAGCAGCCACAGCAAGTCCAGTGGACCGAGGTGGAGGACGCACGACGACGACGGCAGGCGAGACAGCGACCGGAACATTAATCAAAAGGGACGGCCGGCTGCGTTGCTGCTCGGCAGCGGCAGGCTTACGGTACTTCACTAACTAAACGCACTAGTAATTTTTATATCTTTTGGGTAAGTGTAGTTGCTTATTCAGATGGCCTCATTTACTTCAGGTCAGCAGGACCAGCCGTGATCTTAGCGGGTTAAGAAAGAAGCTTAAGTCCGCCTTCCGCCAGCCTTCGTGACCAATGGCTTTGTTTGTGTTAATGAGGCTGCTTCTGCATAGTTTCAACGAGCAAAAAAATGAGGACGAACCAAACGGATTCTCTGCCGTCGACGATAGGCCAGTTGAGAACCAGTCCTGAAAACTGATGTTAACACTTTGAACATAGCGCATATATAGGTGCTAGACCAAACACGCCCACACCACGTTTACTGTTTGGGCCAGTATACGATTGTGTTAACTAAACGAGTGCCCGTGTGTTGTGCGTTGCTACATCCGAAACTTTTATGAGATGATATTTGATCGAGGGATGCTAACGCAACAGTGTCTTGAAAATTTTAAACACACTGGGAAAAGTACACGGCTTGAATTGCCCATTATTTGCTTTGTGGAGCCAGCATTTCTAGCTACAATACCAAATAATATTATAATAGATCGCTTTCAGACAACTAGATTGTTTTGCCCGTGCAACTGCACGGGCTATTACGTAAATACTGTGGTAACATTTCATTAATAATTCACCTCTCATTTTCTTGTGAGCAATAATTTTAGTACTATATTGGATTAATATATCCAATGATTGTGAATACAGTAAAGTAAATAATGAATACCAAATACAATGATCTGATGCAGTAATAAAAGTTTGTTTCCTTGATGAAAGATGTACCATGGGCATGTATAAACTTTAGGCGTTCTAGACAAAACATTTGCCGTCTTCTTCAAATTTAATTAGAAGAACAACGTGCATATAATTATGTAGGCTTATTAAATCAAACACATATATTTATGAACCATGAAGTGTAATATGTCTTATAATTTTCATAATACTGCTTGCTACAAGAAGGGTCATGGCCTCGTCCACCGGCAGCTTTCATAATATATTCATAAATGATGTTTTATATCAGTCTAATGAGTATTGTTGGATTCTTAAATAAAAGAAAACGATTTAGCATGGAATAAATCTAGGTAATATAGAAATATTATGACTCACGGTGTTCAGTTCAAGTAATCCAATAGTATTGTGGTATCTCAATCAAGCAAGAATTAAAATATGTTAAGATGTCATGTTTACATGATGTATGATCGAGTCTAGGCCCATATGAAACTTTCTCTTATAAGGATCGTAACTGGGTTAACAACTAATAGATGCAGCATGTAGAACTTATTGATTAATTGAAATTTAGTAACATAATCAATGATAATATATTAAATTATTGATGTTGTCTGTACCTAATTGATTTTGCTTATTACAGAAGGTGTATACCTTGTTAGTGTGTCTCGACCTACTTGTCTCGATCGGCACCTCAGTTTGGTTCATTGCAATAATCCTTGTGGGCTCATGGCAATTTAAGAAGTCAACATCTTTCTTGTGAGTGTCAATGTACATATACTTGCACGATAGGAAAAGGAGAAAGAGATCAGAGTACACATATGGTGATCACTATTGGGTGTTGAGAGAACAAAAGTATATGTACTATCAATCTAGTACTAAGGATCAATACCTGATGAGTTGTTGAGTCGCTAGAGCCCGGACGTCCATCCATATTTCGAATGAATATGACAGGCTTTGGACCCATAAGATCACTGTATGCCCAGTTTTTCACCAATCAATCACCATAGGCTGTCACCGCAGCCCAATAGCACAACCTCCAGTAAGACGTACTCTGCAGGTTTGCTCGCATTCATGTCTAGAATCCGGGTGGGATCGATCGAACCTCGCTGATCAGGTCTCCTGCTACATGGCGTATGCTTCCACTTGCCGTACCCTATCCACCATGCAAATACAGTGTGTCGGCCTACAAGTTAGTCCTGATGGAAATCAGATCAGGACACCAATGTCAAGGTAGATGGTTCACCTCTAATTCTTGTTCTGCTCTCAACCAGATACGGGAGTCCTAATCATGCACAAATTCCCTATGAAACTTCAATAGCAGACGAGATCTTGTTCCCAGGATCGATGGATCCATGAGGGTAATAGAAAAATTCCTGACGAGGTTCCAGCAGATCACAGTGGGACTTAGCGAAAATGTTTAAGGGCAAAGAGATCAGGATGGAGACACAGATTTGTGAGATTCAAACCTTCGCCAGTAGCTACATTTGATTGCACCAGAAAATGTTAAAGACGGCGGCAGGATGATTTCACCAGATTGATATTTTTATGTATGGAGAAGAGGGACGTACGTGTGGTAGGATACGTTTGGGAGGAATCTTTTCTGTGGAAAAGACATCGATAGGGGCAGCAAAGACTTGATCATTAGGGGAAATCAACGGCAGATGCTATTCTGAGATTGCCTACAAAGGATCAAAGGTCAGATGTTTTGCTTTTTTGTGGGAATTTCTAGCCTATTTCTCTTTTTTTCTAGGTATTGTGGTGGGAATGTCATCTCCTTTTAATAATAAATAGATGGAAGATCGTAATCATAGAATGATTCTATAAAAGGTAAACACACAATATTATGCAAGTAAATTTTACCAAAAGTTATTATATGTCAATTATTATAACATGTTGTATTTCTCATTTTTTTTCAGGTTACTTTAGATTTGACCTCCAGTGTAATAAATATTTAGTTTGTTTTCTACATCGGATAATTATTTAATGTATTGATTGCACTGCACATTAATCAAAATTGGTTAGCCTCCTTAACTTTGTTATTTACAATTGATTTTTCATACTTTTTTCTATGTATTACAAGTGTATTAGAACTTGTGATCGTTGTTAAGAGTTGATGGTGACACCATCCTCCTCAAATACTGGCTCCGCCCCTGTATGATGGCTTCAACCAATCAAACTAAAACAAGCATTTTTTATCTTCATGGGAAAAAATGACAACATGCATCTCACACTGAAATGAACATGGAGAACATTGGAAAGTCTGACAAGTCAATCCAGATGCTGTGCTGTTGTTTCTCACATGCATGAGCATGACCGTGAGTGTTGAAGGGCTGCTCAGCCCTTTGTCCAATTCACCATCTACATCTAGCCTCCACTAAGCCCTTTGTAAAGTTCCTCATCTGGCCTGGGCTTTGCCTGCAAGAAAATTGAAACCACGGACATGGCATGGAAAAATATTATTTGGCTCACGAAAGAAAAAGATGGAGCAGTTCAGAATAACAACATCGCGACCAACAGAGGCACCGGCAGAAGACCTGGATATATATATCCGAGATTCTAGTAGCTTTGTACGAACAATTCAGAGGCACAGAACTGGATTTGGTGAGCGCCTGGACTGTCGAAATCCTTCCCTTAGTTCGCCTGCATCCGGGCTAGGAAATAAACTTTGGCAAATTTCACCAAATTTTTTTTTTTGAAATATTGACTTTTTCAGTGAGGTATGAAATAATTTAGATGGGCCAAATTTCATCATTAACTAACTTTTCCCATTAATTAAATTGCTTTGTTTCTACATGCAATCGTGACGTTTTATAGATAAAGGAATATTTCTCATGAAATCTTTCAGTTTTTTAGAAAAAAATTAAATTTATTTGTTGATTTTGCCGAAATTTCATGTTTTTTTATGAGCACCGAATTTTTTTATACCAAATTTTTTCTTTGCATACAGGCATGCCGGGCGGTTTGGGGAGGAGGATGCGACCTGACGTGTTTGCGTCTAGCTTTGATTGAAATTTTTATTTCTCTCATGCATGCCTGCTAGCATGGTAGCACTAGAAGTGTTTTTGTTTTATGACCAAGTAGTGTTTGAGTCAAATAAGGAATCATTCCGTGGGGTGGAAATAATATACTTTAAATGTGACTCATTTATTGATATATTTTAATAAATTTTAAATAAAACGAATGATAAGACGGGCTGCTTGAAGGGTAACAAGACTTTTATTTTGGGAAAGATATAGTACTGGATGATGTGAACAAAGGGATTAACATATTGCATACCAGCAATCATTCACATGGTTGGTAGTCTCCTTAAGTAATTTAACCACACCTTCCACTTTATCCTACAGAAGAGTAAAAGAGGTCGCATCAGTAGGGGCTTTTTCCCTCCTGTTCCTTCAAATAAATAAAAGTAAAAGAGTTCACGTATAACAACATTATCCTGTTATACAACACATACGCATATATAGGTCACGACGTTGCTTATGTGCATATGAGACAGACAATGACAGGCATTTGGATTTTTGGAAAGGTTCATCGACATGGGAAAAATAAGGAGGGAACAACAAAACTGGAGATTTAGTGTATCAGTCCTGCAAGTTACAATATATAAACCACAAACAAGGACCTGTTTGTCGATATAGAGAGTAGGTACAGAACATAGATACTACCGAAGTTGTGAGTATTGTTGGTACTTATCATGATTCATTTCCATGTCAAAACAATGTTTTGTTATCTTTATTTAACAAATATAACTAACAGAAAACGCACGCTCACTCACACACGCTGAAGATACATACGCCTGCACTCACAAGGCTAATTAATTAATTTTGTTGTGGTACTGGGACAACGGTGAGTTTCTCAGTCCTGTGCAATGTCATCCCAAATGATTCTGTCATATCAACGCCCCTCTCTGCCAGTTCTGGTGGTAATTTCCAGTTGAAGTGGTATACCAGGTTTGCTAGCATGACCTCAATAGTCGATATTCCTAAATTTATTCCTGGACACCTCCTTCGTCCAGCTCCAAATGGCAAAAAGAGGAAATTGTTCCCCATATAATCTATTTCTGCAGCGCTACCTCCTTCCATGAACCGCTCAGGCATGAAGTCATCCGCACACTCCCAATAACTAGGATCTCTAGCAAGAGCCCAAACATTGATGAGTGTTCGTGTTCCAGACGGAATTGTATAGCCCCCAATATTGCAATCCGCCATGGAGAAATGGGGCACAATCAGTGGTCCCGGCGGATGGAGTCGTAGTGTCTCACTAACCACTGCTCTAAGGTAGGGTATAGGCACACCATTCAAATCGTCTTCCGTAATAAGATCTTTGCCCGAGGGTATAACCATCCTTATATTAGCCTGTAGCTTGCTCATGGACCTGGGGTTTTGCATCAGCTCAGCCATGGCGTACTCCATTACTAAGGACGATGTATCAGTGCCCCCAACAAAAATTACCTGCATATTTTTTAACATTAAAAATTACCATAAGATGTTGTACATAAGTATCACCAATCTCTACCTAATACTATATATATTTGGGCAGGAAAAGAAATCTTCATTTACCTCTCAAAGGTTTTAAATTCCTACGTTAATCAGAGAAAAATAAATAGAGAGACATTACCTGACATCACTATTGTGAAGTAATAAATCTAAATACCTCGATACATGTTTTGAAAATTACCCGAAGTTACCATTGTAAAACCATATGAGATATACTTACATAGTAGTTTATAATTTCTCCAGTAACTGTCATCATATAATTTTTTTCAACAAATAGATGGCTGAGAAATAAGTTAATGAGATATTTAGTATAATAAACCATTAGTTATAGATACTTAGTTCTGTTTGAATATGGATAAAATTTATTTAGAGAAAATTCATTAGGTTCCAACGATAAGAACCATACCACCAACTGCGCTTTAATATGATCTCTTGTGAGTTGGTACTCGTCTTGAAGAGAGAGCAACACATCAATGAAATCACTCTGGTCGCCATCGACTTGCGATGAAGCTGGCTTGCAAGCATGGTCGTCGATGAGTTTATTAAGCAAGTCGTCCCAGATCAGGTGCAACTTATGGGCTTCGGCTAACAAAAACTTCTTGACCAGGCCAAACCTCTCCAAGGCTGGGAAGTATTCCATTGGGTTAAACCCCCGAGGAGCCTTGAATTCGCATTCATAAGCTCTCGAAATAGCTTGTTCCGGCCTTCTTCCCTGAAGAATTTGCCCGACACGGCCTGGCATATGATATCGTTGGCAAAGGAGTTGAACAATTCACTCAAGTCAATAGCACTGCCCGCAGCGGCGGCTTCAAAAATCTTTGTCATAACCAACCTCACCTATCAAATGAAGGATATACTTACATAAGCAAGCAAGCACAAGTTATAATTTCAGTACCAAGTGATGTAGCCAACCTCTTCCTCGCGGGAGTTGCGGTAGGATCGAATCTTCTTGTTGCTAAGGAGGTGCATGGTGGCGATCTTCTTGACCTGGCGCCAGTGCTCGCCGTAGGGGGAGAAGGCGACGTCCGTTGAACCATAAAAAAGTATGTCGGTGATGGCAGAATGCGGCCTTGAAGCGAAAATGTGGTCATATGTGCGCATGACAGCTTGAGCTGCACTCGGTGAGGAGATGACAAGGGTGGGGACGGAGCCGAAACGGAGGAGCATAAGCCCCTCGTGGCCATGCTTGGCGGCGAGATCACGGAGGGAGACGTGAGGGAGGGATCCAAGGAGGTGCAAGTGGCCTATGATGGGGAACTTGCTTGGTGGCGATGGAAGGTTGCTCAGGAGCTGCTCTCTTCTTGAGCTCGCGGTTGCGGTGTCCAACGACAAGCGACGCACGATGAAGACTAAGAGAAGAGGGCAGAGGATTAGCAGGAGAGAAACAATTGCTGCCGGTGAATACCCATGCAGCAGCAGCTCACGGAGGCCATGCTGCAACATTTGAGCCGCTTGGTGTGTTCGAATCAGGGAGGGGCGCCTGGCTGCTAGCTTGCTGCCGCTTGAATATAAGTGGATGCAAACGCAATGGAGTTCCTGGTGTTGATACAAGAACCTTACACAGTTCCAGTTTAAAAAGGGGAAAAAGGGGAAAATACGGCAGCATCAAGACATGCTAAGTTTGCCAGGCTGATCGTACGAAGCTTCGTTGAAAGGCCAGTCAAAGACGGTAACTTTGGAAGGAAATAATCATATTACGAGAAGGAATGTGCTAGTGAACAAAGACAATACGCACAAGTATTGACTTATCAAGTCATTAGCACGTGATCAGAATATCATAATATTTGAAGTAGATGTCAATAGATTCCCTATGGAAGGAATGGTTCCATTTGGCTAGTTAACAAGTTTACATGGTCTAGTACT
Source organism: Chloris gayana (assembly GCA_031894775.1). NCBI lineage: Eukaryota > Viridiplantae > Streptophyta > Magnoliopsida > Poales > Poaceae > Chloris > Chloris gayana. The sequence continues at coordinate 20,539 of JAUNZO010004066.1, read as the reverse complement.
CTAGTCATAGCCGATTTAGCCTGGAACCTTTTTCTTCATAAGTCAAATATAAAACATAAAGAAAGGGTAATGGCTATTGTAAAATTATGTCTCGATCAATACAATCCTATTTTGACTCACCATCAACCTTACAATAAGGAGAACTCTGTATGTTCTTCAACTGGGCTGGGGCACTCGGAAACAGGTGTTGAACCTGCTCAGTACTTCCTGGGTTCGGTTTGACATTCTGGTCTGTTTGCTGGTTGCTAGTTATCCGGTATACTAGATTTCTGTAGGTTATTTTACAAGGCTTAGCTGCAGATTGTCTCTGCGGTTCGATCAATCGGATCGATCATAGCCAATCTTGGTACTGCAATTCTAACTAGATCTGTATACATTTGAATTCACAACTTAACAGGTTTTAGTATATCAAGATCTAGTATTGCTTGAGTTTCTGTTTACTTTGTCCCATGAACTGCCTTGGTTAAGTCTGATCTATAGGAATATCTAGGATTATCTCAGTTATGTCCGATCTTCCAGTTGTATAATCAAAACCCAGTTGGATAATCAAAACAACAGAAATCTAGATGTTATGATTTGTTTAAAGTTCCATCAGAGAGTTTAGTCATTATTTTATCATAACCGATATCTGCTTTCCTACTGTTGCATCGATCGGCCCATAGCTGATCCGTCTTACAATCCAAATGGTAGCCAACGTGAGCAAGTCAACATCCGAGCTATCACAGCCCATGAGCATAGAAATGGATGATCTTTGTCAATTTGTAGGCGGAACTGAGTGGCACGGCTCGAACCTTTCACAATCCTGCACTATTGCTAAGCAGATCTCTAATACCTCGTGTGTGACTGATGAATGATAATTTTTTTCTATTAACACTCTGTGATGCAGCCATTATATTATAGCATGAATGATAATTTTTTCTATTAACACTCTGTGATGCAGCCATTATATTATAGCATGGAACGTCTACCAAAGAAGAGTGGAAGAGCATATAACGTTTTTTCCGCTCTTTCTCCTCCCTCTGTCCCAAAATATTTGTCACTTTAGTCCTCTCCAGTTTTTCCAAAATATTTCTCGTTCTCGCTTCCCGATGCACATTTTCCTTTTTCCAATATATCTCTATCTCTATCTCTCTCCTCATCATTTATGTGCATTCTTAATTCATGTGCCCAACTCTAAAGTGATAACTAAAATGGGATGGAGGGAGTACTAGAAAAACAACACATGCAAACATTTCACGAAGCTAGAACCTAGAGTACATTTGTGCTGGCTAAACTGGTTGTTTGTCGACAATAGGGTACAGAAAGCAGCATTTTGTACAGTACTAATGATTACATCTTGGCTTCGTCCAACAATTCATTGAGAAAATGCCCATTCGTATTGCACTTGAGAGATCAACTTACTGACAAGCCCAACTAAACATTATTCTGACTCTCTATCTGCAAATCCACCTCATCAAATCAGCAAAATGTCGACCAAATTTTGTATGCACTAGTAAACATCCTGTCATCCAATGCGATCAAAAGGTTGCATAAGCTTCTTTGAAGAGTTTTTTTTACCTTTCTTATGCACCAAAGATATTACAATTTCTCACAAGAATTTATCATTTTACTGGCCATTAGTCTATCTTGTACCTATAGCGTACCATTCATTTGTCTCTTCTCCCGTTTGCCCCTAGCTACCTACCCTTATTTTAATGTGTGCCTTCATCTTGAGATATCCGTGTTGGGCAAAGGTAGCCTTGGGAGCCGCCGGTGTCAGTGTCATCATCAATATTTAATGGGATCATCGACCCTATGAATGGTGATTAAAGCAGTGACGTAAGGGAGTCCGATGGTCTTGCTCTCTGCCATCACTCCTCCAAAGCCCGGAGGCCCACAGTGTCGGCAGGTTCCGGGGGATGGGCCGTGTGCTTGGGAACTAATTACTAGTCCAGTTAAATATGCTTGGATTGATGTGCTTGTCCGAGTTCAATCCTGGCCCATCTGAAACGAGGTAGGTACGGTCCCATATCTAAACCTGGGCACCTGCAGCCCATTTAATTGGTGCAGTCCACGAGCTTGGCTAGCGCTGGCGGTGGCCAGCGAGCCCGCTCGCGTTCGAGTGCTGCTCGACGCGGTTTGTCTCACCTCGGGGATTTTTCTCTGTCTCTCCAGGCTTCGGTGCTGGATAGAATAGAATGCACGTACGCGCGCTGCGCGTTTAGTGGGACTGTGCGTTTACGCACACTGAAGGATCTCAGATCCTTCCAATCATTAGATTAGACGTGTGCTTGACAGCGCGCAGCGTGTGCATGCGTGAGGTGTGAGTGTGGTGTGAGTGATGTCGTGTGCGTTCGAAATTGTACCCTTCTTTAAAAAAAAAAAAAACTGGTGCAGTCCAAAGATTCTATTTTATGTGTGGCTTCCGTAGATTCTTGTAAACTTTTCTGGCTTTTCTGGTAACAATCATCCAATTATTATGTCGCCATCCCCACCAACCATAGATGCACTTGGTTTGGTTTGGTACCCATCGCGTTCTGATCGTGAATCCGGGGCCTGTATGTAACTCTTTCGCAGCTGGCCAATTATAATTGATGACGGGCTTTCTTATGAGGAGAATCGTGTGGTGTCTAAAAGGGAGCAAGAATCTAGATCACCTCGCCCAATCAGCCTCATTCGATGTGGAAAACTTTGGTGCACCATCTAATTCTTGGACCGTCAGCTCAACTACTCTCGATGTTGCAGTGAAGCAATACAATCCAGTCAAAGTCTCTACCAGCTACTGTTGTCGTCACTCACTCTCCGTCCTACAGATGACCTTTTCATGTATCGACCGAGCGTGTCTTCGGTTCTCTTTGTCAAAAGATCATTTTAGTGGAGTAGTTAGCTTTTTATTACAGAAGCCAACGGGAGAAAGAATTCGGGCACCATGTTCCTCCTCGGTCTCCATAAAAACAATTGGGTTTTGCAAATTGAGCGCCCTGATGACGACCACCTCTGATTAATTAAGCTAACCATCCTACCGTCGATGCCTGCAGTTCAGTGCAGCACATGTATCACATTGATCAGTGGAACATGGTGACGTGGACATCCGCGTCCGAGTCTTTCCATAAAAAGAATCAAAACACCGTACTCTACTGGGGCCTGGTTTCTTTGTATATACATATACTATAACAGTACTGTACAGTTGAGTTTGAGTATACAGGAAAGGAATCCAAAGCCAGGAAGGCCGAAATTGTTTTGTTTATGACGAGTCTGTTTTACTTTATTTTGGTCAACAAGTTTCGTTAGAAGCAAGGTTGCTTACTATTTCCAACAGCAGCTATTTCATCAAAAAGAAAACATTCTTTACAGTTGGAAATGTTTAATCTCAAAAGAAGAAAAGGATTTAAATGGAAATGTTTGCTAATCGCTTGGTATCCGTCACACTCAGACAAATATGAATCCTTATTTGTCGCTGGCCAACGAATAATCTTGAATTCTTGATCTAGTTTAAAATCCGTGTAGACGATGCAACCTCTTCGCCTTGCACCTCCCGAGTCTCGTGGTTGGTACATACCTTGATCGCGAAAGGAATCACTGTTTTACGTCAGCAGCTAAGCTAGTAGTCCACCAACCCGCAATTAATAAACGTTTTTCCTTCCTCCATTTTGCAATAGACAGTATGTACTAGTAGATGGCGATCCCTCGTTTCCTGCTACTTGAAAACGACAGTCCCCTCCGATCAGCTACACACGCAAAAGAGAAAAATGAGCCAACATTTCGTGCCATTGGATTGGTTGACTTTGACCTTGTCTAAATTAAGACAGGCGAGAGCGCGCGTGTCTTAAACAATGGTGTCGTGCTCTTGCCATCGTGTTGCCAACCTCAACTCACCTAATTACATAGCTGCAAAAAGGCACATGGATCTGTTCGTCTCCAAGCCTCAGTTACAGAATTTTATCAGCGCCATAGCCATAGGCCCATAAGTCCATAACCAGGTTCCAAGGATCACACACATGGCGGCGGAGGAGATTCAGGAAATGCAGCTGGGAGACCTGCCAGAGTCGTGCCTAGCCTACGCCATCTCGCTCACCTCCCCGCGCGACGCCTGCCGCTGCGCCGCCGTGTCCCGTGCCTTCCGAGCCGCCGCCGACTCCGACCACGTCTGGCAGAAATTCATCCCCATAGACTACCGGGACAGCAACAGCATCCAGCTGCAGGTGGTGCCTGCGGCAGGCAAGACAACAAGACGAAAGAAGGACACTTATTTCGGCCTCTGCAATGGAGACGGCATCCCAGTTGGTGGCGACGACGGTGGGTGCAGGGTGTGGCTGGAGAAGGCGAGCGGGGCCAAGTGCTACGCGCTGTCGGCGAGAAGGCTCAGCCTGCCGTGGGACGACGGCGAGTACAGCTGGAGGTGGACGCCGCACTCAAACTCCAGGTTCAATCAACTGTTTCTCATCTCCAAACTAAACGACTTCTTATTAGCTAATGAGTCAGTGACCGTTCTCAATATTAGTTGTTGTTTCGTCGTTTCTAGTTTTAAGCAAATAACATCCTAAATTGTAGGCCTAGTAGAACCATTATTAATTGGTTATATTGAGCACTTTTCCTATATAATTTACATGCAAAGCTCTGCGTGTTTCTGCAAGAAAAAAATCTTATTAGCTTGCATTAATTCTAGTATTTCTGTTCACAACTCAGTCTACAAACATGAAAGATGCATGGCTTATGTTTTATGCAGCTCATAGTTTTTAGAACGCTGGAAACTCCATCTTTTTTAATCAACAACTCTATCTTTTCTCCGTTAATAGAAGTGTGGTGAGGTTTAATTTTTAGAGTTGTTGTTTCCTTGAACAACTGTAACGCTTAGAGGGGGGACCTATGTTCCATAAATATTAATCTCCATAGTTTGTTATCTCATAATTAAATCTTTGGTGCACTATAATCCTCCTCAAGAAATTTCCCTGGTTCTCATAGCATCTGGCTAGCTAGGAATTAACTTTCATGGATTTGAATACGAGTTGAACTCTTCTATTCCCCTTGAAAGATGCAAAAATATCCAACGGAGAATTCCTCCCATTGCAAATCCTTTGATGGTTATCCAATGCAAAATCACATTATAGCCAGCACGGTACAAATGTTTTCGCATATTCCTCCTCCTTTCTACTATACTAAGAGCTTTAGCTGGAGACTACCGTGTGAGCTTTTGCTGGTGTCGCCGGGTGGTGCCTCTGTCTTTGCACTTTGCACTACTTTTCGATCCAACTATGCACAGTGTATTTGTCGATAATGTGAACCCAACTATACAAAGTGTTAAAACGAAAATATCCAAAGAACTCATTCTGGTAGTACACCGCACCGAGTCAAGGAGCGTCAGAAGTACACATTTCAGGAATGGTTAGAATTTAGATTCGTTTAGTTTAGTTTCTTTTATCTTTTACCTCTCTGTCTCTTTTATAGCTTGTTTCTTCTTGGACGATTTTGGTACATATTTTGCCTGGTCAATAAAATCCAGTAGGAGCTGAGCTCCTCCAATGAATTCAAAAAGAAAAGTGTGTGGTCGTCGATACTAAACTCGTGAACTCTTGTGTCAAAAGCTCGTACAAGATATTCCCACAAACAGTCCAATACCAATAAAAACCGCATAGAAGAAACAGTCAGCACCACTACACAAGTGAAAGTGAGTGCTAGCTAACACCAGTACTAGGCACAGGTGGGAAACAGCACGTACCGATGTCGCTTTGCAGCAGGATCACTCCAAAGTAACGTGCCGGACGACTTGTCGTCTAATTTGATTTGGCCTCCTGGATTAAATTGATTAAGTACCGGTTTGGGTCATTATAACATTTAATTGTCCTCAGGTTTGACGAGGTGGCCGAGCTGATGGACTGCACGTGCCTAGAAATCTTCGGCCGGCTCCCGGTGGCGGTGCTCACGCCGGCGACGTCCTATGCGGCATACCTCGTGTATAGCACGGCGGAAGGCCACCGTGGCCTCGAGCTACCCCGACCAGGAGACAGTGGTGTCAGTTGGCGGCCGCGTGCTGAAGCGACACCGGGTCTGTCTCCGGCCCGACGACACCGAGACGCGCAAGTTCAGAGGCGCTGACATAGCAGCCGATGAGAGCCATCGCATCGTTGCTGGACGTGAGAGCGAGCCAAGGTTGCCGAGGAGAAGAGACGATGGATGGTGGGAGATGGAGATGGGGCGTCTGAGCGCGGCGAGCTTGGCTGCCGGTGGCGAGGATGAGGAGGATGTGGCGGCGAGCTTCGAGGTGTTGGGGTATTACATGAAGCGCGGCCTACTTGTCGAGGCCATCGAGTTTCGGGCTGTTCGTTAGCTGGTAGATACTCTCACCCTTACTAAATTGTTGTCGCTATTGACTTTTTTCGTAACGTTTGACCATTCGTCTTATTCAAAAAATTTAAGAAAAATCATATATTTTGTTGGAATATGATTTATCACTAAAGAAACTTGAAATATAGCATATAACTTTTTGTATTTGAAGAAATTTTTTGAATAAGACGAATGGTCAAACGTTACAAAAAAATCAACGGCGACAACAATTTAGTAAGGGAGTAGTACACGTTATTGCAAAACCATAAGTATCCAAATTCAATATCTAGTTTTGGTTCATCTTCCAGACAAGCGTGCCAATAATGAGTGTGGACCAAATGTATCAGCATCAAGGAAATCTCAGCTTCCCGAAGCCTCATTTTCCTAACACACTGGAAAGTCTGAAACTATCCGATCCAGGCAGACCACAATTTCCATACGCTCCTTCAAATTGATTGGATACAGAATACTAAACATTCCTTACCGAAGCGATCCTTTAATGCGCTTCACACTATCAATTACACTACAACAAAAACACGCTATAGCTGCGGGAGCTAAAATACAATAGTAACGACAATGAAAAAGCCTACGGCTACAAATAGAGATTATTTGTAGTAGCAGTTGACTAAGTGGGCCGCTTCTACAAATAGGTGTCTATTTCAAGTGGTAACCAAGCTCCACAGCATCAAATCCCGCAGCCCACCAACAAACCACAAGTATAAAATGCTGGAAACCCTATATCATCTGCTCCCTCTCCTGGTCAGCCACTACCCTATCTCCCCAGCGTGGCCCCTCCCTCTAGGGAAAACACACTGACGAGCACGTCGCCGGTGAGAACGCTCCCTGGTGTTCCAGGTCACTGCCGTGGTCCCGGTGCTGAAAGCATCCACCACCTACTCCTTCCTCTTCCCGTCCAACGACTTCCTCCTCAACATCTCTGATGACCCCTCCCCCAACGTGGCCCTCCATCTCCTTTTGTTCACCGTGGGCAGCGGAGACATCTACAAGCGGCGGGGTGGCCGGATACCGTGCTGCCCCACCTCCGGCAATCCCCGGCACACCACTACATTCGACCCCTCCACAGCGCCACCCTAACCTCCCGCCCCTCCCCGGTGCGCCGCCTCTCCCTACCATGGGAGTGGCCGAATCTAGCAAGGAGGCGGCCTCCCTCCTCCCGTGGGTGGCGGTAGGTTGGGGGCGGCCATGGTGACATGAGCTGCGGCGGCTAACCACCTCCATTCTCCAGCGAGTGGCGGTATAGGTTGGGGGCGGCCAGATCCGGCCGCTTCTCACCCCTCTCTTCGATGTGCGGCGGTGGTAAGTAGCGAGCGGGCCCACGTGGGCGGCTGACAGCTAGTGGGCCCTACTTTTTTTGTTTCTCTATTCGGACTGTATCTGCAGGTCACCTTATTTTTGTCGCTACAACTATTCGTTTTCAGCCTCGGACTCGTAGCAGCGGGTGGTATACGTGCCGCTACAGTCTCTTCCACCGCGGCTATAGTAGCATTTTAATGTCGTGTTATTATTGGAGTAGTGGCCTTATACTATGCATGTAGCGGAGAGTGATGCAACCTTACTTTAATAGAACGAAGTGGCTTGACAGGAGACTTGTCCTTGTCCACGTGCTTGTTAAATGTCATTATATTTACATTGAGTTTACCCAGCTATAAATATTGGATTTAAAGACTTGTCTCAACCATTTTCCTTCCCTTCAAAATTCATTATTTTCCAAGCAAATAATGAATTGTTCACATCGACAAATGTCCAGTTTTTTCTGAATCCCATATGGTTCGATCCTTGTGGGATGTGCGCACATATCTGAACAATCACGCTATCAAACCACAGAGGTATCCGGTAAACTTGTATAGCTCTGGCCAGTCTTTGCACTCCTTTTCGAGATGGCTGTCCCCCTTAAGCTCCTGAATTATTGTCCGTCTATAAGATTTTTCAACTACGAGTCCTAGATTAAGAAAACCAAATAGCCCAAACAGTCATCAACTCCGGTAACTAGTAGACACACAAGGGCCAAACGTGTAGTGTCGCTTCCAATCGCAAAAATGCCTGCATCAGTAATTCAATTTTCCGTATGACAGTCAATGTATCTCTAACGAACCTGATGTGGATTCCTAATTGAATCAGTAAGTACAGTTTTGGACTGTACTAGTTTGGTTTCCTGAGGTGTGGACTGCTCGTGCCTGGAAAACATCAGCCAGCTTCCGGTGATGTGTAACATAGTCGCAGTGTCCAGCCTGTCCATGCCGAGAGGCGCAAGTTCAGAGGCATCGTCGGCATAGCTACTGAGAGCATTGTTGAGACCTATGGAGCCGAGGCAGCCGATGATGAGGGAAGACGGCTGGTGGGACATAGTAATACGAGGCTGTCACTACTACAATAACCCTCTGTAGTGGTGGATGTCATTTACACCAAAGTGGCGGGCATTTTAAAAACCATAGCTATTTGTTGTTGAATGACATGGTCTGCTACTAAACTACAAAAATAGTGGTGGTCAACTTATCTCCGCTACAAAACGACAAAAATAGCGGTGGTCACCTCTTCCTAACCTTCCCCTCCGTCCGCCCCCCCCCCCACCGGCTCTCTCTCTCTCTCTCTCTCTCTCTCTCTCTCAGAGCTGCTCCCTGCTGACGCATCCTTCTCCACCACCTCGACACGGCCCTCCCCCACGCCGCCTCCCCCTTCTCCCCCACTCGGCGCCGCCCCTTCTCCCCCACATCGGCGCAGGCAGCGGGCGCCACCCCTTCTCCACAACTCGGTGCAGATTCATGGGCCACTCTCTCCTCCATGGCGGCGGGCAGCGGCGGCGGCTTGGCAGAGGCGGATCCTCAGTGGTGCGGGCGGAGTGGCGGCGGCTAGGCAGAGGTGGATCCCTGGCGGTGTGGGCGTGTGGCGGAGTGGCAGCGGCTGGGTGGAGGCGGATCCACGGGTCCTGGCGCCACCCTCTCCTCCATACGCGGCAGCGGTAGTGATGGGTCCCCAGCGGCAAGCAGTGCCGTTCTTTTTTTTTGCTGTAGCAGATGTAGGGGCAGGCTTTTAAGCATGTGGTAGAGGACTTTGTCTGGTCCGCTGCTACGGATTTATTTAGCAATGGTTTTTGTTCCCCTCCTACATTTTCTTGTTCGTACTGATAGCGGCCTAGTGGCCAAAATTGATTCCGTCGCTATTACCACTGATAGAGCATCAGTGTAGTGTTTTTTTGTAGTAGTGTGTGCATGGCGACCTTGGCTACCGGTGTCAACAAGGATATGGTGGTGAGCTTTGAAGCATTGGGATGGTATTTGAAGCATAGCCTCCTCTTCAAGTCTATTAAGTTCCGTCATGTCCCATAGTAAATAGTGGTTTCCTTGTATTATCGGTTCCATTGCAGGCACAGTTTCAGATTATGATCTTGTTATGGTTCATCTTCATGATGGGCGATGGAATCCATTTCTGAAGGAAAGGAGCGAACACCTTTGTTGTGTAAACGTGGTAACAGAACATGAAAAGGGAAAACAAATAATCAACAACATCCAACCGATAGATTGTGAGTGTAGGCGTTTACCAGCTCCAGCACAATTTCTAGTGTTCAATGTTTGGGTGCATTGTCCCCAGATTAATAATCCTATGAGCATATACATGCATATTCACCTTAGCATTCAGAAAACTAGGATAATGTTTGTTGTCCGATTTTGATAATCTTCTTTGTCGTTACACTCACACTGACAAGACCACAATTTCCTATTGACGATGTGTGTGTACCTTATAGGCTTATACTGCAAAATCAACGATCTCAACTGTTGACTGCGCAATGGTCCTCCCAGTAACCATACTGACATGATATGAATGTCGTTGCGACACCTCATTATGATTCTTGGGCTTAATAGTCTTCATCAAATGCAAATTGATGTCATTGTCTGATTCTCACGCCTGGTGCCTCCTATTTTCGTAGTGACGATGTGCGTGTCTTGCATCCTTGCCCACGACATTAGAGAGTAAAGAAAGCTGGAACATTCAGATTTGAAGAGATTTCTCTAACTTCTTGGTCATTGGTTGCCAATAAGTTTAGCTATTTATATAGTTTGGTGTGTGTGCGCGCGCGCGAGCTATACTCTCAAGTGTATCTCATCATATGGAAACAAGAACAGTCATTGTAATGAACTACTAGTATTACATATTTATCAACCACACCAACGCCATTTTCAATGTGTAGTTTTGATGTGTTTGACCACCTAGGTCCGGCCTGTCAGAATGTATTGCAGGGTAATTAATGTTTGAGAAAATTACTTCAACACATGACCGGACACATCTCTCTAATTTAATTTGGCTTCCTGGTGGAATTACTATGTACAGTATTCATTGCAGCAGACAAAGTTCTAGGTTTGGATAACTGGCTGAGCTGATGGACTGCATGTTCCGCAGCAGGGGCCATATGTATTTCTTTTCCGTGATCACATTATAAGCCCAGGTTGCCGAGGTTGACAGACGATGGACGGTGATAGATGGGCGTCTGAGCGCGGCGAGCTTGGCTGCCGGTGGTGAGTATGAGGAGGACATGGTGGCGAGCTTCGAGCTGTTGGGGTATTACATGAAGCTCGGCCTCCTCGTCAAGGCTATTGAGTTTCGGGTTGTTTGTTAGCTAGTAGGTACACGTCATACGTATCAACATTTTACATCTTGTTCTGATTCACCTTCTTGATATGAGTGCCACTGCACCAATCTGGCTGATGATCTCTCTACTGCTGACGTGCGGTGGACCAAATGCACGGGCGGCCGAGCTGATGGACTGCACGTGCCGGGAAATCGTCGGCCAGAGCTTCCGGCGTCTACGCTGCTCATGCTGCGATATCTTATCAGCTCACGGTGGAGAGCCACCGTAGCATTAGCCACCCTGACAAGGAGACGGTGATGGTGTCAGTTACAGTTTCGTCACCTGGAGGCATCCAGATTTAAGATCTTGTTTTGGTTCGTCATCTGGAGGATCAATTCGAAAATATGTACTCATGTATAACTTTGATTTTTTCTACTTGAATGTTATTTCAACGTTTATATTTTGGCGGCGTTGTGGTACCACCAGCACATGATGTTTACATGGTTGCAGACCAACTCTGTGCCTTTTCTGTGTGTGATTCTGAACTGTGTGACTACGCAAGGGTTTTGTCACTTGATCGATCTATTTCACTAGGAAAGGAGCAGCCAGGACAACAAGCAATAATTGTTCATCACTTCTTTTGATTCTACCCAACAGGTGGGCAGATCGGTATTGCTGAAGAAACAGCAAAATCATCTCATTTACTTTCGGTCTCTATGAATCATAGCTACAAGAAGCCTAAATATCAGATTCATGAAGCCTCATTTTCCTAAGATACAAACAAGAGAACTATCACCATGATTTCCTTATATATGCATGTCTAAACCTGCACAGGATACAACATTGATTGGACTACGGACATTTTGACATGCACAACATCAATCGTCTACTGTAGCCATGGTTGGCGGAGCTCATCAGCGGCGGGCTGACCCAACCGTGGCTATGATTGCCAGGCTACATTTGTAGCCTCGCAAAAGTGGCTACCCGTAGCTATTGGTACCTCAATAGTGGCGGTTGATAATGTCAACCGTAGCTATTGGGTAGCTATTGAGGTACTTCCTCCGGTCCACAATCTAAGGATTCCAAGAGTTCAAATCTCAGAATAACTGAAGGAGGAAAAGACATCTAGGCCCTTCGGCACTTGTGAAAAAGATGCCTCATATTCAATGCTTCAAGCCACACGTAGCTTGGACCTGCTACTCGAGTTCCCTCCGGCGAGGAGGAGGGAAGCACCGCATCCATCACGCGATGGGGGAGACGCTGCTGCTGCCATCTCGCAGGGAGGAAGGGAGGCAGCACCATCACACGAGGTGGAAGAGAAACTCCGCCGCCATAGCACGAGGGAGGGAGGTGCTACTGCTGCCGTCCGAGGCGCCACCTCAAGCGAAGAAGGAGAGAGGCGGAAAGTTGAGGAGTATGCGTGCTAGCATAGCAGCAGAGCTGCCATGGAGGACTCGGCCAAGGCTCTTTGGTTGCTTCGTTGGGGAAGAAAACGCTGGAGATAAGGTTGGGCTGGTGGAATTAAATGATGTGGGGTCCACATGAAGAGCCTCAAATACTTACATTTCGGACAAAAGTTTGAAAGCTTGGAATCCTTACATTCTGGACCGGAGGAAGTATCCCATAGCTGTGGTTGGCAATGTCAACCATAGCTATTAGGCGATCAATACAGGCGACTGGAGTCTCGAGCTGCCTCTATTGAGCTGCTTATTTGCTGCGGTTGACTATGTCAATTGCTGCTATGTTATTTTAAAAAATAAATAAATAAATAACATATTACATATCACAAATCACAATTATTAGAATTACATCACAGCACCATCAAAATAACATCACCAGAATCCAGAATTACAAATCAAAATCATCACATTAACATTCACAAATCTATCACAAAAATATAGATTCATATGTTCCTTAAACAAAGTCGACACCATAGTCATCTTCAACATTATCAGGCTCATATGAGTGTCTCGAAACACACCACTCGAGATACCGATGCTCTTTTGTCACCTCACTATCAATGTCCAAGAACTTACCACTCCGAAATTTTTGAAAAAATAGAGGAAAGAGTGAGATATAGAGGTAAGAGGACAGCATAGGTGGAGAAGAGAAAATAGAGGAAACAGTGAGAATAGTTGACAGGAGGGAATGACTCAATAACTTGATATGAATAAAAATAAAACATACATGTATATTTAAGAATACATAATAGCACATACAAAAACAGAAGAGCACATATAGAAAAACATAATAATACATAACTTGATATGACAATGGTTGTGTGAAACTTGCTCCTCTTTTATTAGGAAACGAATTTCTTTACCTATAAAACCTGAATGTTAATGGCATGTCTACTGTTCTGAACCAACTGTTGACCTGATGTACCATGGGTATATATCTTCTCACTTTATTACTATTATTTAATAATCTTCTGGTCACTTTTTAGCAATTGGATATTGATCAAACCATTCATTTTTTCGTTCCCCTGATCTTATTAGAATATTTTGTTCGGTAAAAAAATGATCTACCTTTAATAAATATTAGTTCCTGCTATAAAGGAACTAATTTTCAGGATTTGTTTGATATGTTGTGCTCAAGAAATATGACATTAACTTTTTAGCCCTCTAAGAACCAATTGTTTCAGATCGACAAATAAGAAAATGTCCCACGCATGTATATTTATTTTGTTTAAAAGGATTAATGAGAATAAATACAAAATCTCATTTACCTAAGAATTACCAAATGACATTGATTATTGGTCTCTCATAACGGAAACCTAGTGTAAACATTGTGAATTTCCAACACAAGTTAGCTTTAAATAAACAACCTTTCATTATATAACTCTGCTGGCCAGATGGAACATGTTGATACGACTAATGCTCAAATCTAGATGTATTATTAGTTCCGCCCAAAGGAACTGGACTGGGGAGGTGATTTATACTAGTGCTAAGCAACCAGAAATATAATGTGAGTGACTCTGAAGTTGCTGTGTGCTATGGAGTATATATGAAACCAGAATTTTTGGAGATACTCAGCCTCTAATTTGCTTGTCCTTGCAAGCATGATGAATGGAGTGAACGTCTATTGGTTCAGCTACAGTCACTGCCACTCACTATGATTCCTGGACCTGACGGTCGTCTGGTGGCACAAACAGAAGTTATCGGCCGATTCTCGTTCCTGGTGGCTCCTATTTCCATATTGACTAGCGTGCACTGTCGCCTCACCCATGAGATCAGTTATTGGCCGATTCTCATTCCTGGTGGCTCCTATTTCCATATTGTGATAGATTGAGCATGCACAGTTGAAACTATTTTTTAACCTCTCGGTGATCGGTTGTCAATAAGCTGGAGTTCTACTTATAGACTAGAGTGCGTGTGCGTATGCACTACTCTCCCAAGTGTATCTCATCATATGCAAACCTGAACACTAACTGTGGTGAATTGTTATTTACTAACCACGTGCACACTCACGTCCTGTTTTATTGTGTAGTTTCTGTCTCCTAAATTCACATCTGAACACTGCCGTGTATAAATAGAAAAGGCAAGACGAGAAACGCCAAACCAGTAGCTAGCGAGCAGCCAAAATGCAAAGGACTCATTCATCACCGATGCATGATCATCTGTCAGTAGCCAAGGCACAATGATGGCGTTTGACCATACATCGTAGCAACGGGGACCCCTTTGTCTCTTTTATGCAGTAGCTGTAACCATTAAACTCTAGAATTCGATGTGGCATGTCAGTATAAGTTTGTTAACCAAGGGTCCAAGACAAATAAAACCATGAAAAAAAATCGGGCACAGTGCTGACACCATTACAGGATCTACAGTCTTTGGTCTGGGTGCTAACACCACACCGAAACCAACGGACTAGACACCTAGTGGCAGACCACAGAACGATGTCACTTTGTAGCATCAATCTAACTTGCACACGGAGATGACAATATTAAGTAACAGCTTGCACCGTAAGAAAATGGTCAGTTTCGTGGAGGTGGCCATGCTGGTGGATTGCACGTAGCTAGAAATGTACAGCCAGCTCCCACTATTTGCCGCCAAGCTGGTTTTCCAAGGTAGCCAACCTGCAGTATGGCAGGGCGGTGTTAGCCGGCAGCCACTGGCTGAAACGCCACCACTTTTGTGTCCAGCCCGACGACGCAAATATGTTTGCCAGTCGAAGACCAAGTTGATGAGAGCAGTGAAGAGGCGAGGCGGCCGAAGAGGGAGCACTGGTGGTGAGAGATAGATATGGGGCGAGCTTGGCCGGCTTCGGGTTGTTGCGGCAGTACGCCAAGAACGACCTCGTCATCGTTAAGGCCATCAAATTCAGTCGTGAGAAACATTCCTCGAGATTCATGATCTTGTTTCCATTCACCGTCTTGGTTTTTTAGATAACGGGACAGATAGTTGTAGGTTATACATTGCCAGGGAATGTACGCAGCAGTTTTGATTCATCTTCTTCTCTGCCCCTACTTGAAGAGATCTATGCATAGCTAAAACAATAAGAAAATTGAGTTGGACTAGCCACAGAATCTGCTAGTCACCTTTCGTGTCTACTTTCCCAAATCATATTCCTGAATCCTCCTATTCCTAACATACGACTAGAACTAGATAATCCAAATAGACTATAACTTCCACATACGATCCAGAACAGCAGGAATAACAAAATACTAAAGATTTCTCACGGAAGGGACCTTTTAATGTGTTATGAGAGTGGTCACCTTTTCTAATATGACATTGCAAAGCGCATATGCAACGGCCTTCTTTTATGAAATCAACTTTACGTGCCAATACCATGTGTGTGTCGTAATAGCGTGTGTGTGGTATTTAATTATCAATTATTAGCCTGGACTTTGTCTCAGTAATGCAGAATACAGTAGAAGTATTGTTTCAAATTTACACACGTGAGCCTGAAACAACCTAATGTAACTCTCTCCGAGCCACTTTCAAACTGTGAGGACGATATATATAAGAATACTAGCAAAGTGCACGTGCTTTGCTACGGGCATGTACCAAATTTTAATTTATAAGAGAATAAAGTGTCTTTGTATCCTTAATCATATCTTTTTTTGTGACGTAATATTACACTGAATAAAATTATACGATAGATATTAGGTTATAACCAATTCTCCCGTATGAGATTTTCAATCTGTTGAACTCTTTTGAGGAGTTCCTTTAGTCCTTCATTCATATTGTGAGTAGCACTCACTACGTTCCATCCTTCAGTTCCTGTCACTGATGATGTGAGGTTTTCAACAGTCAGCTTCTTGAGCTCCACTTGAACACAGGCTAAACGTGACACCATGTGTTGGAGATTGAGCTCTCAAGAACGAACATCGGGCTCGACCCTCCTGGTGGCAGCACCGTTCTCCACGCTGAGAGTTTGCCGGCCACGACACACAAACTGTTGATATTGAAGTCATTGAGATCGAATAAGAGTCTAGCAAGGCCCGGTAGTGTCCTTTGTGGCTCGAGGAACACCCAGGTTGGTGCACACCCTCTCCCAGGCATCCTCGTTGTGCTCCTCCCTTGTCAGCGGGACCACACATCAACATGGACTAATGATCCTTCAACGGCATGCTCGGATGCATCCGGACATGCGCCTACAACGCAGTGCAACGATGTCTTGACCATCAACACCCAGACAAGAAGCATCTTTCTCTGCCTCGTCCCCGGCCATCTATCCTTCCCACCGCTGGATCCGGCGAGAAGGGTGTGGAGGCGGACGGATCTGCGACGCCACATCGCAGCGTCAATCGTCTGCCCCTTCCCGGCAGCGCGACGCCACGCCACCCCTCCCCGGTGTCGGATCAAGCAAGGAAGCCGTCAAATCTTCCTCCCCGTCGCATCGTGGTCCTCCTCGAGTCTGGATCCATGACCCCTTTTGCGCAGGTCGCACTGCTCCTGCTGCTCCCCTATCCGGCATCCCGGCACCTGGCTTCCCGTCCCTAGTGCTGGATCTGGCAAGGAGGTAAACGGATGCGTCGCGCCGCCGGATGTGACAAGGAGGCAGTCTCGAGTAAGGGTGACCACACTACTAGAATAACCCAATATAGCGGCTGACGCCCATTTGACCATAGT
The DNA here is from genome assembly GCA_031894775.1 of Chloris gayana. Lineage (NCBI taxonomy): Eukaryota > Viridiplantae > Streptophyta > Magnoliopsida > Poales > Poaceae > Chloris > Chloris gayana. The sequence goes on along the minus strand of JAUNZO010004066.1, from coordinate 3,583 downwards.
GGCGGCCCCTTGAGGTGTCCACCGCTAACTGGTCGAACATCTGTGGTGTCCGCGACTATGCGTGGAAACTAGTCGCAGACACCACCGGTCGCGCAGTTACGTAGCAAAGGCCCAAGGCTAACAAATAGACAGCAGTAGTGAACCCTGTCGGGCCCACAGCTAAGGCCCGTAGCCAATTTAGTTTCGGGCCTGATAGTCGAGCCCGTCGCAACCAACCGCACCCTCCTATACATAGGTGGGGGGTCCAGCGCCGCACCATCACTTATCCATGCACCGCACCACCACCTAGGGTTAGGGTTAGGGTCGGGTAGCGGCGCCGCCACTTCTTCTCCTCATCCTCTCCTCCCTGCCTCCGGTCATGGGGCGCCACCGTTGGGGCCATGCGAGGAGCAAGATGCGCTCCTGGGGCCAGCGGGCTTTGGTCGTCGTGAATGCCCCGCCGACCGGCCGCCCCACTCCTCCGGTGGCTCCGACTCCTCCACCGTCGCCCGGATCTAGCGGCAGCTCGAAGGCGGTTTCAATCGCCGTGGAGGAGTTCTTCACGGTGGCGGCACCTCCTCCCACGGCGGCACAGCAGGCGGTTGTACCTCCTCCCGTAGTGGCACCCCATCCTCGTGCCGAAGCACGCATAGCGTGAGGCGCCGGGACGGGACGGCGGCGGCGGGATGGGACGACAGCGGGACAGGACGGTGTTGTGGCGACTAGCGTCTAGGGCAGGTCCCAGCTTGGGTGCGGCCCTTATTTTGTTAGTAGATTAATGACGCCAATGGTGGTCCCTAGACCGCCGCTGGCACCCTATTAGGCTAAGCGCTCCGGCCAAGTAGTTGCGGTCCCTACACTGCGACTAATTTTGCCTATAAATAGTGACAGGCTTCTGTTCTAGTAGTGATAATAGTAAGGTTATTGGGTAGCTCTCCAATACGAATCTAGAAAAATGACGCTAGAATTAAAAAAATGCAAAACTTGTTTACTCCCATTTTAATGTTGTCTAGCTAAGTTGTCATTAGTTAGAACAACTCCATTTTCTCAAATGCCACATAAATATCTTAATAATCACTTGTGGGGTAATTTAACTCTATGTCAGTCAGATCGAGCTGTGAGGAATGCAAAAATAACATTTAGGCTACGGGTCAATGTTTGACACTTCTTTTTTGGCTAAAAAAATGTTTGACACTTATTTAAGAAATAAACATGTACCATGGACTTATTTCCAGAATGCTGTATTATGTGGCCAGTGCCTTGATTTGGGTTCAGTGTTGAGGTACATGAGTGTTGAGCAAGAAAAGAGTTAATATCAGCGACTGCAGTCACTTCATGTTATAAACCACAAACTAGATTGTTGCATCGGTATCGAGCATGCATTCTGGTTACTTGCATGCAGGATGTGTAGAGCTGAAAGTTTCTTTCCAAAGGGATCGGTCAGGAGAGTCCTTAGCGATGCACCTCAAAGTGAATCTTGAACCCAATATACACCACCAGGCCAGAAAAGATTTTAGCGTAGGATCCTAGCTCCCAGTGCCTCTTATTTCCAAAATGAGTATGTATATGCACTTTGTGGTCTACTCTCATCCACGAGAGTATATAATAAGCAAATCTTGGCCCGTCTAAGTTGGATAGAGTTCTTGAACTTCTTCAAGTTCAGTGTCACCAACAAGATAGCTGACTTCATCATTTATAGGATAGTGTGTACGGGTGTGCATTACTCATCTGCGTCCTGACTCAGTTGCTAACTACACCCACAATGGTATATAAAATTTTCTAGCCACACCCAACTCATTTACTCTCAACTCCTAACACGAAAAGGTATAAATCAAAGAAGAAAAATTTGAACTATCAAATAAGGAAATATAGCTTGCATTGTCCACCCAAGGACCGGCGGTTAGCAAACCATCCGATAGTGAACAAACCTAAATCATAGAATGAAAAATGGAGGTTGCAAAAGAAATAAGCCTTAGGATCATAATACTATCATTCGGCTTCATTCTAGCTAAGAAGAACATCTCAAAAACAAAAGATACAATAGTGGGCCGTGATTGGTTGTGTCATCCTACCAATTCGTCGATACTGAAACATTCACCCCTTATAATGGCGAGGTTGATGCTGTGTAATGCAACACCGACACTTGTTATAAACGAGCCATATTTATTGGAGTATTTGATTTACTATGCAATGGTGCCGCCCACTATTGGAGTAGTGTCCTTATTGTCATGCATGTAGGAGAGAGTGTATCCAACCCTACTTTATAGTACAATGTGGCTTGACAGAAGACTTGTTTATATTGAGTCTACCCCACTATATATGTTGGCTTCACAGACTTGTCTCTCAACCGTTTTCCTTCCCTTCAAAATTCATGCATTTCGAAAAGAAAAAATGAACTGCCACTCATGTGCACTTGTTTCTGCGCTAATCTTTTTGTCCTCGTGGCATGTGTCCACATATCTGCACATGCGCGCGTTCAAACCGCTGACTAGTCAGAAAGATTGTGTAGCTTTGGCCAGTTTTTGGACTCCTTTTCGAGATGGCCGTCCCCATCACCAGAATTATTCTCCGCCAAAAGCTAGTACAAGATCTTTTCAACCAAGATTCGTGGCCGAAGACAATCATGTAAGTGCGCACCACTAGGATATGCACAAGACACAAAAGGCAAACATACTAATGTCGGTTGCAGTCGCAAAAATGCCTGAACCAGTAATACAACTTGCCGTGTGACAGTTGATGTTATCACTAATGAACCCTATGTGGATTCCTGGCTCAGTAACATTAATGCGGTGTGTGTGTGTGTGTGTGTACCTAGTCCCATTGGAGCTGGCGTAGCTACTGAGAGCATGGTGGAGGCTAGTGGAGCCGAGGCAGCCGATGAGGAGGGAAGACTGCTGGTGGGAGATAGAAATGGGGAGGTTGTGCGCGGTGAGCTTGGCCACTTGTGGTAAATTTTGAGGCGTTGGGATGGTACGTCGTCAAGCAGGCTTCCTCGTCAAGGCTCTCGAGTTCAGTCGTGTGCGATTGTAGCTAGATAACAGTTTCCTTGAATTGTCAATTCCATCAAAGGCACAATTCATGATTAAGATCTTGTTATGGTTTATTTTCAAGATTTTTTTGGTAATGAGAAGATTGCATCAATCGCAAGACACGGACGTCACCAAGAGCCACGCACTCTCGAATGAGGTGAAGATGAATCTCAACATGTTTTGTACATTGATGCTGGACGGGGTTGGTGGAGAGGTAGACGGCGCTGACATTATATTGTCACAGTAGATGACAGTGGCGCGCGTCAGCGGGCGACAGAGCTTCAGAAGTAATTGTCACAGCCAACATGCTTCAGCTACCCTGTTGGCGATGACACGGTACTTGGTCTCCGCACTAGACTGGGAAATGTGGTGGCGCTTGGATGACCATGCATGATACAAGACTGGCACCGAGGAAAGCTGCATAGCGGGATGTAGAACGCCGAATATCTGGGCATCCCGCCCAGTCCGCGTCAGTGTGGACCACAAGATCAGACGGCGTGATGCAAAACATCATGCTTTATCTAAATACTGATCATCCCGGATCTGCATATACAAACATAAATATCCAACCTGCT